>JAOXJM010000001.1:91353683-91377062 GCA_026413425.1 Tringa solitaria | reverse complement strand
TGCTGGCCACGCTTCTTTTGATGCAGCCCAGGATACAGTTGGCTTTCTGGGCTGCCTGTGCACACTGCTGGCTCATGGCAAGCTTCTCATTCACCAACACTCCCAAATCTTTCTCCTCTGGCATCTTCTCACAGAAGCTACCCCTGAACTCCCCCACTACCAAAATTTTTGAACTAGATGTGGTTTTGTGAAGCTCTCTCTTAAGTAATTTTCTCTCTTCTCTATGTTGTCCTCTCTTTGAGCCCATATTAACTGCTAGTATCTATGACATTCCCTGGCAGGCATTACACACACCAAACACCTGCTGCATAAACCGCTATGATGCTGTTTTGGAAAAAAGACAGTAAAAGTCAATTCCTATTGTCATTCTTCAATGCAACTGTTTAGAAAGAAGCAGCAAGGGTGCTTACATGTAAAAGATTTAAGTCAGTCTGATAAATGATTCTTGTCTCTAAAATACCTATAGGTTCAAGGACCTATCCTATCTTACGCCATGGTTTCAAGTTCTTTAACAGCCTTAATGAAGGAATTACTGAAAGACGTCTGGAAGTAAAACCACGCATGAACCACATCACCACTACCTACAACTTGGCTTCTTCAAAGCCTTCTGGAGCGATCATAGTAATTCTTTGTCCATTCTTTATTACAGCACCTCATGAATTTTCTGTTACAGAAGCCAGGCTTACAGGCTTATAGTTCCCTGGAGCTTTCCTGGGTTCAGATACTAAGGCAGTTTTGGCTACATACCGCAATTAATAGTTTAGCCTTTTCATCTTTTAGTCATTTGAGAATTCTTGGGTGAATATAGTTTTGTTTTGCTGATTTGTTGCACTGCATTCTGTCATGTTCTTTGATAAGCCCCTAAGAGAAGGACTGCTGTTTGGAAGTCCCCAGTGAAAATCAATTCAAGTAAGTCATTTAGTTTTGCTGCAAATGGGTGCATCTTCTCTAAGCGTTCCTTCTATCTTGATCATCAGTTGGTCCTACCTACTTTTCTATCAGGCTTCTTGTTCCTGATGTGTTTCAAGAAAGATTTATTACAAGTCCTGCCTCCCTTTGATGCTCTTCAAACACTTTTGGCATGTGTTATTTTCACAGCTAAATCAGTCAGATTTTTGTATGTTCAGAGTTTTTTTGGTTGTGTGCGGGTTTTGTTTGGTTGGGTTTTTTCCCTGGTTCGGAAAAGATTGCAATGTTTTGTAGCATGTTGCCTTGTTTCTAATACTTTTATTTACTGTATAATTTATGAATGCAGCTTTCTTTTGCTAGGCAGTATATATGGACCCTGTGCTTTTCAGTATAGTGTAGTATGCTTAAGTAATTTGCACTTTGCATATACTTCTCTCAGCCTGCATCAATGCTGTAAGAGTGTTGAATAAGGTATGTTATTGTTGCTGTTACAGGGAAGCCACTCACCTGTAAGTTTTAAAATCGGAACGTGCATTCAACCCAAGTCCAAGAGTCACATCATCTTCTCTTGTGGCTTCCCTAACTGTTGTTCCAAGAAATAGTCTCTGATATTGTCTAAAAATGTAGTTACTGTGTTAAATATGTGTAGGACATTTGTCCAACAAAACCAGAAACCACTGAAATTTGATTGCTGTTTTATTTTTTTCGTAGATCCAGACCATTTGTGTACAGGTATCTGTGCCAGTGTTTTGCCTTGATTCTATGCTTAGATGACTTTCTGTTAGTCAAACAGAGGACGCAAACTGTTTTTATTTCCTGTTTTCCATTTTCTTGAATGTATGGAACTTGACAGCATGACACTCTGAACCATGCTGTCTTCTGCACCTGATTTTCTCACATTCTTTGATTTAAAGTCTTGTTTGTGACCTTGTTGATTTTTATATGCCACTGGCTTGGTTCTAAGGTTTGGATGAAACCTGTCTCGTATACAGGATCTTTGTATTACAGAAACATTACTGGTTTCTGAAATGAATCTGACATCATCATTTCGGCCAGATGTTAAAACTCTGTATTTTGCTCATTTAGCTGGTCTTGTATTGTATAAGCTATGCAAGATCTCTGAAATCACATTGGTTTACATCTCTGTTGTCATACTCTGATGGAGGCATTATAAGGGATTTCATTGCAGCAGGATAAGTGAACTACCATAACTGGTGATACACACATACTTGTCTTACACCAGATGCAGAGTAGAACACAGATAAAATCCTCAAATTTTAAGGTATTTCCATAAGAGCATTTTTTCCTAGTTTCTTTTTTGCTTGCAAATTAAAATCTTTCAGTGTTAATGCTTACGATATGGTTAATTTTCACTGAGAATGAAAGGAACACTGAAATGGCACTGGGAGTGGAATTAGAATACATGCATCAGTACATACTAAGTAGGTCTTTGAAACAGTTTGGTTTTTTTTTTCAAAAAATGATGTTGATCCAGACCCATAGTCTTTAAAAGAGACAAAGAGGAATCTCCACATCCTTCAGAACTCATTATTTTTGCTGATGATAAAAATGAAATCATCTGAGATCTTGAAACTGATGTTTTGCATTTTATTTGTAAGCGTTCCTTGTTTTAGTAACATCTCACTAGACTGTGACATGAGAGTGTGCTAATGTTATTATTTCTGGAATAATTTAACATGGAGACAGAAGGCTTCAATTTCAGGACTTTCAGAATGCTTTAGAGTCCATCAAGTCCGAATCTGAATTTGCTGAGATGTTTGCTGTTCGTATTTTTCATTTGCTAGAGCAGCTGCTAGTCTTTCTCTGCAGTACCAAGTTTCTAACTACAAAAGCAGGTGTTGCTATTAAAAATGTTTGCCTTATAAAATTATGGATTGTTGAGTCACTCTGTAAACTGCCCAAGATTCCACATTAGTTTTATTACCCCTCATAACTTAATATTGATGGTTTTCTTATGCATGGATCTTAGACATACTGAGTACCAGTTTTAAAACCGGGAAGACCTTGTAAAGCTTGGAATCATCTCAATCAATGACAAAACCACTGTTCTCAAAACTCATTAATAGTGACTTGCAGCGCAACAGCTGATGTAATAATGGGTGTGTATAAATGAATTGCTTGGTTTCTGGCAAATATTCTGATATCCCTGTCTTGCTTGCTTTACTGTCAGATTTCCTCAAGATGGTTACAGCTTTTTATTTTTTTCTTTTTAAAATTCTGCTTCCATTCTAATTTCTGTAGGAAGCCTGCATAACAGTTCTGTCTGTATAATGTCATACAGGTGTTTCTGCCAATTGTCTAAATTCTAGTCACAGTATATACTGAATTTCAGGAGCGGTGTGTAGAAAAATTATAAACAATATCACAGTTGTTATGGGCAGGCATATGGTCTCTAAAACAACAAGAGACTATTAGATCATACAGTCTTACTTCCTGTGTGTTGAAAGCCATTTTTGATTTTCAGCAAAACCCAGAAAAAGGCAATGGTACAGCTTATGTGACCTTTCTTGTCTGGACACCCACACTGCAGTAATTATATCTTAATATAAATTTGTTTTAAATTGTCTTTTATGAAATCTTTTTGAGTGGTAAGGTCCTGTCCAGGTACTCTTTGAATCCCAAATGGTGGTCTTTTTCTTTCCTTTCCTTTTTTTTTCCTTTCCTTTTTTTTTTTTTCTTTACACTAAAGAACAGAGTATAGCTTCAGGTTGATCTGTGTGCTAAGGCAAACTCTACTGCTTTCACTTTCCTCCATACTGTGCTTGTTCAAGATATTTGATCCACAAGTGTGCAATTGTTCTAGTGTTGCTGTGTCGTGCAGGGTTTTGTATGTGTGCGCAATAAGACTGCATAGAAGCCCTGCACCATTGAAAACAGGATCTGGAAATAAGCTGTAGCCAGCAGACCTATTCATACGATCCTCTTTGGTTACTTGAACCTGTTTGTGGGGACAGTCTATAGATTATGGTGGGACCAGTCCTGCTCTTGACTACTACCTTCTCCTTAGTATCTCCCTTGGTAGGAGAAGGCCACCTATCACCTGTAAAACATGTCTATCTATTGGCAGCTGTGGTTACTGCTTGACTAGTTCATTAGCTTTGACCCTTGGAAGAGGCTATGCACTAGGAAGCGTGAGCTGAATTGTACTGACAGGTAGCCAACAGCTTGTGATTGATCATGTCTCCCTGAAATGGAATGTGTGGTTAGACAGCACTTGAGGCAAACTGTTCCTGCCTCCCACTGGAATCCCAGATCATCCTGTTTTTGAATTAGAGTGGCTAAAGCCTCCTTTGAATGCCCTAAAAGAGGGATGTAACTCAGAGAAATGTTAGAAGCTGGCTGATGAAATTGCAAGAGCACTCTTGAATATCTTTGAAAGGTCATGGTGATCAGGAGAGGTTCCTGATGATCAAAAGAAAGCAAATGCCACTCGTGTCTTCAAGAAGGAGGATTTGGGGAACAGGAGGCCAGTCAGCCTCCTCTCAGTCCACAAGAAGGTGATGGAGGAACTAATCTTGGAAATAATTTCCACATGCATGAAGGACTAGAAGGTTATTAGGAGTAGCCAACATGGATTTACACAAGGGAAATCCTGCTTATCCAGCCTGATGCCTTCCAACAACGAGGTGACCTGCTTGGTAGATGAGGGGAGAGCAGAGGATGTTTACTTCAACTTTAGTAAGGCTTTTGACACTATGTCCCGTGAAATCTTCTTGGGCAATCAGACAAATTATGGGTTAGATAAGTGGATAGTGAGGTGGATTGAAAACTGGCTGAACTGCTGTGAATTTTTATCATCTGGCCTTTGGTGTCTTCAATAATGATTATTTTTGTATTGTGTGTTTAGCCTATATTTTATGAGAGACAGGAATGAATCAGCGTGGTTGGAGAAGAGTTCTTTTCCAAAAGCCTCAGTTGTTTCAAAGCCAGAACTGCATGTATTTTGATAGTGGTTCATTAGATGAAGGCAGAGGGAATTAAACATTATGTTCTAAACCAGGGAAATCTTTATTGCAGTTTGTTTGGATCATTTTGACCTTTGGCAATGTGCAAGGTCAATGCTCCAAAATGTTTTGTTTGACGATTTTAATTATTATTTTATGGAAATCCAGCTCCTATACTAATTTTTTTCAGCACAGCATTAAAAGGAAGATAACAAGTCTCACAACTGGACAAACCTGCTGTTTCCATAATGTTAATAAAGCAGAGCAAGCATAAAACAAATGCTGTAAATACAGAATATAGGGGGTGTGCTGTTGACTAAATGTTTTTTTTTCCTGTGGTTTTAGATAAGTAAAAGAGAAGATGAATGAAAAAGAAAGATGAACCTCGTGCTCACTTAATCAAGTGGATAAGAAAGTTCCTTTTGCATTTCTTGTTTATGAACTGCTCATTATTGATGATTTTCTTGTTGTTGAAAACAAACATTTTTGTTTGTTTGTGTTCAATAAAAAAGTGGCAGAATAAGTTCCTCCCTCAAAATCTGCAAGCCACTAAACAAATATATCCTTATCCGTGGAAGATTTTTGCTTCCTTTTTCACTGATCCTCCAGTCCTGGAGGGGACTACCTCTTGAGGCTGTCAGCCTGTAAACTGCTGAGGAGCATGTGAAGAATTATCTTGGCCTCCTCTCAACTTTGTAGAATTTAAGTGAAATTTTTGATGTAGGATGTCATAATGTGATCAGAGCTGCAAGAAAGAGTAGTCTTCATACAGGGTCTGTGGTACTTGCTCCCTCTTCTTGATCTTCATCCTTGAGATTCTTTTGGTCTTGCACATTACGAGGCATTTCTGTGGGAGGAGAGAAAGGGCATCACACAACCTTTGGCAGAGTAATTTTTCTTTTTTTATTTTTTCTTTCTTTTTTAAATTTTCTCCATTTTAAGTTAATGGGCCATCTGATTACTCATTCTTTTGCTGGGAATACATTTTGAAGAAAGGTGCCTAAAACCTTTAATGGCGTATTTCTGGTTTTACATGTGTAAAGGTGTATTCCCATATACAAAGATTTTAGACAGTAAATGGTATAAGTATTTGTAGCGTTTAAGATTATCTGAGAGATATTTTTTCAGTTAGATTTATCTTCAGGTTAATTTAGAAGTGAATTTATAACAAACATTAATTTGACCAAAGCCAGAATCCTAAGTGTTAAAACCAAGCCATTAACTCCATCAAATGTATTTATTGAGGAACTTCTTCCTACCATTGGTTGTTTTTAGGCAGTAAGTAAGTGTGCTGTTATGAACAGTAGATGACATCATTCAGCCAGGTATTGTATTTATCTTGTCCAGTTACTAGAAAGTTAAAATACAAACACTCCCTGACTCTCCCTCCCATTTATAATCTTTACTTTGACAGGTTGTGCTACCAAGATCTCAAGTGCAGATCTCAAAATCTGCACTTTTTTAATGCAGATTTTTGTGTAGTGATTTTAATATTCATCCAGATATGCACTACCCTACACAAGAGAATGTTGGCCTACATCTGAATTCTTTACTTTTAACTTCACCGTTTGGGTCAGTGTTGTAGACGATAAAAAGCTCTCTCTGTCTCTCTACTCCCCCACCCTCCCGTTAGCTTGATGATGCATTGAGTAACAGTTGGCAGCTTTGTTAGTTGTTTTGAAAGCTAGAAAAACCCTTTTTGTACCTTAGAGACTAAATGCTGTTTGGGAAATAAGTGATGTTGTGTGCTTTGTCAGTTTATTGGCTGCTTTCTCTCATGCTCTTTTGGAAATCCCTATAGTCCTCATGCATTTCTTCCCACCATTCCCTTCCCCTACTTTCATAGTACAGAAGATACCTCCAGTTTTTCTGTTGTCATGTTGCTTGAAGAGTTTTTGTCTTTTCAAATCCAAATTCTGTTCCCGGAGGACCATCTAGAAATTGTTCACCCTGACTCATGTGAAACTGAACTAAATCTCTTCTGATCAAAAGAATTTAAAACTGTTTTTCTGAGAAAATAACGTCTGACACTGTAATTTCCATTTGAAAACAGCTAACATCTGTGAAAAGCACATAACCAATGCCTGAGGAATTTCTGCGAACTGAAGTCGATGTCATGTTTGACTTTTTTCAGTTCCTCTATAGCAGAAAAGGAGGGGAGGAAGAGAGATGCTTCTCGCCCCAGACTGAGCTAATTTTGGTTTCTGTGTACACTGATAGTATCAAGAGGTTGCCTTTCTCCCTTTCTGTTGTTTTTCCCTTTTTTGGGGACCACTCTATACTCGCAGCACATGTTGCTTTGTCATTAGATCACTGTAGCTGAGCCAACATCTTGAATTGAGTGACTGAGTTAAGAATTAGTTGATTCGATAGATTAATTCCATGTTTGTACTGCTTACACATCATTAATGATACCACTGACGCTGTCGGGTTTTCCCCTTAACTACTTTGACTCATTTTATAAATTGAAGGCAAATTTTTATGGGAGGTGACAGATGACGAACAGTTCACTGTTACAGGAAAGGCTTGTTATGAGAGATACGCATTTGTACATGTATCATAAGGTTTATTTGCATTTACCAAATGAACCCAGTTTTCCAGGCTGGGTGGTAATTTGGTACAGTAGCAAAACTGATGTTAGTTTTGTAGTTAGTCTGTAATATGTGTATACAATTCCTGGAGTTCTGTTCACTGACATGTGAGAGCTTTTTATGCCCTTTCATGTTCCAAATTTTCCAAACCAGATCTCCTGGTATTATCAGAGTTCTTATAAGTTATACAGGGCAATACTATCCAAAAGCCAGACACATTCCACTAGGAATCTCAAGTTTTGAGTACTTTCCTAAGTGGGCTAGCAAAACGTACAACCACAGGGAAGCATGTACACTGTTTTATTGGTAAGTGATTTCAGTACGTAATGAGAACAGGATCCATTCGGTTTGGACAAACCGTGATTTCTGTGAATATCAATTTTTGCATATCTGCCTTTTCTTTTTGTCATCAGATTAAGATAAGAAGAAGTATTGTAGTTCTTTTCTGTGTTTATAGTCTTAAGCATTTTCTTATCGAGTTATATTCTCTTCTTGGTATGTTTTAATGGATCATCTTATGTCGGGCTTGAAGTAGAAAATATCCCCTATTCCTCCACTTTTTTTTTTTTTTTTTTAAAGCTTTTTGCAAAATCATGTTTAAGGTCTGCTTGTAAAGACAAGAACAGGTTATGAGATATCAGAATATGTTTCCAATTTCACAGGTATATTACTAATAGTGAAAGGAGGTTTAGATCTGTTTGAGGAACATTACTACTCCTGATCTGCAAGTAGAATGAGCAGCTTTGTAGCTATGATTGAGATTTCTTTTCTCACAGTTCACCAGTAAGTAGCTTTTAATTAAAATGAAAAGGGAGAATTTTTTTCCAGTCCACTGGAGAGGGTATAGCAAGCTTTTTGGAAAGGAAGGAAAAGATAGCATTTGAATGAATCAAACACCAAAATTGTCTTCATGTTCTTGCTTACTTTTAATTATGAGTTAAAAATTGAAAATCAATGTAATGGTTAGTAGGCATATGTAATGTTTTGTCCATATATCTTCAACCAGTATTTCTCATCATTGAATGTTCCATGTTCTTCCATTGGTGTAGCAGATACAGTGCTTATTTAAAAACAAACAAAACCCAGCTTGTATTTTTAAAAATTATTTTATTGTTTATTATTATTTTATTATTTATTGTATTTTAAAAATTATTCATATTAAATTTTTTTATTTGGAACAAAAGTAATTGGACATCTATGAAGTGGTCCAAATTTCTTACTTTCTTGGTAGAGGATAAACATATTTGCAGTTATTACGTGACTTCTTACCTTGGCTTATGTTATAATGACCTTATCCAGAAGACTTGCTTTTACAGTGTTTTGTACTTTTTTTAATTTGAGAGCAGCTTGGGGTCCTCTGCAGACATCTCTGTGGTGAACCAATAGCAACTGCAGACAGATGTCACCACAGTAAAATGCTCAGAGTTCTCATTAAACTCTTTTGCAGTGGTACCAATAATTAATAGGTTGGAAGAGGAAGTCTCTTGGAGAATACCCTTACATTTTACGACTGATGCAAACTGGCAGAATACTGTTATTGAACTAGTAATGTATTTGTCTTATGACTGAACAGGATTTTATAGCTGAGGGTTATCTGGCACTTTGTGCTTAATTCAGGAATGCTCCAAAACTGTTTTACTCTGTCCTGTTGACCTATCTCACCTGAAAATACAGAAACAGCTTTTACAGGCTATTTCAGTTCTTGAAAACTTGCATTTTGGATACCATGTCTATGTTCCTTGATCATTTTTCAAGATGCCGAAGCAAGCACAAGCAGTTTCAAGATGTTCCACATATCTTACCCCACAAAACAGAATCCAGTTTTGTGTGAAAAAAATGTATTATAAGCTGTTAAACAAGCAAATAGTTCATAATTCAGTTTCCATGCACTGCACATCAAGAAACAGTTCCGAAACTCTAGGTCTCCCAAACACTAAGGATTTTTCAAGGGGAACTGTGGTAAATCCAATGCATTGGTATTCAAAGTGTACTGGTATTCAAAAAGTGATAATGTTTTAACTTGGTGATTTCCAACCTCTCTGGGCAGGCTGTTCCAGTGCTCTGTCACCCTCAAACTTAAGTTTTTTCTCATGTTGAGATGGACTTTCCTGGAACACATCCAGTTTGTGCCTATTGCCCCTTGTACTGTCGCTGGGCATCACAGAACAGAGACTGGCCCCATCCTCTTGACACCTGCCCTTTAGATATTTATAAGCATTGATGAGATCCCTTCTTAGTCTTCTCCAGGCCTCTCAGCCTTTCCTCATAAGAGAGGTGCTCCAGTCCCCTGATCATCTTTGTAGCCTTCCACTGCACTCTCCAGAAGTTTCTTGTCTTTCTTGAACTGAGGGGCCCAGAACTGGACACAGTACTCCAGATGTGGCCTCACCAGGGCACAGTAGAAGGGGGAGGATGACCTCCCTCAACCTGCTGGCCACACTCTTTTTAATGTATCCCAGGAGATCATTGGCCTTCTTGGCCACAAGAGCTCATTGCTGGCTCATGGTCAACTTGTTGTCCACCAGGACTTCCAGGTCCTTCTCTGCAAAGCTGTTTTCCAGCAGGTGAACACCTAACCCATAGTCGTGCATGGCATTATTCCTCCCTAGGTGCAGGACCCTACACTTGCCCTTGTTGAACTTCATTAGGTTTCTTACCACCCAATTCTCTAGCCTGTCCAGGTCACCTGAATGGCAGCGTAGCCTTCTGGTATGTTAGTCGCTCCTCCCAGTTTTGTGTCATCAGCAAACTTGGTGAGGGTACACTCTGTCTCCTCATCCTGGTCATTGATGAATATGTTGAACAAGACACACCACATCTGACAATAATAGCATTATTTTTGGTGAAGTCATTGCATAATAAAGGATCAAATAGTGTTACACAATGAACAAACTGGGTTTCTTCTTGAACTTGTGATAATAACTACCTTGCATTGTGCAATCTAATGTGATACCTTTTCATTTAGGGGAAAGGAGGCTTCTACATTTCTTTAGCTGAATTCTTTAGTATTTATACTTTAGAATATATAAATTTAGAATATACTTTAGAATATACTTTAGAATTTATACTAAATTCTTTAGTATTTAAATTTAGGACTTATGGAAAAGTTTGTATTCTCCAGGGCATATTTCATGTTAGGTAATGCAGAGCACTTTTCATATTAGGTAATGCACTGGTTTCTTTTTTACATATCCATTCATACCTTATTTGAGATCAGGAGAATGCCTTGAAAGAGAATCTCCTGGTTGTTCCCACTTACATTTTGTTGATGACATGGGGATGTCTTGGATAGCACGAACTGGACTATATGCAGATGGAACTGAACTGAAGATAATGTCCACATGTGCACGTGACCCACTGTAGTCACTGGTGGTAATTTGGTTCATGGGACCAGATTAAGACTAGTATTAAGTAATTTCCCTTCTCTCTTGAAATAATTCAAGCGAGGATGTTGGGCCTGTTGCACTGTTTGGGTGTACAAAGCTGTATCTTTTGGGCTGCACTGTTTGCTAAAGCTAAGCACAGATCGTGACATCAAAGAAATCTTCCAACAGACTTTTGAGAGCTACCTGCCATTCGTTTTTCCTGTTCGTTTGTGTTGCTAGCTGTTTGTTTTTGAAGTAAAACATAACCCCTTTCCTCTGCAGATAACGTGCTTTGTCATTCTGTAGACTATAATGTTTTAGATTTTTTTTAATGAGACTTAGTTGTAAAATACTTGCTCTAAGATTGGAATGCAAATAATTTTGTTTTAAAGACAGAATGTCTACACTTACAGGGTTGGATTTTTGCTTAGTTTGCTTCAAATAAATGGCATGTGCGCTGTTATTTTAATCTTCACATAATATAATAATAATATGCCTTACATTTTTCTCTCCCTGCGTACAGAGGATAATTATAACAAATAAAGGTATAAATATATATGTTACAAGTTATTTTTAATAATTTTTTGCTGTGGACTTTAGAATAACATAGTTTGGTTGATCAGTAGCTGCCTTTTTCAGATGAAAATGAAGTGTACAGTTTTTAGGGTTTTTTACATGTTTAAATTCTGTGCACAGTAGTGACAACCAACCACGCTTGAAAGTTATTCACAGCATTCTGAACTTGATAAGCCTGCTGATGTTGGTTGTAAATGAATATTGCCAAATTCAGCCAAAAAGTTTCTGGAAGATGTTTTTTAGGCCAGAATGACTCATAAGAAGAGGGGAAAAAACATGAATTATTTCCCTCCTGTCTCTGCATACATTCATCAAAACTCTGCATCCTGGCCAAAGAAATAATTTTCTTATGCCAGGAAAATAAGTATCCTTTAATAAAACTGAGAATCTGGTTGTCTTCCTCCATCTAATTTTGAGACGACTTCACTGCTCTTCATAAAAGTTAACAAGGTTTTGCTTTTATTTGCTCTAGTTATTTCCAGGGCTTCCCTTGGCTTTTTGTCAGGATGTTTGAATGATTGATGTAGGGAAAGGGAAGGGAGAGGGGAATAGGCACAGCTTGAGGCTGCACCTGCTGCTCCTGGAGTGGGCCAGATTTGGTACTGAGTTGCATTTAATTCAGCATCCCAACTGTAGTGAGGCAAAATTTAAACTTTGAATTACATTCTGATGTTTTCTTTTTTGCTGTAATGAATTGAACTGACAGCTGTGGAGAGAATAAGCTTTTCTATTTTGACTCAAAGAACGCAGGAAATAGCCTTGTACGCTTTTTTGCATTGCCTTGATATAAGGTGTAACATCTTTATCCAAGGAGCGTTTTAATCTCCGTCTCCATTCTCTCCTCGGAGCTTATGCTGGAGGACATCATGAAACAAAGAGACAAAAAACTCCAACCCAACAAAACTTGCAGGTTTTGGTAGTAGCTGCTTGCAGTCTGTGTCTATACTGGCAGTAGAGCACCACATGGAGGAGCAATTTGATTAGTAGCACGATGTCCAAGCTCATTAGCCTTTCTGAGAGGCGTGGATTATTTTGTGTAGGGGAGCACCACACAAATACAACCCCTCTTGAAATCTTGTTCTCCTCTTGGCGCTTCAGCGGGCTTACCAGCCTCCTTGGGAGCTAAGTCTTGGAGCTCTGCATTCTGCTGTGTGGACGTTTGCTGGCTGAAAGCTTGGTGTAAAAAAGCTGGCAGACAGTTATTAGTCATCCCTAAGATTTGAAGCACAATCATGTTTGTTGATGTTGAAATAAAATCCTGTGTCTCAGTCCAGTTATTTCACTCACCTGCTCCCATCCTCTCTCCAATGACTTTCGGTATAATTAATTACTGTTGATCAGAGGGGTCGCTTCAGGCTTAACAAAGGTTAGAAGGCGCTCGGATGGCTAAAAGTTGTCTCGAGGATGCGCCCTAGCGTCGAAAAGTGGCATCGCTGATGTGGGGTGTGGGAGTGCTTGAGGTGGGGGTTCAGGTGGGAATTAGAAAATTCTGTTAAGAGCAGCTAAAGGAATAATTCCGAGTTACAGACCTAGAGTGCAGAAAATCGGAGGACGGCTTTAGAAAGAAGGAAGCATGTTATACTTCTTTGAGGTGATTTAGAGGAAGTCAGAAGTACTTGATGAGGATGTGACTGAGCAGCGAGGAAGCGGCACCATTCTTTGTGGTATAGTGGTTAGTCCTGTGACAATAATCTGAAATAAACTAAATTTGTATCAGAGATGTGTGATATTGCATGTGATATTCATTCCTGTAGAAACTCACTATAGTAAAATTTGGCAAACGTTGGAGCAGTCAATCATTACCACTTCATTACTGTCTTCAAAGGTGGGTCTTTCTGCTGATCTGTGCTACGGACAGACATCTCTTCTTCACAATAAAATTGCCAGTGGCATCAACATTCATATTCTAAATGTAATAACAGACATTTTGTATCCTATGTGGTGCGCGGTAATAGACTCCAGGCTTCACATCTGAGTTCACTAATCTGGACTGTGATCGTATATTATCTTCACGAATCGGAACATACTGTGGAGAGAGACTGAAAGAGACTAGGAGAGGCTGACTTCTGCAGTGGAAGACTGTAATGGAATATTGAAAGACTGAGGCTCAGAACAGCATGGTTTATGAAGCCCATTTTCCAAAGCAATCTATCTGAAATAGAACTGATGCTTAAACTCTTTGCTCACGTTTTAAGCATGTTTAGAGTAATAGAGTTATAATCCATAATACTTTGGATATCCTAAATTCATCCTAATCCCAGGAAATACAAGATATACTAAGGTATTTTTTATTTGTGCAATTTGTTGGAGATGCTCATTGCTGTCACATGCCTTTCTGTGTTTTGCTCTTTGCTTCTGCCTGCATTTCAGCTTAAAAGATTCTGTTTAAGCAGACAGTGATTAGTATTTAAAGATATGATGGCGGGAGAGGCATAGACAGTACATGTTTGGAAGGAATGTTGCAGAGTAATCCAGTAATAGAGAGGCTGTATTTGTGTTAATTATCTGAAGTGGCACAAATGTGTTGATGGTAGAAAAGATGAAGGTAGTTTGCTTCACAGACAGCAGTGTCTTCAGTACTAATTATGTAGTGCTCCAAAGGACAGGATAGGTTTTTGCTATAGGAGCTCTATGAGGTTAGGCAAATTTATTTTTGTTAAGATGTAACAATAAGGGGAAGCCTTCAGATGAGGACTGCTTCAAAAAAATATTAAATGTATTGAGTACTTGCTCAAAGAAGCTGGTTTCTTGATAGCATTTTTAAATATGTATTGTAGGACACATAGTGTATTTTATGGAGTATACATCTAAGTGGTTCGTACAGGGTGTGATCAACTAGTTGTGTAAGTCAGTGGTTGGTTGCTTGGGCTCAGAGGGCAGCAGTTAATGAATCATATACTACCTAGATGCTGGTAACAAGTGGAATATCACAAATGCTTATCTTAGGACCTATCCTTTTAATGTCTCTGTCAGTAACCTGGAGGAGGTGACAGAATGAACTCTTGTGAAGTTTTCAGGTGACAGAAAATTGGGATGACCACTTGATGTTCTTGAGGGCAGGGCTGCCACTCACAGGGACCTAGGCAGGCTGGAGGAATGGGCTGATGGAAACCTTATGAAATTCAGGAAGCACAACTGCAAAATCCTGTGCCTGAGTGGGAATAACCCCTGTAATGATACTGTCTGGGGACTGACTGGCTGAGGAGCAGCTCTGCTGAAAAGGACTTGAGGATCTTGGTGGACAGCAGGAGCTAGCAGTAGGCCCTGGCAGCGAGGAAGGTCAATAGTGTCCCGGGCTCCATGAACAGGAGCATGGCCAGTAGATCGAGGGAAGTAATTGTCTTCCACTTCTCACCATTTGTTGGACCACATATCTAGATAGTGTCCAGTGCTGGTCTCTCACCCTGCCCCCAAACATAGAACAGACATCAATAAATTGGAGCAAGTCCAGTGAAGGGCAACCAAGATGGTCAGTGTCTGGAGCACTTGCTCTGTGAAGGCAGGCTGAGGGAATGGGAGTCAGTCAGGAGAAGAGGCAGCTTCAGGGCACCTAACAGCAGCCCTCCCAGTGCTTCCAAGGAGGTTGCCAAGAAGACAGAGCTAGACTTCTCACAGTGTTGCATTGTGGGAGCATGAGGGAAAATGGACACAAGTTGAAAGAAAGAGGTTTAGAGTGGTATAAGGGATAAAACATTTTCCCATGAGGATGGAGAAGAAGTGGAGCAGGTGCCTCATGAGACTGTGCAAGCTCCTTCCTTGGAGTCTTTCAAGACCAGACCTGACTGTTAAGAAATCATTGAAAAAGGCTAAATAAGCCACAAGTAAAATAATACAAAATAACAAGGTTGGGGAGGAGTGGCAGAGTTGAAAACCTGGAATCACACTGGTTCTCCATATGATAGATCATGATAATGTTGAAACTGCAGGATTGAGTGTACTAGGTTATTTGAATTACAAAGAGAACAATAAGATAAGTTGATAAATTTATAGAGAAGCTAAATAAATGTTTTTGTTACCTCAGTCCATATCATGCAGAACATTGGTGAAATGCACAGCCTGTTAATAAAGATGAGTCACTGTCTGAAATTACAAGTGAATGAGTGCTGGAACAGTTTGATGAACTATGTAACAAAATGTCACAAGAACCAGCTGTTCTGTCTATCCCTTTTGACTGGTTTTCTTCCTTTCACTTTGTCTCTTACCCGTTCATTTGGAGATCTGAAACTCAGTTTGGGACCAGGATATTAGAATGCACTGACATTGTCTGCCATTTTTGTGCTGTCAAATGAGACAGCATAAAAAATGCTGTCTTATTTGACCAATAGATTAGCATATGATCCTGCATTTTTGATAGCATGAGAGTTCAAATGCTTGCTCATCAAAATAAGAGTGGGGCAGCGGAAAAGAAGAAGTAATTGCAGACTCTGAGAAAGTAGGGTTAAGATTTTCTTTTTTTCTTTTTTAAGTAACACATGTGAAAGAATGTTCTTTGGCATCTCTCTTTTCCTGAAGGCCTTTAGAGAAGATTCCATGACATTTGCAAGAAAAAGAGTCCAATAATTGAGTCACGCATGAGAGAATGACAATTATAATTAACATTTATATAGCTTATTTTATGACAAAGGCAATTCTCAAACAATTGACAGCACTGGTGAAAGGTACAGTATCAACCAGAAATGCTCCGAAAAAAGACAGACCAAGTGTACTGAAAATCCTTACTCTTAGAGAGCTCAGTATGGCTTTGTTGTGCTTTTCAGACTAAAGATAGGATTTTTTTTTTTTAAGGTTATGCTTTATACACTCTTCCTGCTTTAAATTAGAACAGTAAGGAGTTGAGTCACCTTGGCTTTTGCTTGTCAAAATAATCAGGAATGATAGGGGAATTGGAACTGAGCCCAAATCTCAACAAAAGCGTATTCGTATTTGGAAACAAAATGTAAAATCCTGTCTCCTGCTCTCCCCTCCTCCTTCCTCCCACCTTTTTCTTTTCCTTCCCATATTCTTGTTTTCACTGTACTTACTGGTCTGGGAACTATTAAAATAGAACTAGAAAAGCTCTGTTCTGCTCCCAGACTAGCTGTGATACCATCTTGTTGGAATCTCTGGTTTTAAGGTCTACCCCAGAGAGACTCAGTTGAAGTTGAGGTAAGCAAATAGCAAAGAAAATTTTGAGTACTTGACTTTGTTACTTCAGCATTAATTTGGTGCTGAAGAGGAGGAATCATTAGGGGATCAGAGGTTTTGACTTTTTCTGAACAAATTTGGTCTGTTTGAGACTTTTCAAAATTGCACTTGTACCACTTTTCTTGCCTTTTATGCTAAAGGTATAATAATACAAAGCTGTCATTAACTGAATCTTCTTTGTTTAATCTTTTCTTTCTGAGGAGACAAAGGATGGGTAATATAATTTCAGGTTTGTGTGGATGAGAGAAACCTGAGGAACTTCTGGGTTAGATAATTTCTGCTGTGAAGTGTGACATACAGTTCTTATTTCTGTGAACTGAAACCAGATGCTTTCTCTGTTTAAATGGAGGTTGTGGAGCAGCCCTCCAACAAAAGGAGAAATCTGATACCTGAACGGCATTACAGAAGCATCCAGAAGTGCAGGATAGTGCTTGAAGTGCCAGGAACTCCCTTCTGCACCCATGTTAGTCAGCATCCAGTGAACAGCAGAATGATGTAGGAAGGAAGAAAGCAGAAGCTCGTGTGTTTTTTAATTTTTCTATAGCAGAGGTTTCCTAGGAAAGGTCAGTCCTGTAAGAAAATAAGTGGAGAAAATCACTGATCACATAGATGATGCAGAGGTAGTGAGCATATTGGTCAAGTGTAAGAGAATATGATATCACTGATTTTTGGACTCTTGGCGTATATTTGACAGAAATTTACACTTGGTTCTGCTTATCAAACCATACTTGGCCATTGGTGAAGCATATGCTTGATAAGACATAAGGAAATGCATCATGGTGTAGGTTTTTGAACTCTGGGCTGAGCAGAGCTGTTTTCCATAGGAACGATCAGAGGGAAAGGGACAAGGATAGTCTGCCAAGGTTTCAAGGGGAAGGTTAAATATCTTTGTGGCATACTAAACAAAGAAGCATTTGGATAATGTACAGGAGGAAGAGGAAAGGTGTAACTGGCAGCAAAGAAGCAAGTGGTTATGAAAGTAGGAATGGGAGTATGTTTGTCCCTGAGAGAGCGGATAAAACCCATTTTGTTAGGTAGCCAAATAACTAATATGTTTCACTGAGATATTTCTGAATAGAAGTTGGCCTTTGTATATTTTTTTGAAAGGTGGTGTTGTGATCTTTAAAAGGAGAGTGAATTTGTCATAAGGCAAACCAGTAGAGTCCACCTTACAGTAATACAAAGACAGCTGTGTGTGACCAAGAAGTAATTTTTCCCATTACTTCTCCCGAGAGACTACTTCATCAAATGATTGATTTCTTAATTTTAATTTTGAAGAGGAAAAAATAGAATGTACTTTCTGGAACACTTCTGAAAACAGTATTTCAACCAAGAAAAGAAGAATGGCACATTTGCTGTGAATATCTGGCTTTCCGTCATTTGAAATTCTTTCACCATCAGGTGCGGTCAATCTTTGGGACACTCCTGTCCAACTCTACGGCCTTTTAAACATCTTTTCACCTCATCCAAATTGTACCTGTTGTATTTATCTTTTCATAGTGTACATATTCAGGATCTGAATCCTCCCAAAGGTTCTTAAGGTAACAGTGTTAGGGGATTTTTTTCTTTCTATCTATAATATTAACTTCCCACTCGCTATTCCCAGATTTGAGTTAGTGAATCAGAAAAAGGTTTCATTATGTTAGAATTAAGAGGATGTGATCAGGCTGGAAAACATTTCCACTGTCAAACTGCTTTTGTTACAGCTGTGTGCTGTCCATACTGGTTAGAAGAACTTGCATTTCCTTGGTTTTGCCTGAAGGACCGTTATTGTTCACTTGTGTTTTGAAGTTCTTCCTGAAGTATGGAGCATGTGGAGTCTTTTAAATATAGTACTAATCTGTTTTTCAAGAAATGCTCCTGTATGCTCTAATATACTACCTTTTTATTTTAAACTGCTTTGTTTCTACCCAGGCCAGGTACTAATGCTGTGATTTTTCGGTTCTTGTGGAACACTGTATGAAAATAGGACAATGTCAGGTCCAGGCAAGTGGGAACAGACCAAGCATAATGAAGAGTTTTACATATTGCAAGTAATGGATATGTTTGGTTTTGATTGTTGTGGTTTTTTTCCTTTCCGGAGACTAGTTTGATTTTGGGGTTTGGTTGTTTGGATTTTTTTTCAGGGGTGGGTTGCGTGTCTTGTTTAGTTTTGGGGTTTTTTTTTAGGGAGAGAGTTATCACTACTTGGTTGAATAGATTTAATCTCTTTTGGGATGTTTTCCAGATACTGAGACTAAATTCTTCCTTACACAGTTGTAACCTTTTTCTTCTGCTTCACCCTTTCCTTCCCACCTTTTCAATTGTGAGAAGGATCAAATTCTGTTCTCAGCATGAAACAGCTTTTAATGGAATAATTAAATTTCTTTTTCATTTACAGTTATGTAACTGGTGAGAGGAACTAGCCCCTGAAAGAAGATACGTTGTCTTTCTGCTTTCAATGTGCATTGTGCCCATTGACTCACCAGACATGTATGAAAAGGGAAAATACAAAGTATTTTTAAATTGGCAAAATCAGATACAAGTGAAAAAATGACCTTTCGTTTTTTCAAACGCAGATCTTTTCCTGAATAAATATTTATCATACCTGTTTATAATGTCATGTCAAATGAAACTAGTGTTTATTTTGCCTGGATGAAAGCCCACATCTAGCCTGAATTAATCTTAAGCAAAATCTTGAGATTGCAAAAATACTGAATTCAATATAGCAAACAGTTTTCTGAGTACTGTGAATGTTATTTTTGTATTTTAATTCCAGCTTTCTTGGATAAAACAGTGAAAATGTCTCTCACATCAATTTTTAGTTAATAGAACTTTTGATATTCCTGGTTTTATTTGCATGAAATTTAAGTGATCAAGCAGTGATCTCTTATCCTGAGAGGTGGAAAGACCTCAGAAGATTATTGTAGGGGGAGCCTGATAGTATTTTTTTTTTTTTTAATGCTAATTCTCCTTTTCCAGTGGGAGTGAATGATGTCATCCTGTCTCCTCCCACTGTGTAAACGAAGCTTGTGTCAAAGTGTTGCTGCCTCTTGTCACAGAGAGAACAGTTCACTTAAATGCAGCTGCAGTGCTTTTGTGTGGTACCTGTCAGAATCATTCCCACTGCGAGGTTGGGCTTGTGACCATGATGTCAAGATTGGTCTTTCTCCTTTTCTGTGGATATATTGCACTAAACCTGGGAAATGCTCAGAAATTGCCAAGAGGCAAGTAGCTATGACAACTCTCTGGGTTTTTGTTTGTTTTTTCTGTTGGGGCTTTTTGTTTTTTAATGCTTGTGTTTTGCTATGGAAATTTGCTTTCAACATGTTAGGAATGATTAAAGATAATGGAATAGATGAAAGATCAGTCAACAGGGCAAGGTCCAGGTACAAGAGAGTAACTTTTAAGCTCTTGAATTAAACAAGCTCAAAAGTTTCATGGGATCTTGTGACTCTAGTCAGAAATGCCATGAAACAAAGTAACTGTATTTAATGATTTTATAATTGTTTAGACAGCATTGTGCAGATTTGTGGTTTAAGATCTTAAAGAAAATGTGACTTAGAAGCACCTTGTGTTGTTGGTGGAAAATTTCAGTTTTGTCTTGAAAGAACTTTTATGTTTTCCCTTTATATCCATCCTTAACAATTGAATAGGAGTTTAATTTTGTAGTTCAGGTTGCATGCATTTTGAGGGAGAGGAATATGATTTATTAAAATTTCCACAACAGGAAGAAAGTCCCCCAAACCTGTGTGAATATTTGCTTAACTATTCCTTTCCTCTGGAGTCTGGAAGTACAGTAGATTTGCAAAGCTGGCAGCGATCTCTTTTCTTGATTGCTAATGTGACCTGTGTAACTTTGACATTTTACTAGTGTTTTATTACTGCAGGAAGAACAGTCATAGCATAAAATGAAAAGAATATTTCTATATCTAGATTTTAAAACACTTTATAGTACCTTGGCATTAAAACAGCACTTTCACAACTGTTTCTGTACTGCACATATTGCTCTTTGTAGAAGAGCTTGCCTGAGTCCACTGCACTTTGTAATGCATTTTACATCTGCAGTCTCCAGCAACCAGTAACGTTTAGAAAGGAAGCAGTGATTTAGTTCCTTATGAGAACATTTATTAAGAAATCAGCACTTTGAGGGCTTCCTAGGAGACTCTGTTCCATAGATGGTGAACCTAAAATCATTTAGGAAGAAGCGGTAATTTTTCACCCCCCCAACCCTTCACAAGAGACTTTTTTCAAAGATTTTTTTTTTCCTTAAGCTCATCTTCTGGAGGAAATGTGGAGTTTTCTGCATACTGCTAATAGTGGGACGATGTGTAGTCTGTGAGTAATAGATAGATATGCAGTCGTTGTTCAAATCAAGCAGACTGTTAGACCTTAGTTTTATCGAAAAAGCAATATGTAAGAAAACTACTGTAGCAGTTTATGAGGATTATATTGAACAGAGAGGAACCTTGTATGTATTGCCTACTTTGAGGGAAGGAACTTTTCTAATGCTTGTCTTTTTAAACGGTTTCACTGGACTTTCTGCTCACTACCATAGACTAGTGGCTGTAAATTTATGTTAACTCTGAAATTCACATCCATTGCAGTCAGTGGGAGATTAACTTTGGGATGCATTTTTTCCTGTCCTAAAATAACATTGCAGAAGTGAAGTTCTGTTTGCCAAATGCATATAGCTGCAGGTGGAACCTTAATGTTTTTTCAATTATATAACTTTTTAAAGATTCTCCCATTGCAGTATTGAAGCTTCAGTCTAATTCTTTTGTTTGCAGCTGCCTCTCAGGTTATTATTTTCATTGGACTGCATTGAAAAAACAAGTGTATTAGTACCTAGCTGTTATCTAGAAATGTTCAAAAGACTTTTTCTACAACTCTCTCTTGTCTGACAGGGAGTACAGAATTTTTTCATAAGCAAAGTGTATATTTGGGTTTTAAAGTATTTTTAAAATGAGGAAATGTAGTGGTAGTATTCTGTTCACAGGGCTACTCTGCCCTACTAAACAAGCTTAAAAGTTTGCTGTACTCTTCAAGTCATGAACTATGTAACTGAGGATCCAGAGTCACTCCTGCACTACGGGGAACAGTGGAATTGATTTCCTTACCTAAGGGAAAACAATGTGGCCAAATTCACTTTCTGGTGGTGCAAATACTCTTGTACACAGGTTATCAGTGTAAATCTTGCTGTTACTAGTGCTTAGGAATTCCAGTGCTGAAGTCTTCTCTCCAGGAGGTGAAACACACTGATCCCTGGTCTCGTGAGCTGGGATTTCCTTTCAGTGATACAAGGTGGAACATCTTGCCTCCTGCAGCTGTGAAGGAACAAAGCCAGTACACCCTTTGGATGTCAGTGGCTTCCAGAGCTATTCGAGAGATTGTGTGCAAATGTGTTGTTCGGTATATTTTCATACTTTCTCCTCCACAAGTCTATGTTTGACTAGAATGACAAAAAGTTGTTTCTTCTTCATTAATAAATTCATTTGACTTTAAAAATTAATACACTTTTGGAGGAATAATTTGGTAACTCTACCAACGTGACTCAAGGATTCAAAATAGGGGAAATATCAGTTTAAATTTCCAGTGGAAATTTTATACTGCTTCTATGTATTCTGCGTTGTAATAGTTTTGCTTGTATAGACAATAGGCCTCTGCTTATACCTGGTCCTAGTGCCCGAAGCACCCTTTCCCTTGCTGTTCTTTGTCACATGTACTGTAGCAAATGACAAGTGGTGAGGCAGTTATAAGCTGCGTCATAATTCAGACTCTTTCTACACTAAGATTTTACAGACATAAGTAAAGGAAATACAATTGGAAAGGGAAGGTTGGTGAGTATCATGTTTTACTGTGGAGGCCATGTCTTTATAACAATTATGTTTGTGTTTCATGAGTTTCTGTTTGAGGGATCAGCTGCTAAGCAAATTGTGTAGTCAGTGCCTATAGAGATTATGTGAGGGGCAGAAATTATGGTATGATGGGGGATGGTCTTTTATCAAGTATTTGATCCTCTGTCCCTTCAACTATGTCCAAAGCTTTCTTTTTCATCAGAAAGAAGAGAGACTTGGAGGCTTTCCACTTATTATTGTCTCTTCCCTTATGCCGCCATGCCAGTGCTATCCAACATAAAATTTTTCAGTTCAGCACTGTTGTACTTGAAATATTTTAGTGATGGGTGGAAACAGTTGCAATGCATAGGTGTCAGAGTTAGAAATTGTCATACTTTCTCTAATTTTCATGATTCTGCGTAACAGAAACATTTCATCCTTGAGGAACGCAGCGTCGTCTCTCTAGACAGGGATTGAGTATAGACGAAAGATCTCCACTTAGAGAAGGAGTCGGTAAGCAGAACATCCTGAACCTGAGAGGGAGATGAAAAAGCAAAGCCCCAGAACCAAGAATAAACAAGTTACGGGACATAATACACAAGATTGTACTGCCTTGTAAACTGTGTTTCACTGTCATCTTTCCAGCTGGACCTGCTGCAAATGTTGTTGAAGGCAACAGTTGTGGAACAAGGTTTTAGTGCAAGCGCATTTCATGTTTTTCATTTTGCCAGTTGGTTTTACAGTTACAAGACAGATGTCCATAGAAATGCACTTTTTCACTATAATCTCTGTTTCTGATAGCTTTTATGTATGTTCATGTATTTCTTTGTTAGAGCTGTAATGAATTTGAGGTTCATCCTGCCTTATGTTTTATGAATTTTTTAAAAATAAGAGTCTGAATGTTTTTCTGTTTTGATTTTGGTGTCCCCCCGTCCGTCCCCCCCCCCCACCCCCACCCCGTGTTTCTGACCCC
>JAOXJM010000001.1:91335954-91347293 GCA_026413425.1 Tringa solitaria | reverse complement strand
CAGAAGAATCCTGTGGGACACTGTATCAAAGGCCTTGCTAAAGTCTAGGTAAATAGATCATCAGTCTTGAGATCTATCCTGTCTAATGGTGCAAGATGAAATACATTTTCCAGCTGGAAAAACTATATGCAGTTGGAATCAAACCTTATAGAACTCGGCTGTATCCAGCTAGTGTCATAGACATGTGTGAGAATGTTCAGGTTGGAAACCAAAAGCATAAGTGAAATCCCTTTATTTTGACTGCTCTGGAAACACTGAGAAATTTCTTTTTTTTTTTTTTTCATTTGTGTTGATAAGTTTCTAAACTGAAATGGAATAACTGGTTAAAAGCTTTGCTGATAGACTTGAAGGCATTGACAAGACTGAATTGCAGTTCTCAAAGAAGAACAGCATTTCATATTCGATTACTGGTTTGTTAACTGATGAAGTTTGCTTATTCTTTCTGAGTTTTGCATGTGATAAATATTCTTATGTATGCTTCAGATATTTAATTGCTTTATCAGCTGTCTGCTCTGAAAAGTGGGGAACTTATTCAAAAGTTAAAACACACAGTATTGCAAGCACCATTGCCAAATGCACATCCAAACTACTAATCCTTGCACAATTTGAAGTCCTGTATATCTTGAATGTTAGAAGAAGATTTTGAGAAGATGATCATATGATGGTTGCAATGTTGTAAGTGAAAAGCCATCATGATTTCAGAGAAGGGATCATCCCATTCAATTTTTATCTTTTGATGCTTATTATTTTAAAGAGGCCTGTTTCAACTTTACACAGCGTAATGGGGGATTTATGAATAGAAATTAAATCCCATTAGACAGTAGTGAGGTAGTAAGTACATTTTTACAAACTTGCATACATTTAAGAATTGTTAAATATCTTGTGCTGTCATGGCAATGGTCCCTAAGTGTGCAGTCTCAAAGTGATGCACAGATTGTACTTTTGTATTTCTAGATGTTTCTGCTAGAAATAGATTATCGCATTACCTTCTGGTGAAAGAGTTGTTTCTGTTCAAGGTTATCTTATTTTAGATCCTTTTTACTTGATCTTTTGAGAACCTGTGAATTAAACCACAGACTGGACTGTTTTATCCTGAGATGGGCATGGGTGTGTTTACTTAAATATTAAATCATAATAGTAACAGACAGAGGAACAAACCATTCAAACTCGGGTGCATCAAGAGTGCAGCAGTATCTGTCTCACTAGGTGCACTGCCATTCTGTAAAAATGATTTAGGAAGATAGCTCGATGGATACCTGTTTCTGAATGGGTGTCTCAATCTAGTTTGTCTCCCCTCAATTTGAAAGCAGATCATTATGTACAACTCATCTTCTTTTATTTGCCCAACCCAATTTTTTCACAAGTGTACACAAATCACAAAATATTCACCCTCACTGAACTGAGTTTAGGAATTACTGTGGATGTTGCTCGAGACGCAGAAAGACTGTTAACGAGTACTTCGGATTTTTAACGACTCACTGGTATTCTTCGAGCCCAGTTTTCCATCTACCTTGTAACCTACACATCTAGTCTGCATTTCTCCAGTTTGGCTGGAAGGATACCTGTGGTGATTGTGTCTAAGTCAAAGTAAATGGCATTTACCACTTTCCCCTTATACACAAAGCCAGTAATAGCATTACAGAAGGCATCAGAGTTGCTTTGACACAGTCTGGCCTTGGTAAACTTGTGCTGGCTATTCCAAATCACCTTTTTGTTTGTCATGTGCATAGGTGTAACCATGTGTTCCTGACAACTGAGGTTAGGTTGAACAGTTTGCAGTTTTCTGGATGCTCTTTCTTGCCCTTCATTAAGCAATTTCAGTGAAATATTTTTCAGTTCTGACATGACAAATTAATCTTGCCTCTACCTGGAAGTTCTCTTATGCTTATCTATATACTGAAGAGATCATGCTTTGCTGGATTTTTCCGTATCTATATGTTAGAAGTAGGAAGTAGGATATTGGAATTCAAGCAGAGCATTGGGGAAGGTAGCCCTTATTGAGGCATAAAACCTCAATAATGTGGATGGTGCATGCTTAGAGATGCAGGAGAAAAACCTGAAATATTCATTTCTACAAAGAAACACAAGGCTGAAATGGTCTTCCCGAAATAATTTTGATGTCCTTGTGCTTATTCCTCAGGCACTTTGTTCCACAGCTTCACTGCTTTTATCAGTTTTCAAGCTATCTTCCTTGCTACAGTTAATGTCACTTAGTTCTGTTCTTCACAGATATGGAGCAAAACTGCTTTCTCTCAGGGTTTTGTTTGGTTTAGTTTAGTTTAGTTTTGTTTTTTATATATTTGGATACTGTCTTCATATCTATCTATGTACTTGTCCTCTAAACTGAACGACTCCTATGTATTCAGGCTTTTTCCCTGGATAACATACTCTGCCTCTAGTCATTGACTCTGCTTTTTTCCCCTGGATTTTATCAGATTGGTCAACTTTATAGTGCTCTATGCAATAGAAAAGGTTCAAGTGCACTTGCTTATTAGTGGTAAGAGATCTTTTCACAAGTGAGGACTACTGCATAAAAGGGCTGAATGATAACTTTTCAAATTTACAATAGAAAAGGCAACAGTCTTGAAACATACCTAGATATGTTG
This sequence comes from Tringa solitaria, assembly GCA_026413425.1. Classification (NCBI taxonomy): domain Eukaryota; kingdom Metazoa; phylum Chordata; class Aves; order Charadriiformes; family Scolopacidae; genus Tringa; species Tringa solitaria. The sequence goes on along the minus strand of JAOXJM010000001.1, from coordinate 91,344,687 downwards.
GTGATTCTGAGACTCATAGATTACAACTTAAGAGTTGGAAATACATGCTGGTGTCAAATTTACTGTTAGTATAGCTTGCAAACTCTGCTAGTTGTCTAAATACTACTATTTAAGCACTTCTCTCCTTTAAAAATAACCATATGCTGAATAAGAGGAGGTAAAACAAAATGAGCGATGGAAACATCTAAGCCAATGTTACATAATACTGAGCTGAAGACTTGCTCCTTCAACTGCAAGTAAGATAGTACTGATCACAGAAGGAAGATTTTAGATTTTACTACATATTTTGTTCTACAGGTAAATAAAAACATGCAAATATCAATTTAAGACTGCTTTTGGATTTTTTTAATGTTAATTCAAAACTGCCTTATTCTAACACTGTAGAAATTATACTTTCTTACCATCATTTATTTTATATTCTTCTTCTAAATCTGATTTCTATTGTCCCAAAGTATTTCAAAAGATCCCAGATGAATTGCCACACAGCAAATCAATCTAAAAGATATGTACTGAAAAAAACCAATATTATGTATTCTGATGTATACTGATCACATGTAAGGAACAGACTTCAAAATGACTGCTACAGAGTGAGAACTTCACTGCAATCTGGGTACACATCAATTCATGTAGCAGATTATCTGTGCGTTCAGTAATGAATGTTGTAGTTGAAGATACTGGTTTTCATTATGCCTTTGATTTTTGATTCTACAAAAATGCATTGATATTTGTAGATGAGAAGTGTATTATGCTAAACACTGCCTGCTGTTCAATAGCTAATGGCAGTGGTAAGGCTGAGCACTGCCCACCAATGAACATGTTCTTAAGAAAATTGTTGCACTAAAGTCCACAGTCTTTAATACTGATCACTTCAATGTATTTAGAATTTGTGGGTAGAGCCAGACCAACAGCATCTGAATTCTCACCTGCTTAAGTTTTTAGTATCTTGTTGACCTTTCCCTATTGAGGTGCTGTTGTTAAAGAAAGTCCATGCTTTTATTCAGCTGATCAACTCTAAAATATAACTACCTTATACACAGCCATGTCTAAAGACCGTATTTCTCTTTGGTGTTTGCATTAGCTGGTGCTTTTTGAAGGCTTAAAAGGGAGTTAGACCTGAAAAACCTGAGAGGCTTTTCTTTCTCCTCACAGTCTTCTACATGCCTTATTGAATATCTTTATGCAGAATCTGAGAGATTCTTTGGACAAGGTACAGTTTTCTTCATAGCCCAGCCCGGGTGGAGTTGCCTTGGACCTATTTCCTTGGACAGGAGAAGGAGCCAGGATTGGAAAGACCAGCTCTTCTGGGCAAGATGCAGTCACTGTCTCATCAGCTCTGTCCAGGTGGAGTTGCATCAGCCCAGAAAAAGTCAGGCCAGTCTGGAAAAAAACAAAAAACAACTAGCTCTGAAACTAAAGCCAAGGGAAAAATCCCCTGGAGATCGTAATTATCTCAGATCCAAATCAAGCTTTATCCTAGTGCAAATAAGTGAGTGATCCATAATCCAAATTGAAATAAGGATTTGAGGTTGTTTTATTAGCAAGGAGTTTTTGTGTGGAAAAATGTATTTTAAGGTTTGTAGTTTGTGCTGTTGATTTGAAAAGTAATATCTATCGAAAATGGTTAAACTTGAAGGAGTTGCAGAGGGCATTATGCATTGAAAATAATGGATAGGCTTTGTTCTGTCCCTAACCTTCCAAAATATTGAATTGTTCAATGTTGAATTTTATTTAAATTAAATTTTTTAGCACACGTATCTGACCTTTAAACACAACTAAGTTTACTGACTGGGCAAAGAGACTAGTGGAATTTTTGAAGATTTAAAAGAAAAATTAAACAATATCTTATGACAGGAGCCAGAGACAGGTTGTTCAAACTCTGTCCAAAGAAGTTTTCAGAACCTTAGCTCCTATTCCCTTTTACATCAGAGCTGCAGACTTCATTATTCTCCACAGTTTTCTTGCTTGTTTTCAATTTTGTTTGGCTTTTAAACAAATAATGGGAAATGGGCTGCAGAATGAAAGCTGGAAATCAGAGTTGGACCATTGAAGTGGCACCCTGAGTTTAAATCAAGGCTCTCTTCTGCTTTGTGCCCTAAAAATAAGGATAGTTACGGTACTTAGTCCAATAAAGAATAATTGTAAACCAACATGTATAAGGAGCCTTGTGAAGGAGATAGTGCAAAAGATGGAAATGGAACTTCAAAGAAGTGCTTGAATGACCTGAAAACAGGTGAGAGAGATGACAGCGTATGAGTAATAATTTTTTTTTTTTATAATGCTTCATGTAGACACACAGAAGTTGGAATTGCTGAGAACTGCACCTATACCTCTGCATTGTCCTTACTTGGCCTCAAGTAATAGGGAGCTACAGCTTATTAAATCAGTTCTGAACTATAGTTATCACTAGAGAGAAATTCTCAAATGAGGTTTTAAAAATTATGTTGTTTTGTACTATAAATTCTTTAACAAGTTTCTCTGAGAAATGTCTATTTAATCTATATCCATTAAAAAAAGAAAGCATATTTTAGATTAGTGTTAGTAAAATTAAATATGCATTGCAACTGAAGGAAGAAGTCTCAGTAATCCTGAAAGACCTCTGTGAGAAAGGGCACTGGAAGGGATGGAGCTGAGCCTGGGCCCTCACAGTACATCTCTTCCTATGGAAGTCTTAGTTGAGTTACTACCCTCAGCTGAACACCACCACTGAGGGGTTTGCCTACTGGACATTCCAGATATTTGTACTCTTGTGGTAAATTTCTATTATAAATGAAATTTCTAAAATTGCCCCATGATATGAAAGAAGCACGGAGGGGAATTATAATTTACGCTATTTTATTTGCTGTGTCCAGTCTGTTAAGAATGTTGATATGTCTAAAAATAGTTGCTGTCTTTCAATTAAAAATGTTTCAAAGGCATAGGCAAGAAAGAATTTATTTGAAAATCCCTTGAAAGTGTCTTTATTCTGAGTTGGGCAAGTAGTGAAGTTGGAATTACAACAGATTATTCTTGTATCACAAGACAACAGATGGCAGAATGTCCACGTGACAACTGAGGTCATTAAATGCAATTTCTGAAAACAAATAAATGGACCAAGTGTTTGTGTTGTGGTTGTACTGGCTAAAAATATTTCTTTTATCATCAAGAGAAGCTAGAAAATACAGTATAGAGGGTTACATGAAAGTAAGATTATTTTTCTGTAATTGTTTGGTTGGTTTTTTTCCTTGAATGTAGCTTGCTACAGCTTGTTTATTTCCCAGAGAGACTTAAACAAAATTCTGTATTCCCTGCTTGCTGACATAAGGTGGCTTCCTCTTTAGATCCTGTAGATCCTCCTCAGAGGAATCCCACTCTCTTACTAGATATCTGAAGTTAGAGGGAATTTAGGTTGTCTGGATCTTTCTTTGGTGATGTCTTTTCTTCCCTCTTAAATTACTGCAAGTCACAGGACAGGTTGTGCTTACCATGCTATTACATCTACCTGCTATGTTACAGCGGGAGTCAAAAAGGGGAGCTAACTTCAAAACTTAATTAGGTGGAATCAATTACTGATTTCTGCTTATCAACAAAGTAATAAGCCTTGATAATAAGGCTTAAAATAACAAGCTTTATTCATCTTAGCTATCCAGCATCATAGTCAAAATAAGAAAAACCCACCATTTATGTATTATATAGTGTCATTGTAAGTGAAAGAAGTGGCATTTCAAAATGAAATTATTGCTTGTGCTCCTCAGTTGCTTCTTTGAACCAACAGACTGGTTTTGAAATGAACAGAATCAACAGCCTGGAGCAGAGAAACTCAGGTTAAGGAGAGTGTTGGGACTGGAAAAGGAATTGGACTGATGAAACTTTTCTGATTGCTTGTCCCTAAAAATGTGCCCATGGATCTCAGTGTAATAAATGTTGGTCCATAGGTAAGAATAGCATTGCTTTTGTTCATCTTTTTGGAAGCTGCCTGAGCAGAGACATCCTGTGAGCGTAGGTTGAAAACTTACTTTTGTAGATACATGTGCAAGTATGTGTTTTCCAAAGTTAACTGCTGCATGTTGACAGCCTATTCTTCTCAAGTAGTGTTAGAATTATGTACAAAGTATAGATATACTAATATTTTGAAAAAAATACTTAATTGGGGAACTTCAATTGCAAATGACAAAACTATGGACAATGTTTTTAGCTTACCCTCTCTTATTAAGGCTTCTTTGTTGCCATTTTAAGAGTATGGCCTATATAGCACCTATTTTCATAATTCAGAGTACTTTAATATTAATGTGGATTTTGTAGCTAGGAGTGTTCATGTTTCATGTAATCTGTGATAAGAAAGATGATCTAACATTGTCCACTGCTACCTGACAGGAGAATAGAAAGAAGACAGACTGCATTTTCTGCAGAAGTACACAGCAATGTGACAAGAGGCACTGGGAACAAGTTGGAACATGGGCAATTTTAGTTAGATATTAACATGTTTTTTTAAACGACAAAGATGATATATACTGGAGGAGGTTACTCAGAGGTATTATGGAATCAATGTCCTTAGTGCTGTTGAAGACTCAGCTGGATGTGGTGCTGAGCAACACCGTCGGATTTGTTCTGCTTCAAACAGAAGGTTGGACTAGATGACCTACAGGAGTCCCTTCCACCCTGAATTGTTCCATGATTCTATGGCTGTGGCTGTCTTAGAAGTGTGTCCTGTTTATTCTACTGCATAGAAACAGAACTATTTTTAAATGTTTCTCATTTCAAGCTAGATTTGGTTTTGACCCAAACAAGTAATATTTCTCCACATTTGGGAGCCAATGTAAATAGAAAAATATAAAATAGCAAACATAAAAGGTGCACAGTGTTAGATTATCATTGAAATCTTGGCGGTGCCACTATAGCACCAGATTTGGAAAATGAAAGCACTGCTGTGAACGATTTGAACGTTAGAAGCCAGGTGGTCCTCACAAATAGATGGTGTTAATATATTTTCGTAAGGCACGCTTCATTTGTCTAGCACTCTGGGAGGTGATGCTAGGTCTTGCCTTCATGCCCTCTAAAATCTTTGAAATGGTGAAAAACAAACAGTGTCAATATAAGGCAAAAGGAATTCTGATGACAAAGCCAAATTTGCTGTAATACAGTACAGCTGTATTCACCCTCTCGTTTTGTAGGGCAGAGTTCAAGACTTCACTCTATGGATAAAAAAAAATAGGACTGTATTTGATCACAAGACACCCTACAGACTTAAAGCGCACCAGTAGATCCATAGAATAAATTCAAGTAGCTTCTTGTCCCATTATTGCTTTTGCTCAGCCTTCAGTGAAGCAGGCAAGCAGCTCAAAAAATGTAAGTTGCAAAGATGAATTTACTTTATTTGATTTGTGCTTCATTCTTGAAGTTTGTTGCTGTATCGGCGCCTCAGGGTTACTTGTGAATGTGTTAATTATTAGTTAATAAATTATGAGCCAGCTGTTGACGTATCTTCTTAAGTTGAAGAGAGAAATAGAGTGCTCTTCAGTTGAAGATACATTGTTTGACATGGCCAAGATATATTTTGGGATTTGGGTAGAAGCAGAAATGAGCCAGTTAATTCAAATTCCAGTCACCTCATCACCCAAGTTCTCTCACGTTCCTGAAACGGAGGAAAATCAAGCCAGCTGGTAATTTTAACTAGCTCCACATTTATTGTTACCAACAACATTATAATGATATAGTGGGGCACAGGACGCAGAATTTCAAAGGTTTTAATTCTCTGTTACTGAAACAGAATTATTTTGTTTGTTCTTTTGAGAAGTGAATTATCAGGTGGTTTTATTTGCTCTTATAAGTAAGAAATACCCCTGTCACCAACACTGAATTACTTAACAAATATTGCTGTAATGCAACTAGCTCAGTGAACCATTTCTGTTATCTCTTTAGTTCTCTTCAATTATTAAATAGCAAAGGAATTAAATAAATCTATTCTTAGTAATTACTGTTTTGCCTTTTCAGACTGCTTTGGAAACTAAGATGGTTGTTTCTTAGGGTGATGTTAGACCTAAACCAAAGGGCTTTGACTAAACTTTTGCTGTGACAGTAGAAGCTGAAAATTGGACTTCTCTGTTTGTCTTGTAGATAAATAGGAACCATGAGTTAGAACTAGCTGGTATGAATAAGCACTGGTAGCAGTGCTTATGAATTCTTTCCTCTTTTCCTCTGTTACTCCATGATTAATTAAAGTGATAAGAAAAAGAAGATATTTCACAGAATCCCTGGTGGATCCCAAGCTTGAACAACCAATTGTCCAGCTAAATATTTTGTACATTAGTTTCCATAGCTGCTTTCACATTTTAAAGATGCGAATCTCAGTTCGGTAATTTAGAGTTAAATATTTCTAAACTGTCGGTGTTTATTTGCTCTTGGCTCCTGTGGCCTATGTACGACCGCTTATTTTTTCCACAAGTCAAGCTATGGTGGTTCCAGCTGAATTCTTCAGACTGCTTATAGCTATTTTTTTCTTTCTGAAGAGTTATTGATGGCTAGTTCCCTTATGATGCAGCTGATTCATTAAGCTGTCTCCAAAAGTCTTTCCCCTTAGAGGTGAAGAGTCCTTTCCCTAGAGTGATTCTAATGCTGCAAGTGGGCTGATGCACTTAACATACTGGTTTTAGTTCAGATATGCTGTGCATGGTTTGTCCTGCTGGTTTTGGCCATCAATTGATTTTTGTTGAAGAGAACCTTGCAGATCAGTGTGGAATTTCTGTTGGCAAGGCAGGAGGGAAAGATTGTTTTTCAGAGGTAGCTATGGGTCCCAGAATCTTCCATTTGGAAATGGCCTCAATGTAAAAGAATTACTCTACAAATGCAAATACTTAATACCAGAGTTTCAATAACATATGGCAAAAGCTGAGACAAGTGAATATGAGTTTGGAAAATTCAACCTTGCCTTGCTCTGTGCCTGCAAGTGTTCTTTTCTGATTGTAAGGTGTTTTCAGAATCTTTTTGTGTTAGAATTAGAGAATGTCTAGTTTATCATTCAACTCTCATCAAGGAGATGGGGGAGCAGAGAGGGGCAGGTATTCCAAAATCAAAATCTGACAAAGGTAGGTAGTTTCTCAAAATCAAATACATTCTTATCCCAGTATCATAGCAGTCATGTTCTCGTGACTTCCCTTGTCCATTAAATCATGTTTCATGAATGTTTGTATGAGTGGTGGCCAAAACAGAGATTCTTCTCAGAATGGGAATGCCTGATTTCTCTGCCAGTTGTTCCAGATACTGTGAGATAACATGAGTGAAATCTATTTTGCTAATGTGCTTCTGAGATTTACCAAGCTAATTCATATGAAGTCCTTTATATCTTTACTCCTCCAGGCTGGCCCTCTTTTGGCTAGACTGGCAGTGTCTGTGCAGCACGTAGCACTGAGCTCTACCTAGTTGGCTGCAGAGGCTTTTCTGTGCTGCTGTGCCCTCTCTGTATGCCTCTTGTCTGCCCCAAGGATTCCAAGTGACCATCTGGGCTTTCTTCATAGGCCTTAACATGAGTTGCATTTTGTTGCATTTTCATGGGAGGCTCTTATGCTTGTTTTTAATTCTGACCAATGTAGTAAACCATGGGCTTACATTCTGTCCTGCACAATGCTGCATTTTCCTTTTAGATTCAGTTCTGTCCATATACCTCCAAAAAGCGGTCAGCCTTCGATAGCTATTGTTTTACCAGTTAAAATTCATTCCTTGATTTCAGTGATTCTGGAATGCACACAGACCATGGAACATGGGTTAGTCCTATGAAATGCTGTTGCTTTAGCACAGTTACTTTTCTTTAAAAATGTGCAGCTAAATAATAGTGAAGAAGTCTGTTTGTCTGCCTTGCCCTGTGCTCCTTTTTGGGTGAGGCTGCAGCTTCAAGAGAAAGGGGAGAAGAGCACCCTTGCTGAGATCAACTGAGCCGTCAGCTAGGGGAACTTCTGATGAGTGGAGAGAAGGAAACAGTAAGCAAGAGCTTACAGGAGAGGTAGAAGAGAGTTATATTAACAAGAGCATGGATCGGACTCTGAGGAGAAGAAAGATTTTTCTTAACCACTGTGGAGACTCTGCAGTATTTGTTGCTATCCAGACCATCACTGATACTAAAAGTGAACTAGAGGGAAAGGATCTTCCCTGTTAAGACAGTGTGGGAAGGACAAGGGTTTATTTCTTTTTAAGGTCAAGTTAATCTCCCTTTCTTTTCTTCTGTTCTGCCTTATTGCCTATTTTAAAAAATACATTATTCCTGTTTGTGTTCAGCTAGAACTTTGATTTTAAATGCTCTCTTGGTGGTTTTGATGTGCTAGCTATAAAGCAAAGGTCTAAAGGGTCCTGCCTCAAAGCTGTTGTTGTCTTGGGATCCCATTTAGACTTTCTGTTTTTAGAAACTTCACTGGCAGTTTTTAGGCTTAAATAAATCAAGACCCCCTTGTCACTATAATTGACTACTTATGAAAAAACATACAGTATCTATCTAATTGGAAACAAAGCCAATTAAATTCAGTCTTGAATTAGAATAAAGTCTTCAAATTGATGTAAAGCATAACTGAGAGATATGTGGAAACAATTGTGAAAAAAGTGAAATTACAGTAAATTTAAAATTAAAATAGATCTTCACTAAAATTTCTTTAAAATCCAGGTTTGGGTCTGATTAAGAATTTTAATACAGAAATCAAATTATTATCTCATATTTGAATCAAGTACTCTAAGTCTTGCTTTCTTCTTAGACATGAATATTCCATGGAGACCAGG
>JAOXJM010000001.1:91308025-91322885 GCA_026413425.1 Tringa solitaria | reverse complement strand
ATGTTTAAAAAGGTTACAAGTGCATGCCAAAAAATAAAAGATTTGTAAATAGAGTGATCTGGTGTATTAAAGTTACTTTTACCAAACTACCAGTAAGGGTTCCTTCATCCATGGCCTACTAAGTTTGCAGATGCAAGGAGTTAAGAAAAGAAGGATCTTTCTAGCTTAAACTATACAAGCAGAGCAGAAACATGAATTTGATTCTTGTCTGTTCCAAATACTTTCTATATGACCTTAATCATGTCATTAATACAGTTAGTTTTTAATTCCTTACTTTAATATGGAGGTGACTCTCAGTTTCACTGGACTGTTGCAAAGAATAAACTGGTAGTATATATGTATATGTTTATAGTTTGAGACAAACTTTTTATGGGCCTGTTGCAATAGGACAAAGAGTGATGATTTTAAACTAAGAGAAGGTAGATTCAGACTAACTATAAGGAAGACATTTCTTATGATGAGGGTGGTGAAACACTAGCACAGATTGCCCAGAGAGGTGGTAGGTGCCCTATCCCTGGAAACATTCAAGGTCAAGCTGGTTGCGGCTCTGAGCAGCCTGATCTAGTTGAAGAAGTCACTGCTTATTGCAGGGGGATTAGACTAGATGACCTTTAAAGGTCCTTCTCAACCCAAACTATTCTATGATCTTTATATGATTTTTTTTTTCAAATTCTTGGTAATTGCTTGGGATTAATTTCTTCTTGCTATTGCCCAGATGTAAAATAGTAAAATAGAAAGATTTTGAAAAGTGATTTACCTTTCAGATGCAAGATATATATATATATCTCAAAAAACATATATGCCCAATGGACTATTTGGACGTTATTAATTTCTGTATCTTGAGTTTAGAGAAACTGATTTGTGGAACAAGATTCAGATAATTGGCTTTTCAGTCCAGCAGACAAAGGTTTAAAAACAGCTGTTGGTTTAATGCTAGCGAGATACACGAGATACACAAGTGAGAATAGTTAAACGAGACAAATTACCAAGAATTATGGTGGAGTCTGAGTTGGTGCAATTTTAAATTTAAAAATGAAGACTGGTTACATTTCTAGAAGAGACACTGTAGTTCAAACTGCAAGTAATACAGAAGAGTTGTATGGTTACTATTCATATAATTCAAAGTAAGTAATCACCAAGGTAATTCTTGGTCTTACAGTGTATAAATCATTGCAATCTCTAACTGGGAACTAATGGCATAATAATAGTAATAATCAAAATCATATGTAAGTCCTCTCAAAAACCAGTGTGATTTCAAGTTACATGAGAGCTTGTTTTTTCTTTTCCTTACAACTCAGATATTTTCCATGTTTCCTCAAAAGGTGATCAAGAAGGAAATTTTGGTATAGGTAGCAGATTTGCCAGATAATTTTGTGAATGACCAAACTCTAATGTTTTAAATTTTTCTTTAAAAATGAAGACTGTAGGAACTGGTCCAGAAAACAAGAAATTATTCAGAAATTTGCCCTTGTGGGAGTATCATGTGCTCCATGATATTTCAAAGCATGTCATACCTGGTCTTAAGGGTAGAGAGTGGTTTTGTTTGTTTGTGGAGTTTTGGTGGCAACATACTCATCATCAATATAAAGTAAAAACCCACATGGTTACTGTTTCTAAATGCACAAACATGCATTGGTTGAAAGTATGAAACAGATTTTCATTGGGGCTTGTTAGGTGAAGAGATATTAGGGTTCAAAAGGCATGAAAAGAGAGTTAGATATGTTTCACAACAGTGAAAAATATAACCCTTAGATCAGTGGCTTATAAACTTTTAGGAAATTTGGGGTCATCTGTACATTTTGAGAAGATCCTTTGGATTTTTGAAGTATGTAATTTGATGTAAAGAATATATGAATTTCCTTTAATTAATCATCTTTCAAACACCAAAGGTTCTCCTTAGACTTGTAGAAGTCCACAAACTAAACTTTTAAAATAGTTGCTCTAAATCATTTTTTCACTTCCAGCTATTAGCTTTTTAGCTTTGTTTAAAGAAAGTTCTTTCAACACATGAGAATTGTGGTACTTCATTCAGAGCAAAGCTAAAGTTAAGTATCATGCAAAAACTGAACAGTTTCAATGTAGTATGTGGTTAAAAGAGAAAAATGCCCCCAGAAACAGACACCAACTAAGATCTGCCTGCAGTTAAAAGTGAAAGAAATTTTTGTCAATTTTATTTTGCTCTTGATAAAGAATGCTGTAGAAAGTATGAATTATCCATGGACGTAGTTGCAGTGTTACTAAGAATCTGGCCAAGGAGTTCCTGCTTCTCTCACATGTAAAAAGAGACATCCTAATGTCCTGAACTCTGTAACACCTTCTATGACGCAATCAAGATTAATCTAAATTAATCTGCATATAGCTTATTCTTATACTAAGCATACAAAAACCACCTGGTGTTAATTTTCAAAAACTAGGTTTAAATGGAACATAGGCTGAAAAAAGAAAACTAGTTAAAACATACTAAGACAAAATTGAAACACAGTTTAGTAAAGAAGTCTTCCTTGTACCCACCAAATAATAGCAAGAATTCGTTTAGGTGTACCCTGGATCTGCAAGTCTGGAAGTGAAGTCTTCCAGTTTCTTCCTAAGTAGAAATAAATGCTGTGCACGTCCAGAGGGGACCAAAAAAAATAGCCTTCATGAGGCTTGTGTGTCTGATACCTGCTTTCTAAAGCAGTCTCCTAATCTGTGCTCCTGCTGCCTGCTAGCTGCATCCTTCCTTCCTTTATGCCAACTTTGTTCTGCACTTCTTTCCTCTGTTCACGCTCAGCTGGCTTCAGAAAAGGAGCAGCCTCCCTTCCTTGCAGAAGTTTCACTAGCCTCAAGAAGAAGCCAACAAACAGATCTATGCCTGCTTTTTTTACATCATACATTAGAAATGGTGACTGTGAAAAAGAGGGAGGACTATTGCACCTTTCCCTTCAAATACAGAAGAGAAATAGATCCTCATTTACTTTATTATCCAACTGCAAAAACTTTCCCATAAGTAATGCAGGAGAGAGAAACTAACTTGTAATTGGAATTAAATGTTTCTTATGTAGGTCGGACCAAGACTCAAAAGCCTCTGCAGCTGGTAGTTGGCACTCTCACCCCAACCTCTGTGTTCCTCTCTTGGGGCATCCTAGTCAACCCTCAACATGACTGGACAGCAACAAGTAACTGTGCTAGTGACAGGTAACATAACAGAAAACTATTTTTTTATTACAATCATAATTTAATCCAGTGTAGTTATCTGGTGTGGCTGAAATAAGTTTGACAATGGAAATTAGGAAGTTGGAAGCAATAGTTCTGAATGTGAAGTAAGTTTTCTCATTTACTTAAATTAGTGCTTCACAGGTCTTTGCTTGTCTTGAGTGCAAATTTAGTCAGATGTCTACATGCTAGATACAAATCTTCGTATTTTATAGTAGATTCTTTGTTCTTAAACGAATGGCCTTGGCTCTACCTTCCTTTGTATCTGAATGAATTGAAAGAAACTTTATTAAATCATAGGAAATACATTGGTTTAAAGTAGGCCAAATAGAAGTAAAATAGGTCTTTTGCTGTGCTGTGGTAGGTGAATGATGCCTTGTTTTAATGCTATTTGTTTCCCGTATGCGGTCTTATCACTGCTCTACTTTCCTGATATTGATATAGTACAGGTTTCATTAATTTTCTGTTATAAGTGAAACAAGATCCCTTCTACTATAACATTTTTGGTTTTCTGTAATTATTTAATGAGTAGTACAGCAAGTGGGGAGCTCAGGAAGACTCATCAAGTAGTAGTTTCAAGAGCAATTATAGTGCTGGGTAGCTTCTCAATTAAGTGCAACATTACATTTTAGACAACTCTTGGCAGATGAGTAAAATTCATCTGCTGCAATTATTGAAATTGTTAATACAGATTTTTTGCCTGTTCTATCATTTTGGTGTTTTCTTTGTATTCTTCCTTTTATGACAGAAGAAATTTTTTTTTGTTTTCATTTACACCCTGAGAAGCCAAATTGAATTTGGCAGTGTTTTGTAAAACCAAGAAGGAACTTTTTGCACCCATGTTTGGAATGCATCTGCATCTAGTTTGCAACTATCATCTTTTGGTTTTATAATGCATCTTTGCGTTATTGAGAATACATTCTTTTTTCCCTATCTGTCTAATTTTTGTCTAATGTGTAGCTGTCTAATTTACACTTGAATCTGCTTACTTTGGTGTTGATAATAAAACTCCCATATATACCATTAAACTGGATGCCAAACATAAATTATGTTAAAAAAACCATCCATTGTAGCCAATATAACCTTTTTCTTACCTCCCAAAAGTTTTGGACAAATCTTTTTCAAGCTTCAAAAATTTCTCATGAACAAATTTGATTCTTTATCACCAACCAAAATTTCAAGCAGTATTGAAGAATCAACATTAATGTTCAGTAGGAAATTGCTATGGAGTATTAGGAAATGTCCAAGCATGTAATATAATTAGATTTTTTTCAGTAGAAATAAAAGTTGATTTAGGATTAAATTTTGTTCTCTCAATCAAGAAAGAACCAAATAATTTCCTACAGTTAGAAATTGAAGAAACAAACTGACCCTTCAGGAGCCTGCAAAGTGTTCTGCCCACATAATGATGTTAGCACCATTTTTACCATGGAAGTGATCTTCTCTGTGTGCTGTTTCAGCACCAAAGTTACAGCACCCATTGTGCAGTGGAAATGAAGAATACTTTAGAAGAAAACTATATTCTGTATTAATCCATCTGGCGATTCAAAGCATATGGTACAGACCACAATGGCTTCATCACCTTTGGTTTTTCTCCTCAGTAACTAAATATTCCTCTTGGACATTCATTGCCTCCAAGTTTGAACAAACTCTTTAACATAGTATGTGATGTTTTCCACAGTGCAGTGCTAATGGTGTCTTGCTGTGTTTAGAATATATTCTATATATTTGTCTGTGTGTCAAGTAATGGTACGCATCTCCCAAAATTTTGGTTCTTTAGTTCTGTTGTTTAGTCCAGTTAGCTTGTTCCTCTCAGGTGTTTACTTTTAAGGTGCCCTCCATTTTAATGAAGTGTAGTCAGTACTGCCTAAGTATTTCTATTTTTCCCCCATAAGAGGACTTGCATATAACAGTTGTATTGTTCATCTTTGAATATCTCCCTGTACAACTGTAAAGATAGACTGACATTGATGAGTAGCTAGTTTAAAAATACTTCAATCAAATTACAAGCAGTCATAGCAAAGTATGGGTTATATACCTATAGGTAGATTTCTATTTTGCAATCAAGCATAGCAATAAAGTTAATGAAGAAAAAAAAAATATTTTAAGTGGTGCTCCTATTTTTGTTTACCTTTACCGGACCAAAATGCTTGTGGTTTGTATATATTATGAGAACAATTCTCCACCATAGTGTGTATTTCTATAATTCCTAGGAGAGATTAGATCCAAATATATTTCTAGTCAGTCTATAGAAGAAAAATTATTAATTTCTGATAATAATTTGAATTTTAATGGATAATGTGTGATAAGAAAAAGTTAGGAAATAGTGCCTCCTTAGCAAGTTAGCATCATGTTAAAAGTTCAAGACTTAAAATCAGATAATGGATTTATTTGTATCTATTGCAGGGCAGTCTACTTCACTTACCGGATCTTTTTTTGTCTGGTACATTCTCTTTACTGTGACATGTTCAAATGTATTGTTAATCATCTTCAAGACTGTTGTATAGTGACTAATCTCTAATCTTTGACATTGCCAGTATGTGGCAATTATGACCTCTTAACTCAGTGTTTCTGGTTAACATTCTACAAAGTTTTAGATTTGTAACTCTGTATGACCTGAAATGGAGTCACTGTCCTCAGCCTCAGATTTTACCATCTCCGCGTGGACGTTAAGCTTTTGTACAAATGTTGCATAATATAAGCTAGTTGAATATGTTACTGATTCAGAAGATTAAAACCATATGGAACAGCATGGATCTGTTGGCCAAGATGTTCTCTAGTGTGAGTTTGATCTCAGTGGGGTATTCCTTAGAAGAGCTTTGAAATAAGAGGTGCCATGTTTTCAAAGAGCACTGGTATCATTTATTGCTTCAGTGAAATTTTTGCTTGCTTACTGAGGGTGCATAGTATTCTTCTGTACCAGAAAGTGCTTTTTAAGAAACTCCAATGAAGAGAAAGTTCCTGTGCCATTTTTTTGGACAAACCTTTCTTTGATTGCTTAATTCTCTAGAGATAAACCAATAGAGTGCTACATATTTCCTGCAAGATAACCCCCAACCTTAATTCCTTGTGGAAGCAAAGATAAACACTGCCATTTGTGTGGACTGAAATTCTTTGCAAGGTCAAATTTTAAAGTCTCCTTGAAGTGGCTATCATTTCTGGTGACAGCCTTAGCACTAGAATGCAAAAAAAACCCCCAAACAAAAACCAACCAACCAACCAAAACAAAACCAAAAGACCCAAATCAAAATCCTCAAGTGATTTGTTTAATGTAACTGATGAAAACTACATGTTGGTTCCACCAACGATGTGGAGTTAGCTTTCTCAGCATTCTTCTGTTTTCTGACACCAGTATGAGGTAGTTGATGACAGAGGATTGTCAAAGTCAGGATAACCTGCTGCAGTGTCATGTTCAGTTCCTCTTTCTATATCTCCAGGAAAGTAGAGACTTGTTTCCTCTCTGCCTTTCAATGTTCAAACAACCATTAGTGGACAGAGCTGTCATGATAAACGTACTGGAGCTATGTTTACTGTTCATTAAGGTCTGAAAAAGAGAGTATAGGCTATCATATAGAGAATTGTATAGATTTTTTTTTGGCCTTTCCTTTGGTTAGAACAACTCCACAGATCCCAAAATGGAGCAGGGGTCAAAAAAGTTTGACCTTCAGGTTTTTTTAGGAGAGAGAGTTGGGGAAGGAACAGAAGATGTTTTTCCACGCAAGACAAAACCAGGCTTTGTCAATAGAATACTATGTATTACTGTATTGAGTGGATTGTATAGAAAAACAAACACGCTTTCAGATAAAATAGAAATGTAAACCTGAAGGTAAGGGTTTTTTCATGAAATATATCTAAGTTAAGAACTTTGAAAAATTTACATTTATACTTAAATTTTTTGCCTGTGACTTAAATGTCCTAATGTCATATTCGCAAGTAGTTCAGATTTTGTTTTACTGAATTTTTATTTTGTGCATAAAGAAAAATAATTATGAAAAATAAAGAGGGTCGGGGGGAAAGAGAAGAATCCATACTTACTCTTTATGTTGTACAGCACATAGCACACAGCACATAGAAGTAGGGTTTTTAAATCCCTAAATTCAGAAAGATGTATGCATGTACACATTTTTTGTGCCTTTCTACAAATCTGTGTGTCACTATGCAGCTGCCAACTTAATCATACTTTGTGTTGCAAATGTCACAGAAAATGTATTTTAAACTTAGCACAATTCCTTAAGGAAAACATGTGGCAGCAAATAAACTTTTTGCATTTCAGATGCTTTTGAGTTACTGCTGTGGTGTTTAAACATGATAAGATTTATTGGTGATCAGTCTCTCATTCTTCACAACTTCTAACTCTTCAATTCATTTCAGCCCTTATACTAAAAAATTTAAGTGAAAAAAAGTGAGTGATTATGTAAAAGTGAAAACTAAATTAGAAAGTACTTTGCAAACTTAATTGGTAGCCATCGGCAACATAATTCTTTCCATCTTTTTATATATGTCAGTGTCTGTTACTTTAAAGTAAACTTGGCAACAAAAAGGAAACAACATGATCAGCTTCATGTGCCAATTTGTGAAACACTCAGTATCTGAAAAACTGTGGTTCAAACCATTTATTTTATTACTTTCTAACACTAAATGGATGCTGCACTTAATATGAAGTCTAACTATAAACAAATAAATACACGTATGTGTATGCTAATAGTCTTCATTTAAAAGTCTGATTACATGCCTAGGCACAAAAGTGGAGTAAGTTTTAGAATCTTTTATCTATGGCAACACGAAACCACAAAGCAGGAATGTTCATATATCTCCAAGGCTTAATTGTTTGTTTAGTGTTATGTGTGACTAAAATAGTCATGATTAAATTGTTTGGAGTTTTGGTTTGGATCTGGTTCCAAATAAACCCATGATATTTATACAAACTGACCTAGTCTGGAAAACTCATAAAACCATCTGCCTTATAAGATTTCCAGTATCTAATTGTTTGTGCCCAAATATTTGACTTTGCAAGCATTTTATGGGAATCTGGCTGAAAAGAGATTTGGTTAACAATTGGAAAAATATTACTGGAATTCTTGGCAAGACAGTGTCATTCATACTGATATATGAAACTCAATGTTTTGCCTAGGCATCTTAGATATTTTTTTTCTGTTAGCAGCAAGCGAGATTTCCTTAATTTCAAAAGCAAAAACCTTTTGGGCTGCTTCTTTAAAATGGTCATTGTATTTTGATTTCTTGTGTAATGAAAAGGCTAGCTCTAAGCTGGGAATGGTAAGGTTTCTCTGCCTTGCATTGTGGAGTTTAAAAAAACCACTATGTATCCTGAACATAAAAAGGGTAGAAAAATCCTTTTGTATCAGGCTGGTAGTCTTTCATACAGACTTTTCAGCTACAGTAATTACTACCGTGGTTGGCCTATGGAGTATTACCATACTTTTGTGGCTTCCTTTAATTTAGATTTAGTCTTCCTTTAGATTGGTTTTGCTTCTTTGGTTTCTGCCATTATTTCACATTTGTGTGCATCATACGTAGAGGCAAGTGAAGTCAGAATGTTATAAAGAATGCTAAAGCTCATTAATGTAGAGAGAGTTTTAAGAACGCAGGCATTAAACATATCGAGTTGCACAAATGCATATAGAGAGAGGCTGTGTTGGTGAATGTAGGCTCTTTAATTCTTTCTATTGGTTATTTATTTTTAGTTGGCTTGATTGTAGCAGTTAACTCATCTGTTCATGACACTGTCTGTTTAAATTGTCGGAGCTCATTATCCTTTCACTTGTCTAGTATAAAGGGAGGAGGTTGATTTCTCTGCAGTCCCCTTGGTGGTTTGGTTGAAGGTATCTCCTAATGAGTGAAACATGGCCTGTTAGGGAGAAAGGGAGAGAGATTAATTTTTGTGGAGCTTAACAAAAGAGCTCTAACATTTTATAGAAGGCTGGCTCGAAAAGGAGTGAAGTGAACCCTGAAATCTTTTGATTGGTGTTTGTTGTAAATAGGAATGCAAGTGCTATTCAGTGGACATTGTTCTGATAAAATGTACTCTTCTCATGTCCCCCACCAAAACAAATAAAGAATCAAAATTAAAAGCAGTTAAATAGTCAGGTCTTTGTACATGCTGAGAATCTAGATTAAAATAAATTCTTACCCAGTGAGAGGTGTGCCACCTCCTTGCTGAAACATCAAAATAGCATTCACAGCTGTGAATAGCATTCCTGGGACTGTTCCAATTGCACTTTACTTGAATAATGTATTGCTTTCCTATTAGCTATTAGGGCCCTCCAGTATGTAATCAGATTTTCATATTCTTACCCCACAGAGATAGTGGGGGAAGTGTTCTATCTGAGGAACAGTGTAGTGCACATTTCCCCTCTACACAAGTGCCGCTGTACTCCATTTCAGCCTGCTCTCTGTCTTTTTTGGGGGGAATCTATGGAAAGGCTTCTCTAAATGTTTGCAATCCAGGAGAAGCATTTTTGCAGCTTCTGATACACGTAGCAGGCCAGCTGCGCAGATTCTGTGTGTGTACGTCACTGCCACAAGGGGAGTGATATACGTGAGGGGTGACTAGATTTTACTGCTTTCTCATGTCTTCAATTATATGTGTTGATTGTTTAATATTGTATTTTTTTCTAAAAGGAAGGTTTGAAAAAAGGAGAAGATAAATTACAATAAAATTTAATCACTAGAATGTTCTCAGGCAGGCATTGAAATTCCACTGTATTTGGCAGCTTGTTAGCCTGGTTTAACAATGAATTGTTGTTCTTTAGTGACAAAACTTGGCATTTCTGAATTCATACTCTATAAAAAAAAATGATTGCATTTCCCCAAAAGTGCATGTTGCATATAATTTGGATATAACTAATACTCAAATGATTGTGATTTTCATATTGTTAATTGGAACTTTGTTTTGGTTGCTTTTTATTGAAATGGTTGAGGAAATTCTGTCATCGCAGTCAGTGTTTTTAGTACTCCCTGTGGCAAGTTTCCACTGAAATAATTACACCCTTGGTGAAGTTTTTATAGTCTTGGAAATCTTGGAATGAAGAGCACATTTCTTCTATGTTATATGTTTCTATTTCTAATGGCACAGTTTGGCACAACTATGAAAATCTTCTTGTCAGATTTTTAATAGTTTTGAGTTTTAGTGAAAGATGGTTTTTTGACATGCAAGTGTTCTCTTTATTTTAATTCATGTTAGGGAGAATGAATTTGCAGGTGTGGAGACAGTATTCAAAATCAGAACATTTTCCACAGTAGAAGCAAGCGGGAGCCGCCACTTAAAAGCCTATTTATTATGAACAAGTTTTTGATGTTTTCTTTCTTCCTCATTTCTGTTGCAGCTATTCATTTAGACTGTTAAATAACTGAAATGAATAGATATACTGTTTTCTTGCCATCACGTACAAACAATTTATTTCTACCCTATTCAAAAAACAGGTAGGAAAAGGTAAGAATGAAGATGAAAATAAATTAAATTTCCTCTTTCAGTCAAGCTGGGAAGAAGGTGACTGCTTCTATTTGTGATTCAAATTTTGATCATAGATCTATCTACACTTATTCTAAATACCTTACCAAGAGACTGTATGGGTTCCAGTAAGATGCATTAATGTTGCAGATGGGTTTGTTTCTTACTACTATGTCCTTTGCAAGATAGTTACAGAGATTTCAAGAAAGCTTGTCTGTCTGTTAATGTTTGTATGCCTATGTATGGAAAGCTTAAGACACATGAAATTTGAGTAGATCACAGCCTACAGAAGGATGCAGATTATTACTTGGTACTCCAGGAATCAATAAGAAGAGAGAGAATATTCACAACTTAATGATATTTCTTTCCTTTCTAAGCTTTGAGTTACACTATGGCTTGTTTTGAACGCAAAGTAGTACAGTTAATGAAGAGAGTTATGTGAGCCAATGTAAATATTAATTTTGTAACCTGGTGGAATACCTGAATGAGCCAAATTGTAGCAACTAAAACAGGAGAACCTATGTTTTTGGTGCCAAGAAAACAAATTTGACAGTTATGAGATAAAATGTGTAAACAAAGTGAATCTTTTTGTATGAAAATATTTTCCATGATTGGCATTTTCCTTATCTTACGTTGTGTTTTAATAATGAAGTAGGAATTTCCCTGTACTCAACTCTACTCTTGAAGTGCTCCTCTGTAACTTTGGCAAAGGCAGCATTATGCATTGACAGTGTTATATTTGGTCCATTAAGTCATTTTAATCTGGATCTCACAACTAGGTATTCTTTCAGTTGATTAAAGAACTTTTTGGGGTTGTTTTCTTAAGGTCCCTTCCTTTCTCTCCTTATATTTTTCTACCTAATGTCTGGATTAAATCTCACAACCCAGATTTCTTTTTCTTTTTGCTTCTGAATGATTCTTGGAAACATACATGGGGTTTTATAGTTGGATTTCTTTTATGTCCTTAATTTGCTTTGTTGAAGTATGGACAAATATAATTGGATGGAATTAGTAATTTTTCAGCCGATGTAAATATAAGATGGAAATGGATAATGAATATCCATTCATTATTTATGTAATGTGTAACAATTTTCAGTAATACTTGGATTTAAAAGTTGCCAAATGCCTCTGAAATTTGTTTTTGCAAAACCAGAAACCCCCACCCCATTCTGGCAGTGATACAGATTGTATATTGAAAATGAGACTGCAGCAGTGGAGTTTTTGTGCCATAACTCTCACCATTTACATCGCATTGTTTTATACTGGCTAGCATTGTAGTCATACTTTTTCAGGGTGGTGCTACTTAACCAAATTGGGTAATTTCTGTAGAAATATTTTTCAATTTCATAATCTGTTAGCATTCATCATGTTGTTGATTTAAACTGCTGAAAGTAAAGTCTTGGTTTACTTTCTTGTTTGAAGTGTGGGCAATGCACAATGGGATCACTGAATGAGGAACGTGTCCTTTAAATGTCAAATATTACTGGTTTTCATTTGAGAATAGTTTTGTACTAATTTTGAGGGGAACACCTTTCCTTGGACAGATATAGAAAATTTTAAGACATTAGTTGAGGCTTGCTGACTAATAGACTCATGTTTGAATTGACTAGTTCTGGCATATGTCAGAATCACAGAAACTGCTTGCAAAATGAGCTTGCAGTTTGTGGCCAGACCACACACACATGGTTGTTTGTGAATAGGAGACTTCATTTAATACTCTTCATATCAGGATCTGTGTGATGGGGACCATATACGTACCTAGGAGATGACTGGGCTAGCACAACATTTGCAGGGAACATATGCTGGCTTTTCTGATACTCAATAACCATAAGGGGCCAGAAAGAACAAGAACAATGATAGGTAGAGATCACTTTAGTATTTCCTCACAAAAATGCTTGCAGTGGGTTTCTTTGTGAAGAATTTATTTTTTTTTTATTTTTTTTTGAGCAGGTTCTATACAGTTCGCTACAGAGAAAAGGGTAAAGACAAGAAATGGGTTTTTCAGCTTTGCCCAGTTACAGAGACGGTGGTGGACAATCTGAAGCCAAACACACTTTATGAATTTGGAGTTAAAGACAACATAGAGGACAGTATTTGGAGCAAGACTTTCAATCATAAGACAGTTCTGTCTAGTAAGTATTTGGCACTAATTATCAAATAATTACACAGTTTGACAGTATTTTTTCCTTTATTGTGGTATTATTTAAAGTGAGCTACTGATCAGGTTTTAATTGCAATGCATCCCTTATGCTTCTAACAAATTCTTTTAGGAATTGGTGAAACTAGAAATAGTTTGTGTTTGAAAAACTACCACCTACTCATCTGAAAACTGTTCTCTTCTTATTGCAAATAGTAGAGGATCTGCTGCAGGTTGGTAGAACTCTAAGTGATTGGTTTAGATACACACAAAGTGTTGAGTACGTATGTTTATACTTCTGACTGGATTCCAAACTTTTTCCTTGGGCCGTGAATAATAAGATTATTACTAATGTGAATTGACGGAAAGTATTAACCTTGTTTTAATCTTCTTCTATATCTACTTTTACATTCAAGCTGGTTAAAAGCTGGACAGGGCCTGTCCTATCCAACACTCATCACAATGGACCCCTTTCTCTAGGCCAGAAAGTTCAATTTGAAGCTAGTTTATAGTCAAGGTATAAATTCAAGTTTGAATTGAATATATACTTGAATAACTTCAAGTATAAATTGTGTTTGAAGCATACACCCTGATGTGTGTAATTTTTTTAGGGCTTTTGGGGAACTTTGGGCTTTTTTAGGGCTTGTGTTTGGGTTTACGTGGAGGCAGTGTATGGCATCTCAGGCAGTTCTCTCAGTCATATTTTAAGCTTTTTTTCTCCAAAGTCCCAAGACAATGCAGACAAAGTGATGTCAAATTAATCCTTGAAAAAAAATCTACCACTTAAAGAACTGCTGCTGTCAATGGAGGAAATAAGCAGCAGCAGAGTCTTCCTCATTGTAAAGATATGAGGAGAGGACTTAACAGACATCATTTGATTTCATTTATTTTCCTCAAGCATTTACATAAAGGTATTACCAAGCATGATGTTGGTCAGAAGATGCTGCAAACTCCTGTGTTGGGTATTTCTAGCTTGATTCAAGATGTGAAGAAAGGAAATTCTCATGAGAACCTTATTCATATGAGATTTCTGGCTGAAATTTGATGGGGATCTCAGTTTCAAGTTTTAGGGGAATTACACAGTTTGATATACTTCAGGTTAAGTCAAGGGAGCAGTCGGTTTGCTTGTTATACTACAAAAGCCCTCATACTGCCTAATGAAGAACTTTGCTGGCCTTCATCATAAATTAGAAATCTGTAACTTTGAAGTACCTGCCCAGTGCCTGTAGAGTCATTTTAGTAGTCCAAAATATTGCCATCATTATACCGTTAACTTAAAGTGGGGAATGGTGGTTGTTTCCTTCCCTTTACCTGCCTCACGAAAAGAAGCTCTGCTTCATAGCTCTAAAGAATGGTTGCTAAATAGCTTTTTTTCCCACATTTTAAACATTTCAAAGTCATCTGTAGAAAGAGTGCTGGAATATATTTGAGCACTTCAAGTAAGAGGGAATAAAGAGTCCATAGTGTTTGTGGTTTAATACTGTGTTCAAGACTGACTGAAATGTACACCAGCATTACCACATTTGCTCTTTCTATATAATATTTTTCTAAATGCTGTTTCTTACAGACACTACACATTTTTAATAGGCCAGAAGAATCATTCTTGTAAGTTACGGAGACAGATTGAGTTGGGTTGAAAGATACTTTCTTGCAAGAGTTCATATTCTATTTAAATGAGACTTCTTTTTCCTAGAATGCAGATTTGTGTATTCATTGGGTGCTTTTGCAGCAACTAAATCCAGGGAGCTTGCTATTACCTTGTATGTCTATATTCTGTGATTCTGGTCTGCTGATAAAGTATTTTCTAATTGGAAAGCTGACAGCACCTTTCAGATTCAAGTGTTTTGTATTGTCATTGCAGAGTACGTAGGCTCTAAACAGAGAGTGAACATTTATTATAAATTTGTAGCCACCTATCTGCACAAATGGCTACTTCTTTTCTGTTTTAACTTACTGTCCTGTAGCAACTCAAGATCTTTTCATATAGTAAGAAATATCTCAACCTAAATCAAGCCTTATTCACTGTAAATTTTCTTTCAGCACTGAAGAATATATAAATGACT
>JAOXJM010000001.1:91295835-91308012 GCA_026413425.1 Tringa solitaria | reverse complement strand
ATACTGCATCCTGTTGCATGTTCTTGTATTTCTTGAATTGACAGGGCAAATTTTATTATATACTAAACACATTAGGAGCGGTTGAGAGGAGGTTTTAATTCATAATTTGAGGAAGACATAAAAGGCATGGCAAATGCACAACATTTATTTAACCAAAATGTATAAAAAGAGATGAATAGATTATTTCTGACCATCTTAACATGATTTGCTCATTAAGTCAGTATGAAACTTTTGTCATTTTTCCCTTGTCTTTGGACCAATAGTAAGTCCCATTCCTGAGAAGTATCAAACACTTTGAAAGGTATTTTTCAGGATTATGTGTCAACTTAAAATTCTCGCAAATGATATTTCTTTATAGTTGATTTTGTTTCTATTGCTTATCTGTTTTGAATAGCTTTGTGAAGAAATACAATAACATTTAGCTTGATTCTTGTTTAATTGCCTGTCGACAGAAAGGGAGCAGAAAAGCGTGAAGGTGGAAAACGTAGGCAAAATTCGAAGCCTCATGCTAGAATACAGGAGGTTCTGGGGAGGACTGTTTCTCCTTTGTACATAACAGCTGCAGCACAAGAAGCTTCTAATACTAAGAAGCTAAGAGGAAAGAAAAAACTAAGAGAAACACTTCAGAGATTAAATCCATGGGTTACATTTTTTATGTGTTAAGACAAAGGAAACCATGTTAGACCCAAAGAGACGTAATATGCTTGCTGTGTATTGCCAGTGCTAAATGTGTATTTCTTTTAGAAGAATGCACTTAAAAGTAAGACTTAAAACATGCTGCTTTTAGCCAGTCCTGGTAAAAGCCCGACAGAAGGGATGCAGTAATTCATCTTTCAAGTTTCTTTCTTGGATATTAGTGTTGTAGTTATATTAATTTTATTAAAGAATCCTCTTAAGCACCTCTGACTTCTCCTTAGTAAGTCCCAAAGATTACTTCAGCTCTCTTGCCCACTGTTGTAGAAAATGAGAATACATTTGATTTCCTCTCTGTCAAAATGTGAAGGGGAGGCTTTGCAGAAGAATTAATTAATATGGAGAAACAGGACCAAACAAAACTGTTACATGATGTGCTTTTATACCTTGTAATTAAGCCTCCTAACTGTCTTAGCTATTGAAAAAGGTGAATAAACTTGGTTTGCTTTGCTTTGGACAAAACAAAAAGTAATTGTTTGTATTTGTTTCTCTTTCTGTCAAATCAGATAAAAAAGTAAATGGACAACTCCAGAATATGTACAAGTTGGTACCTAATGCCCAAACACAGGTATGCAAAACATTTTTATACCAGATTTGTATTTTTTTATAGTCAAATTTTTGCTTATATGTTAGAGTAAAGTGAGGAAGAGATTATGGTCACAAACTGCCAAGATGAAAATTCTGTTAAATCTAAGACTAGATAGAATCATAGAATATCTCAAGTTGGAAGGGACCTAAAAGGATCATCAAGTCCAACTCCCTGCTCCTCACAGGACTACCTAAAACTACACCATGTGACTAAGAGCATCTCCCTTGAACTCTGACAGGCCTGGTACCATGACTACTTCCCTGGGGAGCCTGATCCAGTGACCAGCCACCCTCTCAGTGAAGAACCTTTTTCCTAATGTCCAATCTAAACTTTTCCTTCCCTTTTCATTCCATTTCCTCGTATGCTATTATTGGTCACCAGTGAGAAGAGATCAGCACCTCTCCTCAGCTGCGGAAATGGGATTGTGGAAGAGAATTACCAAATGAAGCTGCTTAGCACAGGAGAGCTGTTATGACTTCTTATGATAAGGGACATACCACTAGTTACTGCTGAGTGAGTCCTGTTAAAAAGCTGTCAAAGCCCGTCACCCCAGAGCCTGTGGGAGTGCACTGAAAGCCTGTCTTTTCAAAGCATTGTAAAGTGAGTAATGGAAGAAAACAGGAGGAAAAAGTCTCACTTGAAATGTGTTGTTAATGCCAAAGCTCGTGAATAGAACGCCATGGCTACATATGCAGCATACATTCATAGAAGAGACAATAAGCTCACCACGTGATACTTAATTAGCACAGGTTGTCTGCTGAGTGAGGAAGACATAGGAGCTAAGCAGCTGCCAAGCGTAAAATTAAACACTGACCCGCTGTCCGCAAAAGAAGGAAAATGCACCTGAACCTGGAGGCCCTATACCAGATGATTCCTTTAGAAAAGCAAGCCAGCAAATAACAGAGAATGTACTTAATCTAAACACTTTAATAATAGAATTAAAAGCCAAAATATATAGTAAAAGTTATACTCCTGTGGTGCCTTTCACCCAATATTCCAAAGCATGTCAGCACCTCACGCTGCCTTTTCATCTGCAAGTCTAGCTCTTAGTGTACCACTGTTTGTGTTCCCCCAGCAAAGACAGGTGTTAAAAGTGGTAGATGCAAAGGTAGTCTGTATCGAGAAGGGGATGGTCTATATCATCCCTGATGTCTTCTCAATCATTAGTATCAATGGTACCCATCTTATAAGGGGGACACTGAGGCACTAGGCATCTTGATGTCTGCTTTCACAAACAGCGAATATCCTCTATCAAGTGATTACTGCTTAAGGCAAATGGTTAAAAACAGGTAAAAAGCCAATGTGGATGTTTATGGTTTACATCAGTTCAGCTAACTCCATTTCGGGTAGAAAGAGGCAGGCTGATCTATCTGTTCGGTTTCTCTGTGTGTCAATGAGATTATCAGCTTTTCAGTGAAATCCTTGATCTGTTTCAGAGGCTTTTCTTTTCTTCCTCTTAGTATCTGCCAAATTTCTGTAGACTCTCCAATCGTAGGTAAAGCTCAGAGAGGATTAATTGGCAAAGCATCTTGGTATTGATAAACCTGTTCTTGCAACTGCTGACCCAGCTGCTATCTGACTCTTTAGAGGATGTGAATCTGAGGTTTTCCTGCCTATGACTTATAATCTTTCCCAAGTTTAGCAACTTCTTCATGGCCTTCTTGATTACTTCATGGAGGTTGCTTCAACTGTACTCAGCAAACAATATTTAAGAGAACTGTACTTTCTCAGGACGGACGAAGATGCAATCTAGCATTCAGAGAGGGCAATCCATGCTTTGGAACACAAGGTCATTTTCCCAGAGGATGGATTCTGAGCTTCATACACCCCAGAATTGTGTTTTCTTCTGTAGCAGGATCTGGCCCTGAACAGCTCTTGGTTCTGTTGGCTGCTGCAGTACGTAGAGGCAGTAAGAGAAGTGCTTATGTTCCTACATGAGGAAAACACATAGGAAGGCCACTGTCACTGACAAAAAGCCAGTCACGGAAGAGTACTGATGTAAAAATATTATTATGATTGCCCTTTTGCTCCCAATAATCTGTCTTTGCCTATTTCTCCTCTACATCCTTAAACCTTCTTGCTAGCTGAAGATCACTAGCATGGCTAGTTCAGCAATGCTTCTGAGGTCCTCTGTTGAAAACATCAGGCAGTTCTTGGATAAGTTCAGCCACAGGATTGGTTTACGTGGTATCACAATACTGCTTTAGCCTGGACCACAAATCTTGTACTGTTTTTATGTGAGGCCTATTTCAACACATGACTGTTCCTTGTTGTCCACTGTACAACCACAGGTGTTGCTGTAAATATTCAGGCTGCTCTCGCAACACTGAAGTGCTTCAAGACCTTCTTCCAAAGATGGCAACTGCCTTAACAAACAGGACCTCATCTATAATGTGATTTTTCAGCAATTCTCACGGAAGTTTTAAAAATTTTTTTTACATTATGGCTGGAAGAAACCCTATTCATATTCAGAAAAACACGTAAAGCAAGACTTAGGGGTGTCCACAGCTCTTACGAGTGTATGGCACTTTAAGTGTGATTTTATGAAATTTCCTGATTTAGGAATCCGGCTGAAGGGCGTGTTTCGCTAATTACATATCAGTTTTAATGGCCACAGGAACAGCTTGCGGTTTTATCTGAAAAGTCCCTGTTGCTCTTCTTTCATACTTATGTCTTTGTAAAGTTCTCTTTGCCATTGAGATTCTGTCTGTGTTTCCCTTGCAGCATATTTCACATGGTAGGAATGACCGTTAAGTTTTCAGTCTTGACCAGGACTGTTATGGTTTGAAAGTTGGAATGTTTGTGGTTCACGAGCAGAAAAGGAGTGAAAACGTTCATGTTCAAAGGCGTTAGGTGAAATTAATAAAAAACCAGCCACAAAATTGACGAAGGCTTTGACTTCTCAGAAAAAAAAATATGCAAAGAAGTCTTTCTTTTCTTTAGCTTCTTGCAGTCTTGCCTTTCTGTGTAGCTTATTCATGTCACACTTTTGTCACAACACTAAATCTGGGTTTCCAATAATGCCTGAAGGAAAATTAATAATATAGAAATTAGAGGAGTTAATGAATGTAATTGAAATTAAAAGTTTCCATCAATGCTTGATTGCTCTCTGTGATAATTGGAGGCAGGATGTTTAAACTGAGAAGAGGCTGACCAGTGTTCTTCTGCCTCCAGGGTTGTTTATGTGTAAAACATACCAGAACGGTGTAGCATGTTTTTATGGGCAGTGTGGAATGCCTTCTCCTTCTAGGATATGAGAGATGCTAAATAACCAGGTGAAGGAAAAAATAGTGAGGTCATTGTGAGAAACGGTGATAAATGGGGTTGCAGCTCTGATAAAATGGAGATGCTGATCTCAGCCAGGCAAGTGTCAATCCCCCAGGTGTACATAGCTGGAACTGACACGAACATTGGACCTAGGATTTTCAATCTTTCTCAGCAGCATAGTAACTGGAGGATTTTTTTGAAAGTTCTGAAAAGGTTTCAAAATTACTAAAACCAGGCCAGTCTGGGCATAGGCTTAAAACTAGGTGGGATTTTCACAAGTACCAAGTGATCTAGGAGCATAACCCTAACAGAAAACTAGCAGAACACGTGTTCCTAATTACCTAAACAATTTGAATGGTCCTGGGCTGGTGATTGGACAAGGGCTTTTAACATTGTTCACACAGCAGCTAGTATGAAACAGGAGCAATATTTAGTGGAATTCACTTCATCTTATTTTAGCTGTACAAAATAAAACATTTAAAATAGGCTAGTTGTCTACACTCACTGAGTAGCTGATGCAAAGAGACAAGCACTACTCAAGATCAGGCCCTCCCACCACTCTTAACCATCTTAGGATGAATGAAATTGATCCTGGTGACAGAAATAAACATTTTTAATGGAGTGCAACTCACCCTACAATCTCACTGACTGCAAGTGAAGCCAAGGGCAAGCAGCTCACCTCCAGGCAAGTAGGTATCTAAAGTCAGTGAGATGAGTCGTGAGATAATTCTGTTTCCTGCACTTAATTCAAAGCAGACCTCTCCTTGATAGTTGTCCTTCCATCTGTCAAGCTGATAGAGATGCTTTTTTGTTTCCTGAAGGGTAGAAGGAATGAGGACAAGCTTTGCTTTGCTAAGCTTTGATGCTGTGGTCTGGAGTTTTGTCATCATCCTAATGAGAGATTCAGTTTTGCTTGAAGATTTAGCAGAGAGTGCATTGGACATATTTTCCTGGTTTCCTCTTGTAGACCTGGAAAAAACAGTGTGAAACTTGTCACTTTACTCAGAGGTATCCGGAGCACTCTGCACAGGAATAACAGTAACTGTTGCAGACCCCAGCCCAAGTCCATTTGTAGGTTTTGGGGAGAAACAAGCAGGCAAGAGAGCTGTCACTGTCTGGCACAATCCTGACTTTTACATGCAGTGGAGATGCTTATAAAGAAATGAGGTTAGAAACACTGCTAACTAAAGTCAGAAGAAAGGTACTTTTGCGTATGTGTTTTTGTGTAGTGTATGTCTTATATTAGAAATCAAACAAATTTCTCCAAAGGAAGAAACAATTAAAAAATTAAAACTTCCAACTCAACCATTTCACCACTTTGGTAACACTGTACCTGCTTCTATAACCTTAGCTTTAAAATGCTAAACCGCAAAAAGCTGGAGGGCTGGACACAGAGGTAACTGTATGGAGAAGCATTTATATGTGTGGATTGATAAAATGATTGAGAACTGTGCAGCTGAGATTATTACATCTACTGATTCCAGTTTAACAAAGATGAAGCTGATGGTTTCCATGTGTGCATTCTAAATATTAAAATTTGCTTATTCCTTTGTAGTAGTCAGATTTGTTAACCTGTGATAGTTGTGGCGCTCAGCTTATTTTGTGATAAGGCAGTGCTGTTATTTTATACAGTAATCTTGTGTATGCTCAGGTCTTCTAAAATCACTAGTCATCCCACTGAATTCACTAGTAGTTCTTATGTGTCACGTAAGTGTTTGCAGAACCAGAGGAAGCTGGAAAGGGCAATTTAATTTGTATATCAAGATTGCCTTGCAGATGGCAAGGTAGAATTTTTAACTGTTTCATCAAAGCATTTGAAGATATTTCTTTTTAATAAATAGTTACCTATCGATATTTATTCATTTCCTTATTTCTTTTTCTCATCTGGCATTTGCCATAACAGCTATCAAGCATGGGTGAGTTTCATTCATTCGAGGCTTCACATACACAGATACTTTGATACTTCTTGTTTCCAAGAGCTGAAGCAGAAATAAAGGTTCTCTAGACTGAACCTGTTAGTAGACTAGTTTTAATACAGTGAAAACCAGACATTTTATTCATAGCTTTTGAACATTGCCTCCTCTTCTATGAGATTAAATTTGTTTCTTCATATTTTCTTTCCTTAATTTTTCGCCTAAGTGCAAGATGCAGCAGCTAATCTTGTGGGGTTTTTTGGATTTGCTTTGTTTTTAAGGTACTATACATGAGGTAGACTACGGGATAACTTCCCAAGAAAAGTTGACAAATCCTTGTTTCTTCAGACATTTTAAAGGGTTGACTCATGAGTGATGATTATTACAAGGGAACAATCCGTTCTTCACAATTCTCTTCTGTCTCTGATTTTCTGTGTTTTCATGGTAGGAAATGGTCATGTGTTGGTTTCTCATTGTTCACTCTTCCTATTGTACAATACTGTAAATGATCAGTAATTATCAAACCTGGAACTCCTTCAGGAATCAAATTATATTTTCTTGTAGGAATAATTAGGTATTAATTTAGGACAGTAATAGTTTAATTATAGCATTACGTACAGAGTTAGATCAGTATAATGCTTACATTATTGGAAACATAGTCATGTCTCTCATTCAAAAGAAAATGTTTTATCCATGAGTAATACGAATCCAATTGATTCAATACTCAGGGAGGTGCTCATCTCATTATGTTGTTGATAAATTCAACTTTACTGTTCTTCCCATTGGTCCCTAAAGCATCTGTAAAATTACACGTGACAGCCCAAGACCAGGTAATTCATTCAGGCATCTGGAGTGCAAAAGCTGAGTTCCTTTCTTCATCTTAGCAAACCCTGTCTGCCAGGATTCTGACTCTGTTATGCTGCTTCTGTGGAAGTAGGGATTCTATTTATGCAAGAGAAGTCCTGAGAAAGTGAGTTAAAACAGTTTTCCAAATATTTGTACATCTTAAGTATGAAAGGAGGACTGGAGCCAACATCTAGTCTTTTCAGACAGCTTCACAGGGCTTAGCTCCAGAGCAGTACTGCTTTATCATCCTCCACAGAAATACCATGAAAACATTCCGTAGATTATTCTAAAAATTCTCTTATCATTCTCACTTTAGTGGTGCAAAAAGCCATAAAACTAAGACTTGGAAGCAGATAGTGGCCAGGTTTTAAGTTTACATTATTACTTCAGTTTCCACAGTAATAGGTGGGGTATGTTTCAGTGGTGCAATAGCATCATCAGTGGAAAGCCAAAATGAGTGTTATTTAGGCCAAACTTTGTTTATGCCTTATTTTGCTCCAAAAACAAAACTGGCTCCTATCAGCATGGTTCTAATTCTTCTCTGTAAGGAGACATTTTAAAAGGCTGTTTATTAAAGCAACATTCTAGTTGTGTATCTAGTCATTCTGCCCTTTCAACATCGGTCACATATCAGCTTGTGTTTCTTTTGGCAGTTTCATCATTTAAGTTTGACTAAGCTCCTGGGACTGTGTGAGCTACAACTAATGAGAGAGGGGAAGAAAAGAAGAGCTCTAGGAATGGTCATTCTTTTTCCCTTCATAAACAATGGGTGGTGGTAGGGTGGAGATGATGAAGTAGAAATTTATTTCCTCTTCTGTCTGATTAGGGTCCTATAATTTCGTAATGTCAGTCTGAAAGGTGGGGTCCTCCTCGACTTTGGGTGGCTATAACAAAGATGGACATTCCCTTTTTTCAAGGAGTCACATGGAAAAGATGAGGTGTAATGGCTACACCACATGGAAAAGATGAGGGATAATGGCTACGTGTTACTCCTGGGGAGATTCTGATTGGACACAAGAGAAAAAATTTTCACAATGAGAACAATCAGCCATAGGACTAATGTCCCCAAGGAAGTGGTGGATTCCTCAACACTGAACACTTTTAAGATTCAGCTGGACAGGGTGCTGGGCCATCTTGTCTAGCCTGTGCTTTTGCCAAGACAGGTTGGACCAGATGATACTTGAGGTCCCTTCCATCCAGGCATCCTATGATTCTATTATTTTTCCAGCCAAACAGCGGGACTCTTAGCTTCTATCAATTGTTAAATTCTGGAAGAAAACAAGCCTACTTTTCCAAAACTTATCCAGTCCAGGTTGACTGTTATGTTTCCTTGAGGAGTCCCTTACATGTATGCCAGTTATTTGTGGCTTTTTGGATTATTGGAATATAAGAGGCAGAAAGAACAAGTGTCTGTTAAAGTTGTCATATGCTGTTTGACAGAATGTCTGAGAACTGCAGTCCTTTATAGAATATGCTATAGGTATATGGTCAGAAATGAAGGTGCCTGACTAATGGTATAACTTACATCTCTATTTTTCCTCTGAAATTAAGAAATACCTTGTTTTCCATCTTTCTTCATTCATGGAGATGTCACGGTCATTTTAATATCTAATGTTCCTAATACCTATATGCTTTATATTTTCTGTCTGGAAAGTACAGTTAATAGTCCCATTCCTACAGATCACAGAATCACAGAATCACCTGGGTTGGAAAAGACCTTTAAGATCATCTACTCCAACCATAAAAAAAACCCACCAAAAACCAAAAAACACCAAACAAAACACACACCAACACTAAACCATATTCCCGAGCACCATGTCAATTCATCTTTTGAGTACCTCCAGATGATATGTTGATTTTTCTGAAATAGGTTGTTCACATCATAAATTTTATTAGACATAGAAATATCTGAAGTAATCACTCTTTGGAGGCTGAGAAAGAGAGGATTGGCAGCACAATGGTAAATTTCAAGTGCAGCACTTGCAGAGTTGTGCAAGTGAGCAGTCTAATTATAGCAGCTGTGGAACACAGATTTCATATCAATGATTTGTTCTTGAGTGAGAAACTAAACTTTGAATGTATTTTAATATATTTAGCATTTTTATGTTGCTGTCATTACAATCATCCGTTATTATTCAAGAAAGGATGCCCTTGTCAATATAAGAAACTTTTATTATAAAAGAACTGGTAATAATTATGATTAGAAGTTCCACACTGGAGTTACACAAGTGCTCACAACATCTTGAGGCCTGTTTATTTGATTGTAGGGCTCCTGATGAGAAATACAATAAAATGAACACCTTTTTTCTGGTAAATTCATTTCATCCCACTTGTTAGTCGCATGAATAGCAGGGTTACTCCAAGAGCTGATCATCTGCAACACATTTTTTTTTTACTAAAAGGCAAAATAGAAAGGTAAACCTTGTTAATAATGAAAGAAAAATAGTAAACAATAAAAAAAAATTAATATTATTTTGTATCCTTCATTAATGACAATGATGAAAACCTCCAGTTAATTTCAAACCATGTTCATGCCAATGTAAAACTTTAGTAGGTAGCAAAAAGTAATGCCTTTCATAAAATAAGCAGCCTCCATCCATTTCTCTGAGGAAAGGGACATCTTACTTGTTGGGATTTGCCTTCCAGCTTCTTAGACTTTGGTATGCGTTTGATGTGTACCCAACTATTGCTTTTAAAGCTTTTTTTTAATATTGAGAATAGAGCAAAAATAGTTATCCTTAGGTAAATAATGAAATCTTTGTCATCAAATGCTGAATTTTCATGGAAGTGTTCTTTCACATGAAGTAAACCAGATGTCGTGAAGTGAAAAGTGAAGACTAACTGATTCTGACTTCAGTGGTGTACATTTAACACAGAGAAGTTATTGTTCGAGTTATTTTCTTCCTTGTAACTCAGATATAACTGGAAAAAAAATCACTTTTAATGTATTTAGCATTTTTATGTTGCTGGCATTTCAGTCTTCTTCCTCACATTACCTGAGTATATTATTAAGCTTTCAGTAGTTGTTCCTAGTACCCATGTGTGGTAGTGAATACTGATTTATAATCTCTAGGATCGGCTGTTTTCTTCCTTTTAATAAATGTGAGATTCATTCACTTGTTCCTTATTTTCATGGTATCAAAATGCTGGAAAAGATTCACACTCAGACAAAAAGTAATCTGAGTCAAAGACAAGTGAACAGCAGAAAAGTCCAAGTATTTAGCATAAAAATGTGAGAACAAAAGGGGTGGGTAGCCAATTATACTTTGAAAACAATTTAACCAAATAAAATTACATTAATCTACTTTAAGCAGACTATACACTCAAGAGTGCTGCTGGTTTACAAATGTATACCTGGTTCTGGAATAGTTTGTGTTCTAAATATACTATTCCTGAGAATATAATTATATCCTGTGACCGAATTTGTAATTGGCTATGTTTCAGATGTTTTGTTGCAGTTAAATTTCAGCTTTTAATAGTTTTCTGGACTACTCCCCAGTGAGTGCTCAAGGGATTCTTAAAAGAAAAGAGGATTGACGATTCCTAAGTTGTCCAAATACTGTGTTTTTATGAAGCAAAACATCCTAAACAGAAAAAAGGGAGATCAAAATGCAATATTACTATACTAACCCATGGGAACTGAAGCAATAGCGTAACCTTTGGTGACTAGGGCCAGAGCCGCATCCAGTATTAACTTGGGCAGGCGCAGTATTGGATTAAAGCCCTCTATTTTTGTTACTGAGAAAGTCCAATTACTATTATGGCAATTATCCCAAGGCTTTTTTTTTTTCCCCCTCTTCCTCAGCTTACACTGCGTGATAATAAGAAGTTGGTCCCTGTTACAATAATCAAACAAGGTAAATTTCTATATTTCTGAACTGATTCCTATACTCTGCAAGAATAACTTGGAAAAAAACTCTGACTCTGATGTGAATGTCATAAAAGTTTCATTTTAGAATAGATGGAACCTTCAAACTAATGTATCCTTTAATTACAGATACTATTGAACCTGTGTTAATAAAATGAGCTATTACATTGCAGTATGAATGATGACTTACTTGAGTCATTGGATGGATACCAATCAGTTCTGATTTCTGCTAGTACCTATTCTTTTTCAGTTGGATTGTCCAGATACATTGATCTCTCAGCTGTGCATAACTTGATAGTCAGGCATGACTATCAGTATGGAAAAGATTCACACTACCAAACTTTTTTGTGGGTGTCTTCAGCTAAGTCATTGACTTAGACTCCCTCCTTCTCCTTTCCCTGGTCAGTGAAGAAAGATATCTACAGTAGACTTAAAAATATTACCCTTTAGAAATGCCTGTTTCTCTCTAGTTGTGAGAGGTAATATAGTAGTGTAAACTTTTAAAATTGACTACTAAAGGAGAGCTGATAGAAAATGAGCTGCAGATTAAATGCTAACAGAAAATGTATTGTGAATAATTTTAATTAACAAAATCAAGCAAACTGAAAGTAGTTCACAGCTCAGGGACAGGAGTACACTGGAGGATGGTGTGAAAGCAAATTATGGTAATTACCATTAAAATATGACTGTACTAGCATTTACTTCACATGCATCTTGCAGGGTAATGAGATGGTCTGGAGCTGGACCTATATTAATGTAAGCATAGAATGTAATTTTTCACCAAGGATATAAAACTGATATGCTAGGGGAAAGAAGAGATGCACAGTTAAGATATCATGTAGAGGAAACATGGTTTGCAGTCTCTTAAGCTGAATGCAGATGCAGAAAGGTTAGGATGTTGTCATCATCTCCAGGTATTAAGTTGATGAAAGGTTTTCAGAAATCTGAGGCTTGTCTCCGGTGTGGGTTTGTTTCTTTTTTTGTGGGTTTTTCGGGGGGGG
>JAOXJM010000001.1:91274078-91295735 GCA_026413425.1 Tringa solitaria | reverse complement strand
GTTGTTGTTGGTTGTTTGTTTGTTTTTTTAATGATTTTCTAATACCCTTGTGTTGTCTCCACAGTTATTCAAAATCGGACACAGTCAAAAACTTCAGATAGTTCTTCTCTGCCAGGAGCAATATTAGGTGACTAGAAGATATTCTTCTTATTTTTCCTCATCTTTGCCTGAAAATTAGATCTGTGTAAATACATCTAGGTTTTTTGATCTTGATAGTTATATCCTTGCATATCAAGGGGTATTTTGCAGCTGTTTCATACAGTATTTGTTATATTTCATGGTGTTACAGATGGCTCAAGGGTGATGTAGCTGAAGGGAAATAGAATAATTTTATTGTCACAGTATTTAAAAAAAGTACTGTCCCTACTTAAGCCAAGAAGTTCTTTCATACTTAAAAGTAAGCTTCTGTGGCTTACTGAGATCAGGGTTCGTTCTTTCTGGTTTTATTAAGGTAGTATAATAACATACTATCTACAAACACAAACCTGTACTGATATGTTAGCTGATAGTCATATATATTATAACCTTCCTTGCAATTAGATCTTGATGTTAGATCTCAGGGCATAACTGTTTCCCTCAAGCCATTCAGTTTCATGCTTTCTGCTATTGTTTGACATATTTATCATATAGTGCTTAGTGTGGTGAACTACTGGTCTGCCTGAAATAAGATAGGAAAGGCTCACTGCATCCTGCACCTTGTAACCAATTTATTCCTGGATTCAGGAAGGTGTTTAGTCCTTTCTATACATGGAAACACTTTATATAACTACATAACTTTTGCTTACATTTGCTTTGTGTGAGTTTTACTGTATTGATGTGAATCAAGCAGATACTTACTAGCCACATTTGGTGTTGAGTCTTCATGGCCCACCAGACAGAAAGTCCCAGAATCTGTGATAGTACAATACTCCAGGGTTGTATGCTCCAGTATTTAATTGCTTTCGGTTCTGATTAATCATGAAATGATGGTAACACAGTGAGTTGTGTAAAGGGGAAATAGCACCAAATGGGAGTGACAATTACTGAATAGAACTAACTCATGTCCCAGACACTCAGACTGATCTTCCAATGTACTACTCAGTAGCAGTTGCTTACATATCTCAGAGTGCAGACTATGTATTTTTCATCTCCTCTGGAATTAATGGCATACATCTTCCTGTGTAGTGCACCTTATTGTTCCAGGTCTTAATGAAACCCAGCAGAAACTTCCTCCTCTCCTGACAATAGATGACATACCACAAGCATCCAGGAAAAAAATAGGTAAGCAGAAATTAACTAAGCTTTTGTTGTTTGTCAGCAGTATCAGAAGCGTAGTGATGTGAGATCATGTACTTAAGCAGAAAAGTCTTTTTTTTGTTTTTCCCCTCTCTTACCTTCTTTTTTTTTCCCTATTTGTTTAATTAATTATTAGCTTGGTCTTATAAGAATTCATAGAAACTCACTAATTTTAAAACATCTGGACAGATTTTTAAGGTATTTTGCAGCTATTTAAAAGAATATGCAGAAGCTTTGATTCATAGAGGAAAGAAGGGAAAAAAGTCATTCTTATGGTCTTAGGGGTTTTGTTTTGGTTTACAATGTAACATTTTTTTCATATGTTATATTTTTCAATATATGTCTTAAAATGGAAATTTGTGTGTCCATTTGAAAGACCAGATTTTCAGTGAATTTTAATTACATTGAGTACATGTGACAAATTGTTTCATGAAGAGATTCTTATTATTATCTGTAATTAAATCCATGAAATAGTGGTAGCCAGAAATTAGAACATTTCTGTACAGGTTTCATGTGTATCTTGTGAATATGCTTGAAACGTACAGGAAGAAGATTAATTGAGGCTTTTGTTTAAGATCTGTAAACCAGCATATCATCTGTGAATAGCATAATTGTGGGAAATACAGCTATCTTTAAAAACCTTAATAACGCCCCCCAGTGCATTTTTCACAGATCCCTTGAGTAGAGTTCTGGAGCTGATGACTTTTGGTTTGGCTAGTCTAAATACTTTATTTCAACGCTGAACAACTAGATCAGATTTGTTTTTTCCTTTCTTATTTTTGCTTTGTTTAATTTGCTCTGTTGCTCCGTTGCTGACCATGGCACTGTCTCAGGCTGACTTGCTTTGCAGCGAGAAAACAGCAGTGCTTGTTCCTGTTAAGATACTGTGTACATGTAAGGGTAGAGCTACACAGTAGAATAATATTTGAATGTGAGTAAGAATGTGTTTCAACTGAGGCTGAGTTCCTTTAAAATTAATATCTGGAATGTTTACCAGCATTTGACAAACAAATACTGTTAGTGTCATCTATGGCTACTGAAAATTAAGCTAAGTGGAAAAACTTAATTGCACTATTTACATTACAGAGCATTACTGTTTTTCAGTCATGTTGATAAAATTTATCAAATCGTTAATGATTACTAATATTTTCTTTGAACAGCAAGCATAGAAAACAAGGTGTTTATCATTATTAGCTTGGTTTTAACATGTATATGATGTGCCGGTGACAAAGGTACCATTAAAATTCAGTAGATCGTATTTTGGCAAATCCTTTTTTCATACCCCTTACTTTTAGTAAACCATATTTTAAGACCTCCAATATTAGTTTTGGACTACAGTATCTAGAAATTTTATATTTCTTTTCATTTTCTACCAGTAAAATTGTATCTTTCTGCAGGAAAACATTGCATTTTCAGATAGGTCTGAAGGTTCAGTAGTGTGCAAAGTAAAAATGGCAAAATGGGACTGTAAGCCAAAGATAGGGAAAAAGGCAAAGGTAGCTTCAGTTGTTGTAGAGGTGTGCACAATACCCAGCTGGCAGACCATAGAACTTGGACTTCTAAATTGAATTGCTCTGATATGCCCAAAATAGCTGGTGTGATGCCAGTTTGGAGATACTCTTTTTGGTAGATTAACACAAACACCTGTGTGAAAATTACCAGGGCAGACAAGTGATGTTTTGTTCTCTTCTGTTTATTCCTTACCAGAGAACATGAAGTACATGGATGTACACACAAGGGACTACTAGATTTCAAAGCAGTGTAAAACAGGGAAGAGTCATTGCTTGGAAAGCAAATATACTCTGAGATATAATGTAAATGTATAAAATAATTGACAAAAAGACACATTATCCAAATCTATACAGCTGTCTTTCACTGATACTCGAGAATGATGTATGTTTACAATAAAATGCAATGACTTATGCTGTGTGTGAAGTTACGGTTACTTATGATTTGCTGACATACTGCAACTATTCTAGTTTTGTATTATTTAGAAAATCACATGATATCATATTTATTGAATTCTTAAAGTATTTTTTTTCTGTTTACTTACTAAAAAACTTACTGGGTTTTGGTTTTTTTTTTTTTTATAAGAGTAGTAATCCAGAAAAAAACTCACAAAATATATTGCCTTCATCCTCAGTGGAAAAAAAACAACAGGTGTATTATTTAAGTCAAAATTAATTAATTTTCCCTATATCCACTGCTGGAATATCTTTGTTGGAATAGAAGGCTATTGTCTTACCATTGTGATTGTTACAAGTAATGTGAAGGAAAATAAGGACATGACTGCTGTGACAACATCATTGTATTTGACAATTTATTAGACAATTATTGTATAACGCTTAGAACTATATTACATCTTTGAATCTTGAAAAGCATTTTTACTGGTAATGCAGAAATGCTAGACAAGTGAAAAACACTCAAAATTATTTTGTACTGTGAGAGTAATGATTCATAAGGCGTTAGAGTCATTGCTGTAAATTTAATTTTTAAAGAATCCTTTAATGAACAAAACAATACCAAACCCCAAGTGTTTAACATAGCTAGATAGATGCTTGTGCTGATTGCGCAGTGGAAGTTCATTGATTACTAAAGGTATTAATCTTTCCACGTTTGTTCATGTTGGTTTACTTTGGCAAACTGAAGTGGGACAGAAATACATCTGTAGTAGAACAGAACAGATATAGCTTTTTACATTACTCTCTAATGTCTTCATCCCTTTAGCTAAGAATGAAACTCAAGTATGGCCTGCTGAATCCAAAACACCAGAAGTTCAAGAAATCTCCCCACAGTCCCTCCCAGGTAATGAAATTTCTATTTTTAGAAACTCTATGGAATACTTTTGCCATATAAACTAAATTAAATCCATTTTTGTGTTTCTTAGTCTGCAGTTCAAGGCAGTAGTTGGAAAACAGGAGGATAACGTAGCCGAATTAGTAGCCATACATAGTAAATGTGGATAAAAATATGAATCTAATTTTGGAGGAAAGTTTCAGGTGCTACACTTGTTAGGTTTATAAAACACTTAGTACTAGAACCATGTCTTTGTGGGGTGCTGGATGCTTTGGCATCTTTAAAAAAATGCAAAAAAAAGATTTTTTTTTGTGATGTACCTTGAATGTCTGACTTTCATGAAATACATGAAGTAGAAAATTAGGGATAAGGGCATGATTGTGCAAAATCCATATATGAGATTAAGATGGAACAGTCACAGCTCTATTTCAGAGCTGAAGGAGATGACAACATGATGTTCCATTTAAGTTCAGTTTTGAATACAACAATTTAATATTGACCACACTCTTTGCAGACTTACTGCTCCTATTAAAATTAATGGGAGCTGTTCACATGGGAAAGGAATATAAAATTTGATCCTAGACTCATATTCAAAGTTATGTGTCTGTGAAATGTGTGTTAACTTGTCCATTTGGAAGACTGAAGTTTTTCATCATCTACTTGTGGCTGAAAAAATATCACTTATTTAAAAGGGCATACTTAGATGCTAATTTCTTCCACTGGTCAAAAACATGAAGTGAAATTTTAAAACTCGCAAGCTTTACTGCCTCCATTTGCTTAGGAAACAAGTTAGTGTAACATAAATGGACAGTTTGCATGTTGTATGTCAAGCTGTATGACAAGTATAGCCCTATATTTTAACATTTATGAACTGAAGGCAAAAAGATTCAAAAGAACTAAATTGTTCGGAGCCAAAGGATGAAGAGTGACTTTCCACCCACTTTATCAACCCACATTTCAGAATTGTTTAAGAAGACATACGCATGTCTTCATTTGCTGTAGTCTGGCTTTTATCCGATAACTGTTTTAGCCATCAATATAACTGAGTTTTAACCATCAATTTCTTTCTGCAAAACTTTCATATGGATAACTCTTTTCTGTTCTTCCTAAATATTTAGAGGAAAACAAGCATGCTCCACCAACAGGAATTTATTATCTGAACTTTACAATTTTAGCATATGTGTAATAAACAGCTTGCTTTTAATTGGAAATCTGTGGGTACTTTCTAAAAAAACTGTAAAGACTATTAATTTTTTTTCAATTTTTTTTTTTGCTTTCTGAAATTGTTTTACTAAATATTTATTTTAAGTAACTGCAGAACAAGCAATCTACAATTATATTTAATAGACCTTTCCAATTTTTTGAGAAATACATGCATGTATTTATGTAATCGGCTCTCCTGCAAAATCCTAATCCTCAAGTTTACTTCATCTAATCAAAACACATCATTCCTTGTGGTAGAATTTACTGGTTAATGAGATAAATAGTGTCAAATCTGACACCAGAACTGATATATCACCTGGGCAGTTGAGAATCATTCCATCCAGTTTCCTTTGTGTTCTGTAATTACCTTTATGTACCTGGCACGCAGTAATTCTAACCATAAACATCATCATCTCTAGAGATAGCACAGGTTTATATGATTATGAAGTTGGATAGTGTTTCATTATACGTGATAATAATTCGCAGGTACTATCTTTTTAGTGACAAATTATATATAACCATTTGTTACAACTAAACACATTCTTACTGCTATTCTGTAAACTGACCATTAGTTTACAGAAATATTTAGAATAATTTTCATCTTCCACTTCATGATTCCTCCGTAGTTTTGCTTCAATGTCTCTTTTTCTGTGGTGACCATTCCTTTTAGTTATTCTCTGTTGATCACAGCACCTATGTCTCATGTTAGAGTATGTCACGCTGTTTACCTTAAAGAATGTAGCAGGAAACAGGGAAATGAAAGTGAATCCTTTAAAAGAAAAAAGTCCTTTGAGTGTAATTTCTGTCT
The DNA here is from genome assembly GCA_026413425.1 of Tringa solitaria. NCBI lineage: Eukaryota > Metazoa > Chordata > Aves > Charadriiformes > Scolopacidae > Tringa > Tringa solitaria. The sequence continues at coordinate 91,289,653 of JAOXJM010000001.1, read as the reverse complement.
AGCAGTTGCATATGACAATACATCTTGAATACTTCAGCATTTGAGCCAGATTTCACACGTAACTTAAGTGAGAGATCTGAGTACCAACATTTTGCAAGGGTTGTATCTGAGAGACAGGGTAATATATAGGCACAATCGAGTTTTGCAATAAGATCTACTTCATTATATTTAATTCATACTTCTCTATTTGAAGATTCTTTGAGTAAGGCATAGTAAATATTTGCTGTGAAAGTTGTAAGGACTGGTGCCAAAAGTGGCAACAGATTGCTGATTTAAAAGGAGTTGTGTGCTGGAGCAGCTGTTGTGTCATCAGTCCTTCTTCACAAGAAGCGAAGAAAGGAGCTTGAATTATTTCAGTAAGTGGACTATCTGAAAGGCTCCATGAGCTGGGTGGCTCTTGTATTCCACTGAGTATTTGTCAAAGGGTGTGTTTTGTGGTGTGATGCAGTTCAGTAACTTTTTTTGGTGTATCTGTCAGCCAGGCATCCCATCATTTTCTTAATTTCAGGCCTCCCCTCCCTTGGCATGCACTTCCATGGAAAGATCGGTTAGTGAGCTCTTCCATGGTTTGTTTTTGCCAGGCTTGTTACAATATTTTCCACTTAGGACTAATTTATTCTTAACACAACGGCACAAATTCATAATGCCTTTTTTTTTTTCTTCCTTTAATATTTAAAATGCTGTCTAATATACCTCAAGCTACCACTACATTTTTTTTCTTTCAATTGAATCAAGTGTGAGCTCTTTTATTAACTTCACAGGGAAACTGGATCTAACCAATGGTTAAAAGTATCAGCATATTTGTCTAGACATGGAAGAATTAATTTTAAAAAAAGGAGCAAGTTATTTCTCTATGTAGGAAATTGCACCAGAAATTTATCAAAGTAGATTTGTGAAACAGAAAATAGGCTTGAAATGAAAAGTACCACCTGTGAATCCAAAATAGGGTTAATGTTTAGTAGGAATAATTCCTTTGCTGCCATGTTTCCCAAGTTCTATTCCTCCTGTCCTTCTGGCCCCTGAAGCTTATGTGGGATGTGAGAAGGGGTGAGATTGTTGCTTCCATCAGAATATCTTAATTCCAGCTGTGGTGGAACAAGGGAACATGTCATCCCTACAATGTTCCATGCAAAACAGAGTAGAGCCTGATTTCTTTTGTCCCAGTTCTAGGCGTGATTCTTCTTGTTTAGCTTGCTCAGCTAACTTAGCTGACAAGAGACATGCTTCATATGAGTGTAAACCACCTGACCTCTAAAAAAACTTAAAGCATAATGAGTTCTAAATTTCTGTATTTGCTTTTTTTGTTGGATTTTTTGGGTTTGGCTTTTTTTTTCATGATTACATTTCACCAATAAGAAATGTTAGCTTTTGAAGTACTTCTGAGGTATGGGTTTCTTTGTTGTTGTTTCTGGATCTCTTATGGATGAACACAAGTTCCCACAAGATTCACAGAGATAAATTTCTTTAAATTCTCTGTAGAATTAAATCCTCCTTCCACTGATGACAGTAAGAGTACCTTAACTGACTTACCAGAAGCTGAACTGGGTTCTAATAAGGCAGCATCTGTGGAGATTCCAACTTTTGAGCACTGAAAAATCTAGTAGCATCTATGTAACTATTTAGAGTCTGGAAAACAGTATGTTTTCTCTGGGAAGTGAAATAAGAAGCTTATAAACCTAAATGACCAGTTCTTTTTTGAAGCATGCTCAGTTTACTGTGGAAAAAGTTTGGAGAGCATGCTGGAAAAACAAAAGTAACTCTCTTCTATTGTATCTCAAAAAGAAAGTGATCTTTCGTTAAACTGAATGAATACTAAAACTTAGTGCTATATTGATGCTGATCACCAATATTAAAGATCTCCTCTAAATACCAATAGTTGCTAACTACTCTGCAATTTGCTCTGTGGAAAGAATTAACGCTTTTATCACATGTGAAACTGAGACCTTACCATCCCATGTTCCACATCATTTTATAATCTGAGGTTACCCATTGTATGTACTGTATGACTAATTAAACGCTGTGGGACCTCCAGCAAGATGGAGAGAAAAAAAGCGATCTTGACTTACATATCGTAGGAATTAAATGTTATGTTAAACAGCTGGAAGAGTATAATTATGCACTAGTTTGTTAAAATGTGGTCAGCAATTCCATTTAGGAACATTTAATGTCTGTTTAATAAACTACCCGTGCTTTACTCTGAAGAAGTAGAATTAGAAGTATGAATGAAGTCAAAAGCCTGCTATATTATTACTAGAAAGATGAAAGAGCCAAGGTATTCCAGGTGAATCTTTATTCTTTTCATGATAATTTTTGTATTAGAAGGACTAAAAAAATAAAAATAGCAGGGAAAATATTTGTAAATACACTTTTTGGTGTAATGGATCATGTCTATAATCTGCAGCATAATGAATTTGGAAGGCTGTAATGGAAGTACAGTGTGAGCTTCTGATCTTAGCTTTGCCCTTTGTGACTTTTAGTTTGCTTACATAAAACTGCAACAAAATAAATCATAAATATCATATAGATTTCACATTGGAAAACAAAAATAAATATTAATCATGATGGAGTCAAGCTGTTGTAGAAGTTATTCTAATCAGGTGGCATAAAATGGTGGTAAGAAAATCAGTGGGATGTGGTCAGTAGATAAAGAAAAGCTCTGAGGGATTCTAAATTAAACAAAGCTTCTTTTTTCTAGCTCAGGCTGAGAAAAAACATGGACCTAAGGAATATAAATCAACGCCTAAACCCGAATTGGTACAAACTCAAAGCATACTGGGTAACTAATTTTGCTGCTTTTTTACCTTCGTAGTACATTAAATGCTTTTTTTCACCTCCAGAGAATTATTCTACTACTTGCTGCATCCCTTTTTATACTGACTCCAAAGGAAGTTCTAATTAAAATTTTCTGGTTCCCTTTGTCTTTCCAGTGACTCATAAATGAAATGTAAAGCAGGATGCATCTAGCTCTGGCTGAACTGTGGCTGTTATATATACAATTATTGATAGCAGATTTGACTGGGTGATTACTTTTTTTTTTTCAAAGTAATGCTTTCTTTGTGATCTGCATGATTGACATCACATAAAATTTCCATCATTAAAATTAACCTCAGTGACAGAATTTAAATAATTACCTTCTTGATATTTTTCTGATGACAGTTTCATTTAAGTAGCATCAATGGTGATGCAAAAGGAAAATTTTATATTGCATGTGACATGCTGTAATTGTATTTGTCCTGGAGGAAAAAAGAGCTCTGCTGATTTTTTCAGAGATGTCTCAGAATGACAGATTTCTTATCTAAGTAGTAGTATTGTTAGTCTTGTGATTTGTAGCAGCATCTACTTACTCTTTTCATTCAGAATTCTAAATTCTCCAGTGTTGATTTTATTGCCTGTATTTTAATCCCCAAACCATGGAAAACTATTAACACAAATTTAAACTTAAGGTTGTGGATTTATAATATTTTATTTTTTTTTAAACAAAAGATCATCAGCATTTGCAGGACTGAGATACAGATCTTTCCATGAAGAGGACTGGTAATGCTTCTCAATAAACATATTTTTGCATAATCCTATTGATTCATGTTATTGTCCTACTCTCTCTTTTGTCCTTTTTCATTTACAGTTGCAAACAGATTTCCAGAATTTACTAAAGCTAACCATTAGTCAATCTAACTTTCAATAACTTTTTTAAGCATAGTCATTTTGAGATTAAAATATGAAACTTAATCAAGATGTGCCAGTGCTTAATTTCAAAACTAGGTGGTCACAGTTACTGATGGATATTCGGTATCAAATTCCTGTTATCGATGGGTCTTTATATGATGATTAGAGAAAATGTGATTTTATTCATATTCCACACACCTGTTTAAGTGACAACGTTATGTTGGTTTTTTCTAGGTTGGAACTACTTTTTCTTATTAAATATCATTGGTTTCAGGAGTGAGTGGTTTATAAGCCAAAATATAGTTCCATACTGTCTAGTAATATTCTCAATCAAGTAAAGCCCTGATTATTTCTTTTATCATAGCTTCTAATGAAATACAGCCACTTCCTTCTGGATCCAGAATCTCTGATGCTCCAAAAAGTCCATTGACAGAACTTGGTAATTACTTTCTTTGTAAATTTGAGTAAGCTTCAGTGGGAAATGATCTAATTCCTTTGTTGTTTCTGTGGCTGGTAGGTTTTAATGCTTCAGCTGCAATAATATCACTCTGTATGTAAAATATGGTAGCCATTAGCTTTTTCTTCACAAAGTTTGCAAATTTCTTCTTTCATTCTAAGTGTGGTTTTGCTAATCCTTCATTTTAAAAAACAACCAAAACCCCAAGAACTCATGAGGCTATACAGACAAACTTTTATCTATAGAATGATGATGGCAATTTATATCTCGCTAAAATCTGTACTCTTAGTTTTATAATTTTCTTTGAAATACCTGATAAGCTTCTGAGACTGACCCTATTTCACAGTTGGGAGTACTGTTCCGGTCAACACCAGTTCTGTGGGTTTTCATGTAGTTTTCCAAATACTTGTACATTCGTCTAAAATAATGCCATAATTTGTAGATGTTGTTGTGGTTGAAATACTCATAAGTGTTTGCTTATTTCTGGAGTCATTAGTTGTTTGATGATGAACTTCAGGACGCTTTAGAAAAGCCTGATATTTGAGAAAGTATGGCATGCTCGCATTTTCAAAATAGTTTTACCTGTGTTAGGGCCAAAATGTTATGGTCAAAATGTTCTTACAGGCAAAGAGGAAACACACCTTTTCTTTCTGGTTTTTTTTTTTTAAAGTTACATTTTAAAGTTACATTTTAAAGTTACATTTTATACGTATATATACACACACATTCACATGTACGTAGACATGTATAGACCTATGTATTTACATATATGTATATGCATATACATGTATATAAAGCCAATCACTTAGTGTAATGGAAATTTTAACAATCTAATTCAAGAATCATCCTTAGTCCAGATTTAACTCCTATAGTAAAACAAAGAGTATCAATGCACATGGAGTACTTACTTACAGGAAAGCCCTCAATAACAGCAGTAATATAATTAAAATAGTAACACTCTTAGTTTCTACCCTTTTTCCTGATGTATTGCACACCCTTCCACTACACTTCTGAGTCCTAAGCTTTGTGATTTCATGCTTGTGTTGATGATGAGCGGGGATGTTTCAGCAAGTTATGAGCATCTGTAGTCCTGTACTGAGAGGAATATGATGTTCACGTTGATGATGTCTTCCTCCTCTCTTGTTTCCTCCTTCTGACACCTTATATCTGAATTTACTGCATATGGTGCTATTTTTGTATGTTAGATACTATTTCTGTGCTCTGTTGTATTTTTTGTTCAGCTCCAGGTGTGCAGTTTTTATAACTGACTATCACTGATCTGTTTATGGCATGGGGTCTCCAGTGCCAAGCCTGGTCTGCGTCTCTTATCATCCTATGCCTCTACTCCTCTACGCCATATTCTGTGTATTCCCTTCTCAAAACCTCTGCGTTCTTAATAGGCCTGTATTTCTCTACACTGAGTCATTGTGTTAGTCATAAATGTCTCTATTCTGCCAAAACAACTGCTTGTTGCTGCTATCTATATAAATCACTATTACACTAGTTAACTAGAGTGACCTTGAATCAATATGAATTTATATTTCACTAAGCATTAGTCAAGAAGTTATCATATAGTAGTGCTCATTTATTTTGATGGCATACTTTCACTTAATATGTTCTGACAAACCATTTCCAGGAACATCTCTTCTTGAAATGCATATTTGAACCAAATTCTCAAACATGAAAATTATCTTCACGATTTGTTCTTAATTTGCTACAATTTTTGACAGCTCTTTTCCAGATATGTTTGCGGGGATGGAGATACATATTTGTTTTTACTATAGTGAAAAAAATTTGGTTAAATCCAATTAGAGGCAGCATTGAAGAGAGACAGAAGACACATTTGGTGATTTAAGAACCAATTTACTATAATGTAGCTGAAAACTTGAGAATTATTAAGGATGGGAAGTATAACCTAATCCTATGTTTGCCTCAGCGGTACATGTTTCATTCAAGTATTTATTCTGGTTTTGTTCTCATATCTTCCATTCCTGCCAAATAGTTCCACTTAGCAAACTTGGGATATAATTATGTGAGGCTGGGCCTAGCCTTTGGGTCAGCTGAAGCATCTGTGCTCCCCATGAAGTCAATGCTGAAGTCAAAGATATTCTGTGAGAGTGAGGAGGGGGAGGTCGTACAGAGTAGATTTCTCTGCACTGTGCCTCTGCATGCCTTGATCACCTGCTGTCATAAAATCAGCAAAGAAAGCAAAATTTAATTTCTGAAGTGTGCGTGTGACCTGTATTCTGCCCTAGTTTCCATGTAGAACTTTTTTCTTTATTTTTCTGTCTATCTCGATTGTACCAGAGGGAAATATCTGCTTTGTTTTCTAAACTTTCTGTGTGGTCAGTATATTTTGAATTCAAACCTTTCTGGAAAGATAGCTTTGTTAATATGCCTTCAATGTTCTGATGCCTCTGGGAGATCTCTCATAGTTCTTACTGGATGTAAATGGATCAATGGAAGCTTTTGCCAAAAGCGGTGAATCATATGGCTTTTGTTGGTATTATTTTCTTCTTTATAAATATAGAATAGAAATCGAGTAGTTGCAGTTGGAGGGGAACAACAACAACCATCTGGTCAAACTGCTGAGTCCAGCTATATCGGGATAGCAAATGGGGTTCATATTTGTTAATGTGAGAAGGTGGATTGAAAGGAAATGGGAAAGCAGATCCAATATATGAAATAAAAGCCTGTTTCACTTTTTGGCTTATATTCATATGGCCTACATTAGAAATGAGTCCTACACGTAGTTGTTTGGATGTTTTTCTCAATCTCAAGTATTCAGAAAAGTTTAATTTTAAAATTCTGGTATGACTGCATTTCAAAAAACCTCATCTTGATAAAGATCAATTAAAAATACAGATGGAAATTTTCTCTTTCAAATGTATTATAACATAGACAGGCATAAGTGACCGGTGCAGCTAAGTTTACTGGGAAGAATGGTACTTAATGGCCTGTACACACAGTTGAATAGGATCTGTTTCTTAGAAGCAGGACAGTAGTTCAAAACCTGCACAGGGTGGAAACTCCTTCATGATGGCCTTTAGGTATGAATGCACAATTCCACCTTGATTCCCTATTTTCATTAAAGCACACTTGAGGTTATCCATACTTCAGTGCAAAACAACCATAAGGTCTTTGTAATAATCTTCATTCCAGCATAACAGATACAAGATGCTCTTTACTAACTTTCATGATTATTTCACTGAGTTCATTGTACTACTCTTTTTTTTCACCTTTTCCCATTGCACCTCCTTTTAAAATAGTTATACTTGATATAACAGTAACCTGTTTATACAGACCTGTGAGTGCTGTGAAGATCAAATGCATTGTGTTTGGGTTGTAGCTGCTTCTCTGTGAAGAAAAAACTCTTAAGTATTATGGATTCAGCCTGATTAGATAACGTATGGCAAAGTTTGAATGGGGTAAAAAATAATTGAAAGAAGAGACCTTCACACCAAACAAAAACTTACTACTCGAGTTAAAATTAGATTTCGTACTACTTGAAAGGAGAGCGTCAGTCTCGGTGTCAAAAATTTTTTTTCATGTTTGCTCTTAGCTACTCAGAGTCCAGCCTTGAAATCCATATCTCTACCTTCTGCAGAAACCAGAGAGATGGAGATGGGTAATCAGCAGATTATTTCCATGATTTTTTTCCATTATCTTAACATCACGTAGATCTTCAAATGGTAATTTTAAGAGCTGCTTCAGAATCTTGACTACCAACGCTCACAGAGAGCTGCTCATTCACCATTCTTGTGCCTGTGTAACTAGCTGAAAAACATATTTGTTGTTGGCTTAAAAACTGCTTAAAGACAGTGTTGTCATATCTCATCATGAGCTATTTCTTTTTGTATAGCTTGTATTTCTTTTTGCATAGCTGCAGCTCTTATCCTAGAAAATGTAGTAAGAATACAAGAATTCTTTCAGGCAGAAGACTGTATTGCAAGCCATCATCTCCTGTTGTCATGGCACAGTTGACTCAGTTGTCTCACGTCTCACTTTCAGGCCATCTGCCATCTTGCTTAGCTTTGCATTAGCATCATCTGGAATTGCACAGCCTTCACTAAGCTATTTGATGCTAATCCATTAAGTCACAGGTCTCAGCATTTTAAGCTCAGATTCTTTTTTCAGCTTTTGAGGAAACACAGCCTGTTTCTTCAGGATCCAAAACATCTGGTACCACAGAAGTACAACCAACCAGATCTGGTAATGATTTCTCATAAGATTAATCCTCTTGACGGTTAGTAATTTTCAGAGGAGACATAGTGCCTCTCATTAAATATTTTGTTCAGTTTGACATAAATGAAGAATAACTCCAGGTATGAAATTGCTATATCAAATAGCAGGTTTCTTTATGACATTTTATATGAAATATTGAACTAGTAGTTTGGACGTTTTTCCATATTTGACTGCAGCATGTAATTCTTAGCTTTAAAATTAAATCAGACTTACAGTAAATACTAAATTTAAGTAGGCCTGTCCATGCCTGAGTTTCCTAAGTGGAATATCCTGATTTGCTCAAGTATTCAGACTCCTAAGAAATTAATGGGAACTTCAGAAATTCCAACACCTTTTGAAAATCTAGCTCTTCTTTTAGCCTTTCTGTATAAACATAGACATAATTCTAAGTGCCCAGATTTTGAACTGGCACTGGCATTATAAAAACGTGTCATTGAAGAGTGAGACATTGGGTAGTTAGTCCTTAGAAAATTTCTATCATGTGTTTCTCTTATTTCCTGCATGAGTTTGCAAGAGCTAGTTATTTACCTGGGGCCACTGACAGTTATGCAAGAGAAGAGAAAAAGAAAAAGTAAGATGAATTTCAGTGAAATTCAGTGAAATGAGAGCCTATTGGAAAGATTTCACTTCATTAGCATGCCAATAGTGTAATGCCTTCTTTTTGGAAGAAATTAATGTTTGAAGGAAATCCATTACTAACGGGGAGATTGAGTGTAACTGTCAGCTATTCCTATGTCTGACAAAAGACAGTTTAAATGTTTCGTTTGGTACAGTTCCCGTTTTGTCATGCTTTTTCCTTCTTGAGTTTCAGCACTGGGATATCCTCCTTCTTGATCCTTGGAATTCTAGACAAAAATTCCATGCAGTCCCAATTTGCTAATTTTTACTCATAATTTGTTCTCCTTTTTTTGAGCCATTGTAGCTGTGAGGCAATGAAGCCTTTTAACACAAGATTATCTTTCCGGATTTAGGTGAAAGGAAGCCTCTTTCTTCAAGATCCACAACATCTGGCATGCCAGAAATGCCACCAATCTCAGCTGGTAATGATATCTCTCTTCACGGTAGCTCTCCTGACATCTAGGCAGTTTCTCAAAAGACACAACAATGCTTTGCTAAACTGAGGGTTTATTCTGACTTGCTCTGTATAAAAATGTAACTGGAGAGAGAGAGTGTGGTTGTACCTGCTGCAGTGTTTGAGAAATTAGGAATGAAATGTTGGAATGATAATTTTTCTTATGTTTGTAAATGATTAATCCTGTGGGGCTGTCATCCTTTTTTTTTTGTGAAGGGTTGCCTATATATGGAGGCCTGTTATTTGGAATGCTTAAATAAGTGCTAGCATATCGAATATGGTCCTTTTGTACATTTCATGCAAAAGCTGCTCCATAGGTGGAAAAAGCTTTAGCTGCTGTTCTTAAGAACTCTATGTGAGTTTTTAACCATGGGAAAATGCCAGTTACTGATTTGGTTAGTGAGCCATTGAAAGGTGCCAGAAAAAGTTCACTTAGAAGGGACATGAACAGAAGGGTTTCAATTTCTAAAGGTAAAAATCCCAGAGAATTCACTAGGCGCTATTTCCTTATTACCACCAACTTATTCCTCTTTGTGCATGTCTGAAAAATGTGACTAGGTTTTACACTGGTTTATGTGTTAGGTTATGCATTTTCTCTGTACAAAATAGGGATAAGAGAGTATGAGGAAGACACCTTAGGGAAGTTACTTGTTCTTCAGTGTACAATAGAATGATGGACTGTACAAATGTAAGTAGTTGAAAGACATGCTAGAATTCTGCAGAAAAATTGTGTTTGGTCACTGGTTGCAGGCATTTCTCTACAGCGTCACTGCACTTTATTAGGCCAAGGACTAAGATTTCTGACCCATAGAATGAAGGCTTTGGGAGATTCTAGGGAAAAGTGAGATAACATCTTGAATTTTCAGTCCAAAGGTGGGTCTCTGGATTCCCATGTTTCCTCTGCAACAACTGTTGGCATCTTTCAGCAAAATATAAGGAGTAGTTTGGTGAAGTAGACATTTAACCATTTCTCTGCTGAAGGAGAGCCATTTAGCTACTAAGTTTCTGAGAGTATTGTGGCAATTGCAAACACAGCAAGACGGTTGACTACTGATTCGGTCACTGAGCCACAAGATATTGCCGGGAGAAGGGAGGTATTGCCTTAAATAGGGACATTTGGGGTGTCGTGAACCAGTGCTACCTGTACTGCCAAGGCAAGTCTGTGTGGGTATCTCAAGATCATTTCTATGTCTTGACTGCAGCAAGCCAGAGACCGGACCTGGAATCCACCTCATCTGCTTCACCGGAAACCACAAGGACTGTGATGGGTAAATAGCCAGCGATTCCCTTCGCATGTTGATTACTTTGGCAGTGCTTTCCTCTGCAGCGATGAGCCTGTTCAGGTGTTTTGATGTCCTGAGAAGTGGGTCCACAGCGCGATGGGTCCTTTAGGGCTGCATACGAGGACCTTCTCCATTTGTAAGCTTTCTCCTGCCTTTTTTGGAGTTCCACTTCTAGGTTTACTCTGTTACCTCGGGCTACCAATGCCACTTGAAAGATAGCATCATGCTACTATGGAGAGTGATGCTGTGACACGGAAGCCTGCCCCAAGCAGGGCCACGTCTCCTTGTTTATAGCTCTGTCTTGATACCACCCACGCGACAGCAGCCTGTCTGAGGATCTGAAGGTGGTTTTTGTGTTTGATCTTAGCTACTCGAAGACCAAGGCTGAAGTCCACCACTCCTTCCTCCCTGGCAACCCAGCAAACTGTGACGGGTAACTAGCAAAACCCCTTCTTTTTCCATTTTCTCCTTTCTCTCTTGCTCCCCATCACGCTTCCCATCCCAGCCACCTGCCGTCCTTGTCATCTTCCATGGACAGTATGAAGACCTGTTGGTGTAGCTTGGCTTGACAAAGCACTCACCACACTTGTTCTGCTTTTTCCATTGCTGATGAGCATTTTTGGTGGGGACTGAGCGACAGCTTGCCGAGAGATCATAACATCACGCCTTGCCTTCACCTGCCATTCCTCTGCTTCTTTGTGTTTTGGTAGCAGTCTTTCTTCCTCTGACGCATTCAAATACAACGGCATTCTTACAAGGCACGTTCCATCTGGGCTGGCACAAGAGGACAGCTCTGCAGTTCAGCTGCCCACCAGGGTTTCCTGGTCCAACGGTGCAGCGATTGTTTGCTTCACCGCTGAATTTGAAGGTGGCCGGTTGTCATTTGCTCACACCTTTACATTGTCTCTACCTGGAATTCAGAATGCTCTGCTCTTCAGCTGCTTTTGAGGTCACGTTAGGGTTTTGAGAGCGATGCCTCTTTTCAGCTTTGGGTGAATCACAGCACGTCTCTGCAAGTTTCAAAGCACCAGCAGCCTTTGGCACCTGACCGTGCTGCCAACCCAATTTGGTAACGACATTTCTTGCAGATCTGGTAACAATGCAAGATGGGAATTGTCCCAGGAGATGCTGGTGTGCTTTTAGCCAAACTGTTATTTCTCTTGGGCCTATGTTGGGGTGAAGCAAAAGTGTAGAGATGAAACTGCCATACGCGAAAATCCATATTTATTTGAGGCATTGCGTATGATACTTAACCCCAAAGGGTGGAGATGCTCGTGGCGATAGCTTCTTTCATGTTGGCAGGTGTGCAAGACCAGTCCTGTGCCCTCGCAGTGCTTTTTGGCCCATGAATTAACAAAAAAACATTACATGAGCAGGCTAGTAAGCCTACAGACCTGAAGTCAAGTGTAAGTCTGAAGTGTAATGAACCTTTTTAAGTGTCCTGCATTGTTATTGTGGCAATGTGTCTTGCTTTCATATCAGCTGAGATATGTCATGAATTACAGGATCTTTTCCAAGGAAGTTACATTTCTTGCCTTCCATTTCTTAAAGGACTTTTAGCTTTCTTGTTTTTACAGTGAGAAATCAGATACTTGTATCAGATATATAGGAATTTGGCTGGTCTGAGGCTACTTCTTTCTCTTTCCCTGTCTGGAGATACTGTCTGGATCCCTTTTTATGTTCTTTGGTATTTGCCATTTTTTTTAAACTGGATTTGTTTCAGTATCATCATCACATAAATTTACTTTCTCCTTGCCTCCTTTTTCCCAGTCTTCTTGCGCTTTTTCAGTCTTACATTCCTACTAACCTCAAGGGATTTTTTTCCATTCTTCTTTTGACGTTCTATTTCATATTTTGCATCATACTTACGTGTTTTTACACATCTTTGCATATCAATCTCTTTCTTTTATAAGTTTTGCATATTTTGCAGAATGTATTTTTATGTTTCTTCAGTTCTTTTTTATTCAGACACTAAACCATCGAGTCCATTGTTTCCGATGATGCCATGGTGTGATGGTTTATGTATCTTTAAAATAATATGCCACAATTTTTTTTCCAGCCTCACATGAGTTTCATCATGTGACTTCCACTCCCCAAACATCTACATCTGCAAAAATGTCAGAGCGAGAGACTGGTAAATGGCATTTGTTTTATTTCAAATCCTTGATATTTCTTGACGTTTAAGTAGTACTATTTGAATGTTTGTTATTTGTCCTGGCTTTTTAATGCTGACTGCAGTGGTCTTTCATTTGTTCACTAAGGCTTCATGTTATTTGTAATAATTGCCAGTGTCCAGCAGTTCTAGCCTCAAGTAAGTGATCCTGATAAAATCTGGCTATTTCAGGGTAGTATCATATTACTGAAGGGTTGTGGCAGGGAGAGTTGGGCAGAATTTAGCAGATGAAAGGAAATTGTCAAGCTTTGATGAGTTTTGGGTTGTCACTATATCCTTTCCAGAAGGAAGGTTTTGTCTTTAGCTAGTAAGCCCTTTTTAAACAGATTTCTTGTTGAACATTTGTTTTCTATTGTAACTTCTAAAGTAGCCCCTAATATTCAAAAGTCTGGTGCAGTATAGCATTTTGGTATTAAAAATTATTTTTGCAGTTACTTCTGCTAATAATTTTTTTTTCTCCTTGTGTATCCTGTGTTTCTGTTCATGCTAGGATGAATTATGCAAGTGGTATTTTATTACATCATTCTCTTTCCAGGGACCAACTTTAAAATAAGTTGTCTTGATTCTACAGTATACTATACTGAGACAACAAAGAAGGCCTATTCAAAGCTGATTTCTGAGTGAAAAATTAGTTGAAGCAACTTCATCTTCTCTTGATAAGTTTACAAGCAGTGTTCAGTAATGTAAGGGCAATGGACATTAATCTTTTTGAGTGCACTTACATAAGTGTTATACAATGCTTGTGTGGGAAGGCTGCATGTCTTGACATGCTTGAACTATCTTTATAGAATTGTTGAAAATGCACAGATTGATGATTTTTCAGTTTAATAATTCTAAAACTTACTAAATGGACAGCTTCTTGCATTTTTTGCTGTATTGCTTAAGTACAACTTAGTAAACATAGCCACAGAAAAAGAGAATTTGTTAGCAATGTATTTGTGAGAGGCAATGTGATCTAAAATCCTAGCACACAAAAATGACTGATTTCTCTATCACAGTAACTATTCAGGCACCTTTCAAACCTGTTATATCTGACAACAGGAAGTGGAATTGGGTAAACGATAATTAACGTTGTCATGTGGAGATTCGCTTATTACAACCTACATGCACTATTCATGTTTTCCCTATTTTTATTTGTTAAAATTTGGTCAGTGTTCTTTTAGTTTCTTGTCACAGATAAAATTAGAAAAGTCTTAGCTTTTATCTATTTCAGTGTTCATACTTTACACAAACATGATGCAGGTGTGTTAATACTCCATGGGTGGTACTGACAGTTATCCTGCCTCTGCATGAGTGCAATATTTTTGTTTCTTTTAAAGTTGAGATCTCTATTTTGTCCAAGGTCATTTCAGTCAAATCAAACTCTCTTCATTAGACTTTTAGCAGCTAGTCAAGTGCGATTTTACTGCTCTCTGTGACATGTTCTTTCAGAACTACCACAGCTTTCTCTCTGGACATAAAGAATTGGGCTAAGATTTCTTATTTCTTGTCCTTCGACTGTATTCAGTCATGACTGATTCTAACATCAAGAGCACCTGCTCTTCAGTTTTTCGTAAACCACTGCCCATAGAAACAGACCACGTTTCTTTCATGCCAGTTGATCAGATACAGACAGTCGGCCTTACAGTAAATGCCTCGATATTAGGTGTTATGCGTCAAAAAAAAACCCCAAAACCAAGACAAAGAATGGAGTAGGCTACCACAAATATCAACTAAAAGTATGTATAACAAGAAATCTAAGATAAATGTAGACCTTTTGGGTATGCTAATAAAGGGCCAAAGATTAACTTATCTAAAGACTGATCTCAGTCATTGTTTCAAGATTGTTTTCATATTCGATCTTAGCTACCCAGGGAGCAGGTCCGGAATTCACATCTCAACCATCCATGGAAACCAGAGGGAGTGTGATGGGTAAATAGCATATATTTCTATTAGCTTTTCCATCCCTTGCCATCACTTCCATTGGCTGTGGACAATGCTAAGATTCATTTCGACAAATTGCTTTCAAGATGCTAGGCTTTTTTTTATTATTATTTCTTCCTCCCCCTCCCCTCTCAACTCAGCCATTTCTGTGTATACAAAGCTGAAATACTACTTACCCCACTGACTAAAGTGTCTACAAAAGGACGTCTGCTAGCATATGTTGCCTTCAACTTTTTTCTGGTAGTTGCAGTTTTCTTTCAAAGAATAGGTATTTTTAAAAAAGGCCAGTGAGAAGAATTCTACCTAGCATAAGATACCAGAATTGATCCTTCTTTATTTCACACCAGCTTTAGTGTTTATTTAACACCTCATTTCACAGCTGATCTTTAAAGCTGCTGCCATCTTGCTTAATCTCACATCAGTGTTGTCTTGAACTGCCCAACAGCTGCTGTCCAAATATCGTGGCTCTGAAGACAGTTCTCATTTTAACTCCAGATTCTCTTTCAGCTTTTGATGAAAAGCAGCACACTTCTTCAAGCTCTGAAACATCTGGCATCCAAGAAATGCCATCAGCTGTACCTGGTAATACTTGAAAATGTGATTTCAAATAGAAATTCTCACAGAAATTTCATCATGCTTTTTGGTATATTGTTAGTTAAATTTAACATGAATCAGAATATCTACAGAACTATCATAATTAATTTGCTCTCTCAAATACCAGATTAATTTAGGAAATTTCGTATGATGCTCTAAAACAGT
>JAOXJM010000001.1:91226241-91253809 GCA_026413425.1 Tringa solitaria | reverse complement strand
GGATGCACCTATATTTCTCTCAAGAAAATTCTCTTTATTCCAGCAGCAACCATTCCAGTTTCAGTCACTGCTAAGAGTCCCTACGCATATGAACATCCAAAGTCTACAGAGGGTAATGATTACGAGTCATCTTTAGTCATTCTTCTTTCCTGTAGGCTTCTTGCTTATTCATATGTGGTCCAAACCCAAGAAATGGAAACAGAGTCTTGGTGCTTTGTTATTTCTCCGTGTTTCTAGCGTGGATATATTGTCTTCTAAAAGACAGGATATCCCTTCAAAGGTTTTGATTAGAAGCCTCAGTTACATTAGAAAAAGAATAAGAATTATTGCAATAGTAAAGACTTTATGAAATATAAAAATAATATGTGTAATCTAAAAAACACATTTAAAATGACAAACTGCTGAATAATTTTTGCAAAAGAGCTCTTTGTTGCACATAACTGAGCATTACTTGATAATTTCTCAAATTTATGGAAAATATTGCATCTTTTCAATTAATCCATGGAAATTTATGTTAAATTTAAGAACAAAAAAGTAATAATGATAATTACCTTTTTTGGTATGAGAATATATATTTAGTGGTGTGTTTAATAAATATGTTTTTAATGCAAACTAAGAACAAAGGTGTCCTTTGCAGTGAACCTTGAAATGTTATATCTGATTCAAAGGAAGATTTCAGTCACTACTTGCATCCACTCTGTAGATTGTATTCTGAGAAGCACTTTAAGATGTTTTTAAAAGCAGAGCTTAGCTCTTTTAAACCTGGATGAAGCCAACTACATATATAGTACTTTACTGGATGAGAATGGCCTTAAGTCTGTGCTTAGATTATTTGATGAAATAGAATCAATCTATTTTGGCTAATTAGCAACAAATCACTAATAATAGATACAGTGTTTCCAACTGCAGTAAATTCTACTTCATAAAGTACTCTTAAAACTCTACTAATGACCTTGGTTTGCTGAAGTCAACATTGGATAGCAATGTTTTCTTAGCATCATTTCTTATCTTTCTTTTCTTTGAATTTTGGCTCATCTCTTAGAAGCTAATTTTGCTACAGAAAAAACATCCAACTTTTTTGATTATCCCTTTCTTCAAAACCTCTGTCTGCTTGTTTTGCCCATATCCAATAATGTTTCATGCATTAAACCCATAGCACCAGGGGAGAAAGAACTTGTTCATTATTTTGGGATAATATTTATACAAAGAGAAACCAAATTGCTTCAGGAAAAAAATTTGCAGACCTAACAGAGAATCTCTTTCTATTCTGAATATTTGAAGGTTGGCTTTTTTTGTTGTTGTTTTAAGAACTCACTGATTTTTTTAACAGCAATCTGAAAATAGAAATGAGTATTTTACAGAAAGATTTTGAATTTGGCTTCTGAAAGTAATTGCTGTACTTGAGTAACAGCAAAGTCATTGCAAACCAGGGACATGCAGTAAGCACATTAGAAAGATTATCAATTAATATTATTTTAATATATTTTCTGTACTGCTATTTTTTCTAGATTGTACCACTTCATAATTTAGGATTGTGATTATTTTTTTTCCTTTTCCCCCCCAATTTGACATAGCTAGTGAGGAGGAAAAAGGACATGATATATTGGTTTTGTGATCCAAATTATAAGAGGATATAATGAAAAAAACCCAAGAGACTTTATCAAAATATATATTTTCAGAAAATTACAGAGCTATATCAATAGCAGCCTTTTATTCCTCTGCTTCACTGTTCACTTTAGAGGAAACAATCAGCTGTTTTGTCATGGTCAAGATGCTACTTTCAAGTACTAGCAGACTTCAGTTTGGGGATACATGACATTTTTGTGTATCAAGAGTCCCTGTCTCTGAGTTAAGCTGTGTGATCTCTTCCCTTGCTTGTTCGAGGCTTTACTGATTTCTATTAACAGATATATGCTTTCATTGCCATCAAGTGCAATTGTATTTTTCTTATTGAACCCATATTAGTAGGAAGTTTAATTGTCCGTGGTTTTAAAAACTGAAAGTTAATTTGAAGATCAGCCTTACTGTGGTGTAGTATTAGTACCTGCTTATATACTTACTAGTGGAGTAATTTTAAGTGTTTTGGAGTACATTCCATACTTACCTTGTCACACTGTTTCTGTTGCAGTCTTGGAACCTATTACACTTAGAATTGAACCAGCAAGGTCAACGATAGGTAATGATATTTCCTTGGCAAGCTGTCATGTTTGCTTTTTCATTGCAGAAAGCATCACTGAAGTCATCACCTTATGCCTTAGGATAGTCTCATTAACCTTCATTTTTCTTCTAGGCAATTCTTTCCCTGGGTATTCATGACAGTTGTACATATTGCTTTCTTCACAGTTGGAATGTCTTTTTTTTTTAAGAAAACGATGCTGGCAGCTCTCCTTTCTCATGATTATGCTTGTCTGTGCTCCTCCCAGCTTTTTATTTAAAAAAAAAACAAAAAAACTGAGCTTCAAAAATTGCTGAAATTCCACTTTCTTGCTTAGATTGATGTAAACACACAGGGAGTATTACCTGACTTTCTTTCCTACTTCCTATAAAGAAACTTTTTTTCTCTCTTGCAGGTGTGAGGTTTCTGTGCTTGTGTGTTCAACTTGATATCAGACTCTAATTACTGTGCAATTTAACCAACTTCTTACCCACATTTTCTCTTCCAGCTCCAAAGGAGACTCAGCGTATTCCTTCTAAACCTAAAACTTCACCCAAACCTCATATTCCACAAACCAAAGATGGTAAATTGCTTTGTGTGATTATTTCTAATACAGCTTATATTGGATTGAAACATATTTTTGAGCAGCTGTTTAGTTATCTGAGCCAGTTAAAACATAATGCAGTTCTGTTCTGCTGTGTGTTCAGTAATTTATTTGCAGTTTTCAGGAGTGGTAACATTGCCTAGGTATTTTTCATCATGCAAAAGAGTAAATCTCTGATACTTCATGGCAGCAGGATGAGAGTATTGTTGCTAAACTCAAATTACAGTGTTAACTAAAGCAAATACCTAACAATTAATGTATTAGAGGTACTTAGGTGCTGCAATTCTTTCCAGCACTGCTTTGCATTGTTAGAATAAATATGTTTCTCTTTTAAGTCATAATTACTTAATTTCATTANNNNATTTTCTGCATAAATGAGGAATTTACCCAGTGCATAGTTACTATTTTTAAATAAATATTAATATTTATTAACATTAATGATCCTTTATGCATACTTCAAATTACTGGGGTTTTGTACTATGTCATTAAATGTGAGGGAAGTTAAATTCAGTGGCAGGCAGAAAAAACTACTCCCTGTTCTCTGCTATCTGGTTTGTAATATCACCAGAAAATTACAAGGGTATAAAAATTTGTCAACATATGCTATCTTTTGGTAAATGTGAAAAATTTCATTATAATAACATTACTGAATATCTTTAAATTGTAGACATGAAGCAATATTTTTGAAA
Organism: Tringa solitaria; assembly: GCA_026413425.1. Lineage (NCBI taxonomy): Eukaryota > Metazoa > Chordata > Aves > Charadriiformes > Scolopacidae > Tringa > Tringa solitaria. Next base: position 91,250,361 of record JAOXJM010000001.1, on the reverse strand, counting down.
GCTGATGTTATCTATTAAATATGATTTTCACATGTAGGAAACAGTCAAAATTCTTGTTCTTTCATAATTTTTTAACCATGTAACATTGTGAAATGTTGCTTCTAAACTACAACCTAAAATGCAACTTCTCATAACACTTCCACATACTTTTTATACAGTACTTCGTCATACTGTTTTGTGGTTGTTTTTTTAAAAATAAAAACAAAACTCTTTCTTGAAGATCTATAATATACAGAACTTTTTGTACAGCATCATCCACTTAAATTGTGACTGTCTTAAAAGATGCAAAGAATTTTTTTTATTGTCACCCATACAGAAGCATTGACACAGAGAGTGATACTATTTCTAATGTGCCTCTTTTTGTGATGTGGGAAATGCAAAGCAATAATCATAGAATCATAGAATCATTTAGGTTGGAAGAGACCCTTGGGATCATCGAGTCCAACCATCTACCCTAATCTACAAAGTTATCCACAATAACACCAAATTTGTATTCTTATGCACCTTAAACACCCAGTTTTATTTTAAATCCATGCCAGTTTAGAGCTGAAGTATGTGATCGTGCAATGCAATACACCGTAATGCTCTTTAATAATATAGCATCCAGAAAACAAGCAAGTGGTCTCTGATTCCAATTGTGTATATAAACTGCATTTGAAATACACCACAAAGGGAAGTCATTTGTGTCCCTACAAAGTCATTTTCTGAATAAAGGGGTGATACATATTTGGATATATCATTGAAGCCCATGGGAGAGCTAAGCTCATAATATGTTTCAACTTACACTGCTACACTCAGAGACTTCATTTAATATAACAGTTATAGTGTGAGGTGGTATACATAGTATATAATTGAAAATGCAGTTACTAGACAAGTAATACTAAATATAAGTGGAATTATTCTCTTCAATTTTCATAGTAGCTTTTATGTTTTGTTTCTGATACAGTCCTGGAATCTGTAGCACTTAGAACTGATCAACTAAAACCAACAATAGGTAACAGTTTTACCTACAGGGACCATCACATTTAGCTTTCTTCTCAGTATGCACTGAGCATCACAAGTACATCTTCATTGTATTCCACTGTAATAATGTTTTACTATTTAATTTCATCCTTCTGTAATTTTTTTTGTGATTTTACACTAACAACTCATAATCCTCTTGTTTGTTTTTTCTCACACAAATATATTCTGTAAAGTTGACGAAAGCACCACAATCTACCTTTGACTATGTGTCTCTATACTCAGTTTCTGTCATGTGCTGCTTTATCTTTTATTCTAGTCCATCCATACTGGCCTTGCTTTATGTTATCCTGTTACAGTTGTTCTCCTTCAGCACTATTTATTTGTGTACCAGACAATCATACTTCTCCATTACTCATACAAGCTTTTTGTGTTTCCACAGGGTCCCAAAGGCATATGTTCTTTTTTTAATATTATGTCTTCTGTCAGTATGAGTTCTTGAAATATTTTAATAGTTGCCTTTTTTTTTAATTTCAGTTCCAAAAGAAACACAGCGTGTTCCCTCCAAACCTAGAACATCACCAAGCTCAGAGATGCCACAAACCAAGCCTGGTAAGTACACTGTATCTTTATCTTATTATATTAATATGTGTGTCTTATGAATTCTACTATGATCAGTGGAGCTTCAGATTTATATGTATCCCTTGGGCATAATTGTTGGAGCAGTCCTTGGGGGATAAAATCCAGTATCACATGTCATGAGATGTGGAATTTATAAGCAACCTGGTAAGTTTAAAATCTCTGTGTTCGGTTCTTTCTTACATTTTAAGTCACTGCAACAGTGAGCATTTTCCGTGCAGTTGTCAGGGGAAATAGGTCTTTTCTGTGTATATTTGCTTGGGTTTTGTGGAAGTTAAAAGGAGCGGATTCACTGCAGAGAGGAAGGGTTGGGGGTTTTTCTGTATTTCTCAAATTATATATTTGTTTTTTCCTTCCCAGGCACAATTAATTTATAGTTTTCAGTTCACTTTTGCACAGCCCTTATGTTGCTCAGAGATTTAACAATGTGTGCTACTTTCTATAATGTAGTTTACACAGCTTGGTATAGAGCAATTTATTACCCTGAGCCAATTAAGGATGGAGAAAGAAAGTTATACAATTCACACTAGCAATTGCATGAGGTACTGTGGTGGGTTGACCCCAGCCAGCAACTAAGCACCCACTAGCCTCTTGCTCATTCCACACTGCAGTGTGTTGTGGGAGAGAATCAAAAGAGCAAAAGAGAGAGAGAAAAAAATCATAGTTCAAGATAAAGACAGTTTAACAAGCAAAGGATAAAAAGTGGGGGGGAAACAAGTGATATGAAGGCAACAACTCACCACATCTCACTAGCAGACCAATGCCAGCCTAGGAGCAATGGGTCCTTCGGAAAGAGTAGCCCCCAGTGTTATTGCTAAGCATGACATTATATGAGATGGAATATCCCTCTGGTCAGTTTGGTTCAGCTGTCCTGGCTGTTTGCCCTCCTAGCATCTTACCCACCCCCAAGCCTACTTGCTTGAGGGCAGAGTGAAAAACAAAAAGTCCTTGATGGCGTAACAAGCACTATTAAGCAATAGCTAAAAGATTGGTGTATTATCAGCACTGTCTTTGTTGAAAATCTGAAACAGAGTGCCACAGGGCCTACTATTAAGAAAATAAACTCCTTCCCAGCCAGACCCAGTATGGGTATCCAAGGTATTAGATAGTGCTGCTGGAGAAATGGGCAGAAAGATAACAGCTCTTTTTCCCCTCAATAAGTCTACACCTATTGTTTGAATGAAAACCTTGAAAGTCAGGAAAGTGTACAAAGTTGAATTTCTTTGTGGCTTATTAAAAAAGCTTCAGATTTATATTTGGGCTCTGCTCTGTATTAGAGCTATTGCCTTGAACTCTAGGCAGTTCTGAGCAGCATAATACTCTGACATGTACTGAGCCTCAAGGCTCTGTCTTTGGCTGTCATTGGCTGAAGCGAGGATAGTGTGATCATTGTGGAGGTAGTGATTGTAATGTTTTGATTGTTCTTGGTAATACTTATTTTTGGTTTTTATTTCACTAATGCAGTTCTGGAGCCAATTACTTTTAGAACTGAGAAACCGAAGTCAACAGTAGGTAATGATACTTTTTTACTTGACTAGTTATGTTGTCTTACCTCTTCAATGCAAATCATTAAGAGTAGACCTGCAAAAGGTTGCCACCTTTCTATGTATGTGCCTTAATAATTTAACAGTCAAGATTCTCTGTCTCCTTATTTTCTACAAAACAATTGAGGAAGATCCTTTCAAGTTTTTATGCGTATAATATAGGGCAATTTCCTTCAATATTCAATGATAAGAGGCAGAGGGCAGATCAGAACAGGATCCTAACTTACATGTTCCTAGTCATACTGTAGAGGTTGCACTGTTCTAGTTAGTCATGGTTTGGGTGAGCAGAGCTGCATGCTGCAAGTTTTCTTTATCTGCTCCCCTTCCCCTCCAGTTTTACTAAAGAAATTTGGCCCTTCATAGAGGTCTGAAAAATAGTTCTGTTTCACTCAAGCCTCAATTCCAGAGGCAGAATATCTTCAGAACAGAACAGAATCACTTCAGTGATCTTTGGGTCATATGATTCCTTGATGTCAGATCCATTTGACTAAGACATTTTTATCATTTGACTCTGGTACTGTGAATCATTCCAGTACAACATCCATTACAGAAAAGTGGTGTGTTTGTATTTGAAGCTACTTCTTTTCTTCTTTTATTTTTTAAATCCTCTTCTTAAATAGAACCAGTGATTCTGTCACATGCTTAGTTGACAATATGTCACAGAAGATCATTTATTTTCTCTGTAGCCTGATTTTGTTCCAAAAAACTCTTCTCTCTTGCATCACATCCATAGAATATCTCTGGCTCAAATCTTTGCTCTGTTTCCGTTGACTTCTATGGGTAGGAGTGATCACAGATACCTCAGAAAATTTTAGTATGGTGTAACTCAGTTTCTTTCTTTCAGCTCCTAAAGATACACGTCATGGGCCTTCCAAACCTAAAACACCACCCAGTCCACGTGTTCCTCCAACTAGAGCAAGTAAGCTTATCAATATTTTGCCCTTTAGTGCATGAAAGTTTTATCAGTTTGAAAATTTTCAAAATTGATAGGTTCTCCGAAGGTACACAGTTACTTATTGACTAGGCTGTTTTACTGTCATAATCAAGTTTTGCTACATAGCTGTCATGGAACAAGATAATCAGCTATATATAAAAATGTCAATAAATTGTATAATGGTAGGAATGTGAGGGTTAACACTCATCTTGAGCCCTTGCACATAGGAAAATTTGTGTCTTATTTTCCATAGAATGTGACAGAGGTATTTGTAGTTCTAAGAACTGTTCTAAGAACTTTGGAAATAGTTCTGTCCATCTGAAAATTAGTGGTAAAATTCCACATTTTTTCTGCTTTGACTGCTTTGCTGAAGATTTTTTTTTAATGTGAGGTTGATTTAAATGAGCATCAGATTTTTTGAATATGAAACAGTTGAAAAAGCACTTGAGAACACCTGAGAAGATTAACACTAGGGGAACTGTTAGAACTACAGCAATTTACCCTGTAGAAAGCTCAATTTCATAGAACTGAGAGGAGTGGAGAGTTAGTCCAACACTGCACTGTAACAGTCACTTTGTCTTTAGTCTCTTCACTAACATAATACTGATGGCATTGACAGAAGATCTCTGTGATTATTTTCAAATGGAATAAATACTTCCTAAAACAATTTTTTTGTAGAAAATGAGTCTGTTGTCAGAAAATTTAAAAGACTTATGTTGAATCATCCTCCTCAATAACATTTTCAAAACTTCGCTCATCTTCACAGGTCCAAAAGAAAGTCGACGAGTCTCTTCCAAGCCCAGAGCATCACCAAGTCCATATGTACCACACACAAAACCTGGTAAATACACTGTTGTTTTGTTGTGCTTGAATATTCAGGGTTTCTTTTAGGTTATTTTTTCTCAATGAATTAACTATCGATTAACATCTCTTCATGTTACAAACAAATAGATTTCCTAATGATCATTAAATATGTGCTTAAAGGAAGATAAAGCTGATTTGTATTTTTATTGGCTGAGTTTGATGATTTGTATATGCTTTTCAGTCATATGACAGCTATCACTGATGAATAATCTGCATAGTGGGGTAGAATACATACAAACATTGTAGAAAATGCACCGACATTGTAAGAATGTTCTTGGAAATTGCATCTCTTCTGGATCTATCAAAAAATGCTTAGAGAAAAACATATTTGAGCGCTTTCACATATGACTCTAAATATCTGTAACTCAAACCACTCAGATTTTATGTGTCCTGGTAATGGAATTCGATCCTTCAAAATATATAGGGATTTACATACTAGTGAACTGCCAAACCTCAGTAACTCCTGGTGGTTCTGAAAGCACCAGTTGAACCTTTTTTTTTTGAGCGAGCCTATATGCACTAATTCCACCAATAAATAATTAAAACAAACAAACAAAAGAACAAATTTAAGTCTGTGTTCCAATTTGAAAATAAATTAGTCATGTAAAGAGTATTTTTACCCTTTTGCTTGTGCTTATCACTAATTTTGTGTACATTCTTGTTTTTATGAAGTTTTGGAACATACTACATTTGCAGCTGAACAACCAAAGACAGCAACAGGTCAAGATGATACCTTGGACTGGTCATTATTACTTTTTCCTTGCTGCTCCTTGGACCGAAGATCACATATCATTAGTCTGTTTTTCACTTGTCATCTCTATGGGTTTTTAATTTGTTTTCTTTAATACTTAGTGAAGTTAATTCTACTCTGTTCCAGGTATTGAAAAATTACTAGCTGTTTTGTTGTCATCACAGAAATTTTCTTTCACTCTCACACACATTGTAATTCCTTTGACGCTTCTAGGAGACAAGCATGCCATGGGTATTGCAGTTATGAGCTCTGAAATGCAGAAGGAAGCATCTCCATGATAGCTGTCTGTGCTCTTTCAGTTTTTGTTGCTTGACTCCAGATTTTGCTTCCTTGATCAATTTTCCATCCATGTTTTCATCATGATGTTCTTTTCCCTTTAAATTCTGACACTCAGTTTTCCAGTCTCTCATTTAAGGATCTTGTTTTTCTTTGCAAGCACAAAGCATGCAGCGCCTGTGCAATGAACCTGTCTAGTTTCTGAAGAGTATAAACCCTTAAAACAGATCTTTTCTTTCAGCTCCTAAAGAACCACAACATACTCCCTTTAAACCTAAAGCACCTCACATCCCAGAAGCTCCACACAGCAAGCCTGGTAAATTATCTGGTCTTTTGTCAAGCTTCAGTTGATAATTGAGCAACTGCTTTCAGGGTGGGCAGTGGGGGGAGTTGTCAACAGTACATTTGCTGTTACCTGGGTATCGCTCTAGCTTAAGAAACCTCTGCAATACTGCAGTTAAGTCATACCATTGATGGAAACTGCAACAGTTCGAGACTTTATTTTATATTACGTGCATATTACCTGAAGAAGAAATAGTAGTGACTGGTATGTTTAAATCAATGATAAAAAGTTATTCACAGCTTTTTTCTCTGCAACACATTTCAATTGTTTGTTTCATGTTTTTGAAACTCTTATAAGAGAAGCCTCTTAAAGCTGTTGCAGTGTTTTTCCTTTATGTACACATTTTCATCCAGGTTAGACTGAGGATTCCCTTTAGTTGTATTTTGATTGGGAGACTCCCCATCATAAATCTGACCTGTATAAGATAATCACTGATTTCACTGAAGGGTTATTATTGTTGTTTTTAAGTATCTAGATGTTAAAAACAAAAAAAAAAAAAAATTGAGCTCTCTGTAACCATAAATCTCTGAGGGTAAATGCCCATTGCTTTTTTAAAACACACCTTCCTGGTGTATAGAGTAGGGGCTGAAGGCTGTTTTTTAGAGGGTGGGGAGGAAAGGGAGACTCTCTTCATTATTCTGAGCATTTATCGACATTTTTTCCAACAGAAATCATTCCAACCTTCCATGAACCAGATACTACTATGATTCCTCATATTCCTGAAAGAACAAAGGCAACACTGGGTAATCCTGAGTATTTTATAACCAATTACTCTATTTCCCATTCTTCTTAGAGAAGGTATTCTTAGAAAAAGCTCATTACATAATATTAAAACTAATAATGAAGTTTTACTCTGCTTCTAGATACTTGCTTGCCCTTTGGTATCGATAAGGGTAATAATACATGAGCTTATTTACTTTTGAAGGTTCTTTTCCTCGCCTTCTAGCCTTTCTTGTCAAGATGACGTAATTTTTCAGATGTTATATATAATTTTCAGTAAAAGTGAACTTTATTTAAAGAGCAGGTAGTGATTCCTGTAATTTCTGCGTCTGAGGTATGGATGCCATCATCCTAAAATATTCTTTTCCTCCACTGTTTATGTTATAATTTTACAGAAAAAAATCACAAGAAAAATAAGGTATCAACTCTAGCATAACCTGTACCAAATCAGACCAGCTGTGTGACCCTCCAAAACAAATACTAGCTCTTAAAGCCATCTTCTCTCCTAATTTCTAGTCATCCATGTTGGGAAAACTTGCATAAATATATGAAACATCAGCTGAGAATTCTTTCTTCTTAGGTTAAATGTCAGATGTGGACCAAATAAGGGTCAATGAATCCAAGCAGGATTGGGTAGCAGGAGTATTGCTTGAGCAATCTTTGTTCCCAGTTTCAGAGACAGACATTGACCATGATTTTCTGAGATTGAAATGATATCATTAATGAAGTATTAATAGCCATTTAATAATCTTCAAACAATGAAGAGAATTAGGAAATGAAAAATACTTTCCATCATGTTTGTGTTTTAATATATGTTCCCTGTATGTATTGATACTTTGGTTAGTATTCATTTGATATATCTTTATATAGCTTTATGAGTCTATGTGCCCTGTTGTACACATCTGGGGCTACCTGATGTAATATACATATGCAGAAAATAGTTCTGCAGAGCAAAGGGGATGAAGAATGCACAGGCTAAGGCATGTATTTTGAGGACCTCCCACATTGGTGTGAATCACGGACTAGCAAGTGCTAAGAAAACCTTTTCCAGTAAATGATTCCTGTGTGGCAAGAATTTTTAACTGAAGAGTATGAAGATAGCAAGATTGAACAGTTCCCACATAAGAACAAAGAAGTTAGTTTATAAATCAAGTCTAATACAAAAAGTCCACTGAAAAATAGATCCAGTTCTCAGATACTCATGTATGGCAGATGTAGAATATACAGGCTACTAATTTTCCATTTTTGTCCCATTACTATGCTGTTTGTGACTATATTCTTCACGGTTTCATCAGTATATATTATTTTGGGGAAGTCTGTTTGCGTCAGTGGCCATTTAATTTGTCTTCCTTTCTTTGCAGGAATTCCAACTGATTTATTTTCAGCTTTACCCTTACATAATTTGCCTTACTACAGATCAGATTGTACTTATGTTCCTTGTGTGGTATGAAAACAGTGTGTTTTTTCAATTATTGTTTTGGGTGCTCTTTGTTTTTATTTCAGCTCCAACTGAAAAACAGTTCATTCATACCAAATCAAAAACATCTGAAAAATCAAGACTGTCACACACCAAACCTGGTAATGGAGTCATTCTTTTGATTTTGTGTTTGTGTTTAATCATTCTTTCCCGTAGCCTCAGGTTTCGTGCTGTTTAACGGAATTATTTGTAGCGGATTTTGTGCTGAAACAAATGCATTACACTTAAGTCAGTCAATCCAAAATATGCCAAAACTACACTCTAAATAATCGTAAGATTTATAGTAGAGCAAGCAGAGGATGACTAAAATACAATAATGTGGGTATTGATGAATTTCAGTGGCTAGATAGACTGACTTCTCTCTGATTACTTCCTGGTAATCAGAGATGCTTCTCTGTGAGTGCTTTTTTATTTTTTTTTTTAACCATAAAATGCATCAGAACTCCTTTGCAATGTGCTTGCACAGTTGGCAACTGATGCTGTGTGCTATACTGAAACAACAGTAGTTTTAAAAATAGTTACGGGGGGCTGTGTCTCTTCCAATTTTTTTTTAATAGAAGGAACGTATAAGAGAAGTTAATAGAAAGATAATGGTATCTGTCAGCAGTTGATTTTTAAGACGTTCTGCTGTTTAGTTTGGGGCATTTTGAAAGTTTTCGAAATAGTTTGTTTCTGTTACAGTTTCATATTCTAAGATTCTTCACATTTTCTCCTTAACAGCAATACATCAGACAACTCCACAACCAATTATTACAAAATCTTCTACTATCACTGAGCGTTGGGCAACAATGGGTAAATAAGTTTCCTTAAAGTTAAGATGCGGGTATTTTTCATTTTTCAGTGGAGAAATTTCTAGAGAACGTGTTCTGGTGTGGTAATTTGTGTAACATCATTCCACTGTTCTTCATTCTTACACATGCATGTTTCTCAATACAGCTGAGTCTCAGTTTTATCGTAGAAGTAAGTAGAAGTAGCCTAGAGCTCGTATCTGGTAAGAAGCCTATATTTGTCAGATCTCCAACCAAATTCAGTGGTCTAATTTTTCCTTTAAAGCAAGAATTTTAGCCACTAGCTCAACTCATCCTACAGTACAGTGCTAGGACTTTTCTGTGTTTCGGGTAGTCATTTTGTTTCAGGTTCCAGAAAGCCATGGAATTGTTATTGTCTTTTTTTCAGGCATTTGAGGCATGCTTTTTCTGTGGGCTAAATATGGCATTGGATCATGACTCCTGAAGAATACAATAATAATCTTTTTCCTTTTCTTTCAGCTCCAAAAGAAACACTGCTCATTCCTTCCAAAACCAAAACATCTGTCGGTCCAGAAGTACTACAGACTAAACCTGGTAATTTAAAGTTTGTAACTTTGAAAGTGCTATTGTGACACTACCTTAGTTATACTTTCTGCTGTCATTTAGTACTACTGTCATGTCACATGCATGACATGTAGACAGACATTAGTAGTATTGTTCAGCTCAGAGTATGGTAATAAATTATATCAAAGAGAATGTCCAAGAATTTAAACGATTTCCATAGAGAGAAGAAGTTAAGATGGTTATGCTTTTTAACGCTTATTTGTTGAATTGGTGAGTAGTAGCCATTAAAAATGTGAGGAATTTGATTAATGTTAATAAAAGTTTCCCTGAGTTCTTTTCTTTTGGGGGATTTTATTACCGTAAATACATTTCCTTCAATTTTTTAAGTACTTCTGAAACATGGGTTACAGAATCTCAGTCCAAGGTAGTTAGATGCGAAAAGTATAGGTACCTTCTTCCTATCAGTGATTTTTTCAGTAATTACAGTAGATTTAGGAATTCATAGTTATAATGAAGGTTGATGATAACTCAGCTTTACCCTGGGTGTGAACTATTTCCATAAAAATTACTAGGTAGGAAGGTTACAGGAGAAAAAAAAAAATTAGAGGAGGAGTGACAACTTGGTTATGAGAAAGAGCAGCTCCTAATCTTTTGTACTCTTTGATCTAACCTCCAATCTGATAATATTTCAGTTTTAGGCAAATAGTTTAATGAATAGTTTTATCATTTACCCTCTTTTTTACCCTTAGACTTCTAGCCCTTTTTATATAGCTAAAAAGAATTTAAGCAGAGACCCTATTCATTCAAGAACTGTACAACAAGTTAGTATGAAAATCAAACTGAACAGTCCAGGAAAAAGATTTATTTTCTAAAGACCTCATATTGAAGTGTTAAGCGGCCAAGTTAGATTCTAAGTCTCAGCTGAAAAAGAGCTATTTCTAATCATGTCATAGTTAATGAGTGCTATGTTTTGGTATCACTACAAAGTTAGTTTTGGATGAAGAATATTAGAAAACAGAATGTATAGGTTTATTCTTTTCCTTTTAAATTGTAAATCATTATGATGTATGTACAAAATAAACTACTGTCAGGAAAGTTGTTAAAAACAAATGATACTATTTAGCCGCTACCCTTTATGCTAGTGAGTAGGTTACTTTCCAGCTCCCATATTTTAACCTTATTTCTGAAAGACAGCGATATCTGTAGTGTGTGTGTCTGCCTGCCAATCTCCTTTTCGTCCAGTATCTTAGATATCTTTCACTAAATGCAGTCACATTTGAGTGAGGGAGGAATATCTGAAAGATAAATAGGTTACTATAAGCTTTTAGAAATCTTTTAGGGAAATTCAAATTAATAAGACCAAAGACTGTTAGAACTCCACCTTAAGGGCATTTGTCCTGAAGGTTGGTGGGGGCCCAGCAGAATAGTTGCGCTGTCTGGCTGTCAGCATGAAAATACATCCAGACTAATCAGAACATGTGTCTGTCTCATGTCTGTTAAAATTGTCTTAGCAGATGTGTAGATAGGTTTTTATGAAACAAACGACACAGATGCTTAATGAAATCCAACTTCTTTAATTTCACTTCTCACAGAACAATGTTTTATTTCTTATAGCTCCAAGGGCAACACACCTGGGATCAATTAACCTTATAACAGTTCATGTTGTTGACGGGTCCAAAATGACTTTGGGTAATGAAAATATTATGTCAGTTTATTTTTTATAAAATTTTACTTTCTCTGCTTTTGCTATATTGCACTTCAATAAACAGAAATACCTTAATATGTCTTTATTTCGTGTTCATTTGTTAGTCACATTCCAGTGCATGTACAAAATGTTGCTGGTTTTAATTTTCCAGCCAATTTTTGTTTCATGCAATTCTTCTTAGAAATGTACAAGGACGAAGTGTAATATAAAAAGGTATTACCTGATCATCTTTTCTCCTTTTGTCTGACTTACTAGTGATATGTATCTTCCCAGTCTTGAAAAGTCTTTTATCTGTATAAAAGCATGATTTTCAGCCAGGTTTCTAGCACTGACTCTTTTTGTTTATGGTCTGCACAAAGATAGTTTGGATTTCCCTTCCAACTGTGGTGTCTTATGTTTAAAATAAATCATTTGCATTTGATAAGCAATAATATTTCTACTTTCAGTTCCAAATGAAACGTACCAGATTTCACCCAAGCCCAAAGCTGCTCTAGCAACTGAAACTCCACAGTTCAATACAGGTAATTTTTAGGTTTTTCTTAAGTTGTTGTATTGAGAGTCTGTAGATCTTAATAAAATCAGTACAGTTTAAGGATCTGTTAATTATTACCTTTACAACCATTTCAAATATATAACTTGAGATTCTATTTTTCCCCTAATCAAATGGCTTTTGTTCATTACTCTGAAAATCAAGGTTTAATCAGTGTTGCCTCAAAGATGATATGAAGCTTTTAAACAGTATTAGTGCTGTGTATGTGATCCTCAGATGTGTAGTGTTGCAAACATAGATGTAATTGGCTTCCACCTTTTTCCTTATAAAATACTGAATCTAAATCCATAAAACTTTTTCCAAATGCAAATGTCGAAAATAAATATTATGTTCTTTCCCACATAAGTATTTTCTCTGACACTTCAGAGAGGCTGGATTAAGTGTTGTGGATAGAATGGTTATTAAAGTTGACTATCAAATACCTATTTATTTAAAAATTTGAGTTACAGAGGCTGATAATTTGGCACAGATGACAGTGTCTACTGCTTACACTTTCAGCTTTCAGTGTGATTCACACAGATTCTGTAACAACTAATATGTCAAAATTATTTGGCAAGTGAAAGGTGCCAGTAAGAAAAGGTTGAAGGCTTCTGATTTTAACCTTGAGGCACTACGCTTCATCAGCCCTTCACAGTGACAGCATTGAATACTTCCAGTTGTTTTCTCAGCAATATTTTAATGTTTCATGTTTTTATGTGAATATTTGATTGGGTGGGAAGGGAGGGGTTCAGTTGGTGTTTTATTTTGAGGTTTTTTGTTTGTTTGTTTTTTACAGAACCTAATTAAATGTCTTAAGGCCATGGATACCTTGCAGAGCTAACTCTGTATCCATATACAGTTGGGTAACTGGCTGTAAATATTTTATATCTTTTCCTAAACCTAAACATGAATGTAACTGGTCAGACTGCATGATGGAGTCATCTGGCCACTAAGAAACTAGCATTTTCAGCGTGCATTTTGGATTGGAACTCATAGAATTCTCATATGTCCATTTTGCTGTATCGCATTGGTGCATGGACCTTTTTTCTGGCAAATTACACTGTGTAATTACATTGGTGTTCCTTTTACACATAGCATTTAAACTGAACCTTATTTCTTTTAGTACCTCATAAAACACGTCTCACTTCTGCAAGACCAAAGCCATCTGATAAATCACAGATCAGACCTGGTAATAATTGTTTATTGAGTTTGGGATGGGGAGGAGATTACTTAATTAATTAATTTCACTTATTCTCAGTAGAATTTTAAGTGTTTCTGGGAAAAAAAGGTATTTTTCTTTCAATTAATCAGTCTAGAGGTAAAGCCTTTCCAAATAAGAAAAAAAAAAAAGAAAACAAAACAAAACCGTGTGTATCATCACAGCAAGTGTTACTTTTTTTTTCTCTAATGTGGAATTGTTGGCATTACATAAAAGTCTGTTGGATTTTCTTCTCATGGAACTCTTTTTCTTTCTTTTTCTTTTTCTTTTTTTTTTTAAACTCTTTCACAGCTCTTAGTAAGACCACACCAGCACCAGCTAGAACAAAAGCACCTGGACTGCCAAAGTGGATTGTGCCAACAACAGGTAGAGCTCAGTTTTGAGGATTTTTTAATTTATCAGTAAAAGACAGGAATATGACTTCCTTAAATCATCTGGAGCCCTGCAAAATATTTCATTATGTTTGATTATAAAAGTTAATTCCTCAGAGTACCGTATGGAATTGCTGCTACTGGTCATGCTATATGATTCCTGAGTGTCACTATGAACTGATACTGACACTCAGTGAGTGTAAATTTACAGATAGATTATTATGTGGCTACTCTTAACTTATGTTAGATGATAGGTCCAGAATAAATAATGGAAAAAGCTTTGTTGAAAAGTGTTACCCAGTTGTTACAAGTCCAAGTCAGAAGGGTTGGTAAGAAAGCCTTAAAGTCAGGTATCTTGCTAGCTACTACCTATGAATGTGGTGTGTTCACATCAGACCTGCTCGTATTCAGACTATGCAGTAGTCGGACTAGGTGGTATTCAGGCTTGAATACTTCAGCACCAAGGAAGTTCCAATTTGATGGATGATAGAGGAGGGTGAGAACTGTCACTTGAATTTACACATCTTTACACATACAGATAACATACATCCCTAACCCCAAGTGTTTATTCAAAATAGTAATTTAGTTGGGGGAAAAGCAATTTAACCTTTTTCAGTTGTACTTGATTTTTCCATCCAATCAAAATAACGTCAGTGCTAATTCATAATGACTCCATATTTTTTTATTTAATAAAGCATTAATTTATTATGTCAATACAAATACTGTTGGCCATTGGTTAATTAAATACAGAATTTAGGGCTTTTTCATCAATGATGGAAGTTTAAAATAATAAATAACATAATTACATAAATAATGCACATATTCAAAGCAAACTTTTGGCTGTTCACCCACTACTAACAGTGCTATTGTCCAATACTATTGCTGTGTGCTAGCTAGGTTAGGATAACCTGAGTAATATACCATCTACTTGACCCATTTCTTTTTTTAAACGTGTAGTGTTTCTCTGTACCAGGAATTCCAAAGTATCTTTGGCAATTTAATACCTGTTGTTGACCTTAGTATGATTTAAACTACTCATTCCTGTACATAATTTTGAGAAGCTCACCCTATTTTTAGAAATGGCAAAACCACAGAAGGGATGGTTTTATATTTAAATTGAATTAAAAATAGCCTCTTTAGAACATGACATGCTCTTCTGCATTACATACGGAGTGGATGACTTCATTGGAGGAATGTGCTTCTTGATCTTTCGTAGTTCTGGTAAATGAAACGAACCCATCAAATTTCAGGACATCAGAGACACTATTAAATGACCAATGGCAGTAGTTTGGGGTCAGAAGGTTTTGTTCTTTGCTTTTGTTGGCAGTCTGCTTATAAGTGAGCTTTCTAATATCCAATTACTGTAATAGCAGAATGCACAAAGGTCTCCAGGAGCAGATGGCTTTTGAAATCAAATTATGAAATTATGCATGAATACACAATTATGTTAGACAGTATTTAGACAATTATGTTAGACAGTGCTTTTCCCTTCTCCTGTATAGTAGTAACCTTGGCAGAAGTATTTGTAGATTAAAAAGAAGAACAAAAAAAAATGCATACTATGTAAATCAGCAGTATAAACATAATAGTAGACATGTAAATTGTTAAATGTAGTTTATTGTGCTTAGTGCTTTTTTAGGTGACTACTAAAGTATTTTTTAATTGATTTCATTTTAAATGCTCCTGTTGGAGACCCCAGTGACTAGTTGTCATTATTTACAAGTCTTTATAGTTGCCAGTTGTAGTCTTCCAGTTGCCTGGAAGAATTAGAACTTCATTGTGGTAGATGATGTCAGAAATTGTCACAAGATTATTACCTTGCTGTGAGTGATCTGTACACTCACAGGCAAATAAGTATTTTCTTGTAGAGTTCTTCTGGAAAATGATACATCTAATAATACTTTCCATTGCTCATTTACGTAAGTCGTTTTTCTCTGAGTTAAAGAAACATCCTGAAGATGTCTGTTACCTAGATTTGTGTCCTGCCAAGTGAGGCCTTTAAGTTAAACCTGGTGTCCAAAGTACTAAGGAAGAGCTGGTATTTATTATTTACTGTCTATTTCTTTGTCCCTCCAACCCTGCTGACATAGCAACTCATTGATATCTTTCTGTGAGTTTACACCTGTCTTTTCCAAAGTGTAGAGAAATAACCAGTGAATTTTGTATGTTCATGCCATGTCTTCTGTAAAGCAGGTGTGTCACCATATTGTGGCAAATACAGTGTTTGAGCCTAAAAGGATGTCTGTGCTCACAAAAATCATTTGGCACACAAGAGAGTTCAGGCAATCAAATATAGAAATCTCCTATATGTATCCCAAGCAATGTGTAATTACACATTGACACAATATGCATTTCACATTGCAAACAAAATTCCTAAGTATGCAGAAAAGACTTTAAAAAGAGAGCTCTACTAACCTGGACCCCTAAATCTTACCAGCTGAGTAAAAACAAAAGTTTCTTTTTCAGTAGGTGATATATTAGAGAAATACTAATATTTTAAGACACCTGGATGATTTTTGAGAGTGAAGAAGTTTATTTCTTCCATTATGAAAACGATATATTGTTTTCTGTGGTTAGCTTATCAGAATCCTTAACTTCTGATCTAAACTGATGAGAATCCTTAATTGGACTGTAAGGAAGAACATGTTTTCAGGTTTACCTTTAGACATTACGTCATTTTTTCTTTCTCTGAAGAAGAGCACCTTTACTGAGGAGCCATGGATATGTTTGAAGACCAGTTTGGATCTTTTAATTCCTTGCTGGGCTGGCAAGTTCTTCTTCCTGATTGTGCTTATTAGCATCAGTGCAAAGATGTTTCATCCCATGCAGTGCACTTGGCAGCTGCAGGGCCCAGATGATAGGCAGTGGAATTTGTTTTTTCCAGCGGCAGCACATGGGATTGTGGCCGGTTTCCTGGCAGGATTTTCAGTCTCCTGGCTAGCTGTAGTGCCAGGTGGTAAACTTGACTGTGGGAAAGAGTCAGGGATTGCCTCCTCATGACTAACATTCCTTTTAGTTTTCTGCCATGTTTTAGCCATTTTCTCTAGAATTTTGTTTTATTGAGATGGCTTTTTGGATTTGTAGTAGTGTATGTGACTTATCTTACTCAGTTATTCTTTTTATTTAATCCTAATTATTTAAGAAATGTTCCTGATCTATTAAGCTTCCAGACAACCTTCAGCAAACAAATTTTGAGCAACATTTCCTTTTCCTTTTATTTTTGAAATTGTGTGTGTATTGCCAAGTTCTAAAGGAACTCAAGTATTAAGGTATTTCAGTTTGTTTTATCAAGGGCAGTTTTTCCAGTTCTTCATTTAAAATTATCTACCTTTCTAATGGTATTCCTGCTATTAAAGATGCAGTGGTTAGTTTTAAGGTGTTCCAGACCCCATGAATATTTCCAGGAAAAAAGATAGAAGACACAAACATACATGCAAGAAATACCATCTATTCACATTTTTATTAAGTTTGGATGAATGTGATAAGTTGAAATGCTTATAATAAGCAACTTACGATAGCTAGCATAAGGCAAATGCTCTGGGAAATACAGCAAGCTGTTTGATAGTGCAGGTACCTTGCGTGAAAACACAAACAAACTTTTATGTAACTTTAAAATGCATTGAAATATTCAAAAAGGAGATTTTTTCAACAGGGAAGTGTTGTAATTTGATCAGCTTTTTCCCTGAAAATTTGACTTATTTTTCATTACTACTTTACTAACGGCAGAGCAGCACTGCAAGTTGCTGAAAGAAAAAATTACTTCTTCCACTACAATATTTTGTTCATTCCCAGCTGATATAACTCAGAAAAGACTGTGGTTCTAAATTCAATTGTAAGGAGCAGGATAGAGGTGGAGTTTTTTGTAGACACTGTAAGATGCAAAGCTAAATTTGTCTTGTACTTGGGTGATTTAGTCAATATGCTACTACATTTTATTGATGTGTTTATGGTGAGATGAAGCTGAGAAACTAAATATACTCCGACTGTGACCTGTGATGCATAGGACTATTTTTCTTTTTAAAGTTGGTGCTGGTCTTCTCATATGTTTTTTTCCTTGAACACCATTCACATTGATTAGCACACTGGTGCTTTGTTTATCTGAAGATCTAATTAACCCCTTTAGTTGCCTAAAGACAAATTGCAGTTATATAAAACCAAACGACGTGTTTAGAAATTTTGGTTGCAGGGACCAGGTGACCTGCATCCTGTTCCCAGTTTACTACAAGTCTGATCATTTTAATCTTAAGCAAATAATTTAATGCTTCCATAATATAGTTTTCCCCTGTGAGGAGTACTGAGACTCAGTCACACTTTTAGAGAATGTCGAGTTTCTATTCAATCTCATTTTGAGTATAGCACCACAACTGTGAATTCCTAAGGTATGCCTAGCAAGAATGGCCAAATAGTAAAATACTTGAAAAATTATCTGCTTAATGCTGTTGAAATACTAGTTTATTCTCAAAGCAAGCTGAGCACCAGATTATAAATCGATAAAGTCTCTGGTTTAAATGTTAGGAGCATGTTGGAATTGGCTTGAAATTTGATAATTAAATGGATTTAAGATATTTTTTTTAATACATTAACTTTCAGGGTTTTTTTCTTATCTCATGAGAGAGTGATTTTTTTGTTTGTTTGCACAAACACAATGAAATTGCAAAGCATTTTTGCACTCTACGATATATAGAATCAAGAATCAATGGACATTTTATTCTGTATATTGAAAAACTAAAATATTCTCTCCATGTATAATCTTGGTTTAACACATCTGGTATTTCTTAATCTTACTCATTCTCACTTTCCAAATATACTTTTTTCAAGGAATTTTTACAATTAAATTAGAGAATCTTCTAGACCAAGACCACTTTCTATCTACTTGAATAGGAAGATAATGGATATCACTAAGTTATCAGCAAAAATATTGATGGGCCATATATGCCGGTTTTGCACTTAATGTTAGCTACAGTTTGAACATACACAATACAGAAATATTGCATTACTTGGTACTGCACTGCAGGTACTTGTTTCATTTCCTTTTGTTTCACAGATGAAGTATATACACCTGAGGATATTGCCGGACAAATAAGCATGGATATGGAAAAAGTTTTCGAATACAGCGATACCTGGGAAAAGCCATTTCCTGGTAAGGTTAATAAAAGAATACAATTTAACAAGTATTGCTACAAGCTAGCAAGTTTTTGACTTTCCCTTTAAATGCATTTAATATTTCTGAAAATTAGTGTGTTTTAACTGAAAAAGTTTACATCTAGGCTATTTACGAGAAATGGAAAAACGGGTTACAGCACACTAGAATTAAACTTGGTATTATAAGAGTCTATCCTAAGAGGCTGCATGCCCTCCTTTTTCATGAAGAGTGACAGAGTCAAGGAAATACATTTCCTGTCCACGGAGAACCTCTGAGGTTAAATAAATCCTAATAGTTCACCATGCCACTGTCATCACAAGAATCTACTCTATCACAATATCTCTAAATTCTATTGTGTGTCCTAGTTTACAAGCTCGGTCTCCACACATTGTTAATTAGATTTGGTAGCATCATAGACCATTGCCTAAATCATTGTGGAACTAGTAGAAGAGGAGGGGAAGGAGTCTTTTTTTTTCCAAAGCACAGTATAGTAGTTTCAGCTGTGACACAGTCAACTGAATGTGATGTTTTGGCTTGCATGTAACTTGTGGTTGTGTTGTTCAGAAGATATGATGGAAACCACTGACAAGGCAATACTTGCATGTTTTTACCCCATAAATATCTCAGACAATCCCATGCCTTGTATATGGTCAGGGGAAATTAATCATGGATACTACCATGTAGTAGTGTCTAGGGTATGTTGACTTGTTTCTACAAAAATTTATTTTCCTTTTTCAAGTCTTTATGCATATTTTTTTCATCTCCACCTGGGGATGAAAAATGAATATAAAACCTACAAATGCTATTTTCAAAACCACTACATCTTCCTAAATTACATGGAGTGTTATTTCTTTTCTTGATCTGAGGGATTTTAAAAGAAAAGTCTTTTATAAGTGACTGCAAAAATCGAAAGGAAAGGGAACAGAGAAAGATGGAGATGTTCCTGTTTGTAAATTGAAAGTATTTCTAAAAAGGCTCTCCCTTTGGAGATCTTTGGATCTGCTCCCTTCTCGCCCACAGTCACTCTATTTATAGGGTAAACTAAGGTCAGATATGTAGGACCTGAGGTACTCTGTGTAGCCAGTAACTCAGTATCAGGCAACTTGCATATTTGTTGACATTGTCAGCATTATAAGAGTTATATTACTCTTGAGGATTTTCCCCTGTTAGGTACATAAAGTCTTTTGTTACATAAATGTGTTGCACATATCTCCTGTTTTTTTCTTGAAGAAAGAAGTGCAAAGGTGAATAGTGGAAGAAAAATCTTTTCCTTTGCCTTTCCTTTGCATAATAAAATCCTTTATTATTTTCTGGAAAATACAATAAAACTTTTTGTAAGTATGAATTAAGAGGCTTAGGTTCTCCTTTCAGACCTCACTGTCAAAGGACCTTACCTGATAAATATAATAGATACTGGCTAGAACTGCACATTGACATAATCTAGTTGGGTGCATCAAGAGTTTATAACACAATAGTTGTTTCTACCTAGCCATGTCAGTGCATGAAGTGACAGTGACTTTTTTTTTCAATTTTCACTTTTGAAAGGATTAGGATAAAGCGTCCCTAATGTTAATTTCCCTTTTGCTACATCTTTTGATTCAAGCTGAGGGTAACCAGTTTTATCAGTTAGAAAGCACAAAAGATCAGAAATTTTGTGAGTAGAATCCTTAAGACAATTCCTAGTACACTGAGGTGGTGTTTGTTGGAAGAAGTATCCTATTGGCTGCCAAAAAATTACCATTGACAGAAATGAGTAACCACACAGAAAATGAATTGCTGAAACACTTGTACAAAAGCCTAAAATTAGCTACGTTTTTTCAGTGCAAGTTTGGTTTAAAACTCAATGGCACGCATTTCCCAAAGAATTTAAGGCTGTGAAAATGCAACTCATTTCAGTTTCTAACCTCACCTCTCCACTTTTGATAATGAATCAGACACGAACCATTGTTTGAAAAGTCAGAATATAACTTTTAATGGTTTTCTGTTTTTATGGAATTTGAAGTTAAATAATTACTAACACTGTCTTTTAATGTCATTCAGTAACTACGTCACCTGGCCCTCAGCATCCTCCTCTACCTCCTGTCAGGCCTACACAAATACGAAGAAAACCTCTGCCTCCAAACACTGTGACTGGTAAACCAGGGAGTGCAGGTATCTCAGCCTTTTCAGCATAAATATTTTATTATGTGTGAGGTAATACTGAACTGACTAGCAGGGTATAGGAGATTTTTATAATATGGATTATTTTTGCTTCGTTTGTGATATCTCTAGAAGCTAGTCTTCTGGAACATACAAGCATCTTTTGTCTTCATACATAAACTCTGTTTTCTTTTTGTTTTCCTAACATAGTTATGTCAAAGTCATCCCTAGTAAGGGAGCTGAAAGCAAAATAGCATAATGCAAGTCATCCTTTACGATCAACCTTAAGAACATTTCATGTCTACTAATAGCATTTGCAGTTACTTAATGTACATGTCAGGTGGGAGAGATGGAATATTATGGTTCAATGCATACTCCCAACTGGCTATTTGTAAAGAAATTCTGTCCCATGTATATGGCATATCCATCAACCACTGCAAATGAAGAGCTAGTAGACACCCAGAAAACTAACTGCACTGGGATGCAGAGCAAGCTGAGTTATTTCATGTGCAAAGAGTTTAGCTTCGTTCCTGTGCTACAGTATTCTTGCTTCTCAGTATCAGCGTAAGAGCACACAGAAACTTTCACATTTCTAATTTTGTTTTCATTTTATCCTGGAGGTACATATGTTTTTTTCTGTGGATTCTATAAAGAATCCTTAGGCTAATGTTATTGCAAGTAGTCAGAAATTATCAACTCATTATGTTAAGTATCATGAGCAATGCTTCCCTCTTCATATTACTATCTTTAGTTCACTGGAAATATGAAGGTCTTGGCTCTGCTGCATTTCCTGTTGGCTTTTGTTTGTTTGTTTGTTTGTTTGTTTGTTTCATTTAGAGCTTTGTGTGCCATTAAGGCACTAAAGACCTAAATAATTCTTTAATATTTTGTGCAGCAGTTTAGAAGCAAGAGTCTCTAAACTGGATGAAGCAAGCTGTATATTTACTCAATTGCAGAGCCAAGATTGAAATGTTGTGTCTGTCCTTGCTGTTGATCGGTGGTGTTTCCTTAGTAACAGCTACAACAGAACATAAGACATTGTCAGTCTTAAGCTGTGGCCTGAAAAAAGGTTGACCTGATATATTTTATTTTGCTTATAATGGGGCCTATGCTAATTTTATCCATTCGGTGTCTAATTAATTTACCAGTGTTTTGAAATTTCAACGGTTTTCCATACACTAGAGGCCAGGTTATGTGGTAGTCAGCAGTTACCATACCTTCCTAGGCATTCAAGATGGAATAAATTGGTTAGATGATCTGGTTCTTCCTTATGAGGCCAGTAGCAGATTTTCCTTTTTCTGTGTTTCCTAGTGTTTTATCCAGCTTAGTTTTAAACTTCACAATTGAGTTTCTTCTGATTCCCTGGGCAGGCTGTTCCACAGTACTAACAGGAAAAATTTGCCTCAATGTTCTTCTTGGATTTTCCCTTTCATAATTCTGCTCTGTTTCTCTTTCTCATTAACACTGTGTTTAATTCCTTACTTGCATCTTTCTTACTCGTCCATTATGGGAAGGTTTCTATGCAGACATTAGAATTCTCCTGAATAGAAAAAAAGGAAACAAGAGTGTTCCAGAACCTTTGTGAAATTGAACTTTAGTGAAACTCTGAATACATTTCCACCTTATTAAGGAAATTAGTGGCAAGTAGAGAGAGAATCTTTATTATTAGAACCTTAATAGATTTCCACTTTATTAAGGAAATTAATAGAAGGTGAGGATTTTTGTTGTTTTAAACTTGGTTCACCAGAGTTCTGCCTTCACAGTCACCATGTTCTTTTGTGTGACATATGTGCAGGGAATGTAACTACATTATGCAGTTCTTGACTTTGGGGGGATTGAGATTTCACAGTCATGCAGTGGTTATCTGGGAGTAATGTTTTCTGTTTCTGAATGTTCTGCGAATGTAGTTCTTGTCTTTGACAGCTACTTTGAACACAATCGAGACATTCTTTACCATGGATTACTTGCCTCTTAGAAACTTGTTTTCATTGTTAAGTGATAACAGCTGAGGAGAAAAGGCAAAGTCACATAGTCTAAAATAGTTTTTAAAATATGTAAGATAATAATGCCTGTATCAATCAGTTTCTGTCCAGACTTATGGTGCCTAGTACAGAATAGATCAGTTCAGAAAGAAACCTTTTTTCCTTGGGTCATGTAGTGTTGTAAATGTTGGAAATGTTGGACGTGGTTGCATTTTTCTTAACTTCATTCGAAGTGCATCTTAATTTATTTTGTGGAAGCTCCAGTGCTGTTCTGTGGTTAAACTCTTAATGCAGACCATAGTTAAGGACTCAGTGTTTATCATTATACATTATATATATGCATTACACGTTATATATACAGTGTTTAACATTATAATGAGGCTCTAGCCTTGCTAATACACATGCTATATTGAGTGTAGAAATGAAACGACTTTAGCTATATTTGAGGAAAGAATCCAAAGTTCAGTTGCTGAGTTTGGTTATTCTGTCTTACAACTCATGAGGAAATGTGCTCTTTTATTTGAGAAACAGAAATACTGATGCTGGTCATTTTACATCCTTTTACCAGTCTGTGTAGGATGAGACTGTGCATTAAACCAGGTCATACTCTAGCTGACTAAAGTCCCCCAAGACAATCTCCAAGTAGCAAAAAATCTTCTTACTGGGTTTCAGGAATAGGTTATATTGGCAATAATGACAACTTGGAACTTTCCTAAATCCAGCTGGAAGCTGTTATATAAGTTTTGAGGGAATATCATAGTTTGAATGAAAGTACTTGTTTCATGAAGCAGTTGTCATAAATCTGAATTCTATTAGAAAATCAGAAGACTGTTGCACTCTTTAAACAGTAAATGCCTTGTTGGCCCAAGTTCCTCTTTCTGTCATTATAGCTAAACCTGCTGGACCAACAACACCTGTGAGGACAGGAACATCATATAAGACACCAACAGCTTTTGCAACTCCAGAGTATTATGGTAAGCATATTACGGAAAGGTCTGGTTTGGTTTTGGGTTTTTTTCTTCATGAACATAGAGGTTTCCTTTTTTCCTTTTGCTTCCCTTCCCTAAACTATATTGATGCACTGTATATTTAATATAAGAGGTATTCTGTCTGAAGTGGTTCTTGCAGCAATCAGGCACAGACTCTGCCGAGTTGAGAGACAAGGACGAAGACGTTTATTGTTTTTCTTTTACAGCATATATAGTTTCTGT
>JAOXJM010000001.1:91200618-91219572 GCA_026413425.1 Tringa solitaria | reverse complement strand
AAGGAAGCACAATTGCGGTCAAAATCAGGTTAATTTGTGTGTGTGTGCTCATTTACATACACATCTCCTATATTTACTAGGATCGAGGATCTTAGAGTCCAGCAACAATTAAGAGAGTTTTTTTACTTTTTAAAACTGTATCCCATTGCAGGTGTTTTATCTTTCTGTGTTGACAACAAACAAGTACCCTTGTATTGAGAACTAATAAATTTAGAAAAAAAAAAAAGCCCTACACCTTGCTAGCATTTTCTTAAGAACTCAACAATGCATAGTATCATTAGAAAGTAACAGGAAATAAAGTAGTTTTCTGGAGGTTTTGTAGCTGTTGATAGGTGGTCTCTGTCCTCACAGTATAACACTGCTTTATCCATTGCGCTGTAGATCTAAATGCTCATTGGAAATGTTCTTTGAAAATACTCATCATTGCAAGCTCACAATTAGAAAAGCTGCACTTCGTATTATAGACAGGTTTTAGGAAGGGAAAAGGATGTGGCTTGGGAGGTTGTCGATTTCTTTGTAAGAAGAGGAAAGCTTGCAATATACACAGTGCCTTCGTTAGAAGAGGTTGTTATGAATCGGGACAGAGGATGCCTGCCAGAGACTGTGTCTTGGACAGGGCTATGACTGAAGGGGTAGCTTCTTCCCAAACATCTGTTGTTAATTCCCTGTTCAAAGCATGGCTTGCGCTTGATGATACATCCCAGTGAGATGAAAAGAAAATAGTGAGACTCCATAAAAAACAGAAATAAATTTATGCAAAATTATTTCATTCTAAACTGGCAGATTCCCTAAGTGCACAATCCAAGTTAGTTGGGCAGTTTCCTTTGGAAATATTAAATATATATGTCTTATTTTAAGTTAATCAAGGTTTAAGCGTTTAGAAACTTTACTTTCATCTTTGATATTTTTTTATTCAAACTGCAGAATGCTTATAATTTTTTGTGTTTGGAATATTGTCACTAGTGCAGCTTTGGGCAGAGGTCAGATGTTGAGTGTCCTCTATCTCATAACTGAATTAAGAGGAAGGATGAGGGGCTAGGCACTTGGCACTCTGGAATTGGATTTTTCTTTCCTAACAATTTTAGCATACTATTGTCCAGACTGGTTCACACAAGATGTCCTTACAGTAGACAGTAGGAGTGGAAATCAGAGGAGAAAAGAGAGGGCAATGAAGAAGCTCAAGTAAGAGCTGTTATTTAAGCAAATGTCTCTTTACTATAATTTTCCAGAGTATGAGGTTGTGTCAACTGAAAATGGAGCAAGTGATGGTGAAAAGGAGAAATCGATTATCACTACAAATCAAACTCATTCTACTGTGGAAAACCTAAAACCTGATACAAGGTAATTAAATAAAATAATATTCTAAGTTAATCCAGCTAATTTAGACTGTCAGCTCTCTGCAACTTCAAATGAAAATACATATATATAAAAGACCAAATTGGTTTTACAACTGTTCTGATAGAAAAAAAAAAGGTATGCTTTGGGTTTACTTTCTTTTAACTTAACAGATAAGACATATCTGAGGATTCTTTAGGAAATTTGCAAGACTATATATGGTCTGGACAAACTGCAAAAGTGACCTGTTCTGTCAGAAAGATTAACAGTCAAATGTAAGAAAATGTACTGCTTTTTATCAAAATAATCTCTTGAATTTGAAAGAAACAAAATGAACACAAGAAAAACCGCAGGAAACCTGATATGTGAGGTCAAGATTTACATGTACAGTTGTTTCTCTC
Source organism: Tringa solitaria (assembly GCA_026413425.1). Classification (NCBI taxonomy): domain Eukaryota; kingdom Metazoa; phylum Chordata; class Aves; order Charadriiformes; family Scolopacidae; genus Tringa; species Tringa solitaria. The sequence continues at coordinate 91,217,836 of JAOXJM010000001.1, read as the reverse complement.
TGGGGTTTAAAGGATGCTCAGGACAGCTGACATAAGCTGCTTGCCTGTTTAGATGGATGTTCATTCACATATTGGAATGCAAGTTAGGCCACAGTATGAAGCTTAACCATTGCATTACACTGTGGAGAAGAAAGATACATTTGTCCTGTATATGTAGTTTTTTTCCATTGTCTCGAAACAGCTGGCAAGTTAAAAATGGTCAGCGAATTCCAGTTGATGGTATACATCTCATGCAACTAGTCCAAATACACATCATCATTCTTTTAAAAAAAAAACTCATCAAAAATTATTCTTCTTTTTTTGTGGTAATATTCAGAGCAGGGAAGAAAACCACTTGTCCTGTGTTTGTGTTGCATTTATTGATTGCATCAGAAAGTTAATGAACGACACATTTTTTTCCTGTAAGACCGTCCATTTGGCTTTGGTAAATGGATTTTTCTGATTCAGATAAAATGCCCTTTCCTATTATTATCTTTAAATTGGTAACACAGCACAAAATTCTGCATAGAACCCATCTTGAACCTTTACTTTCAGGCAGTATGTGGTTTAATCTGGGTGTTACTTTCTTAGCTCACATACTTGTGACCAGCAGCTGCTAGGAGGAGGAATGAGGTACTACTGCAGAAAGTGGAGAGGAAGGGAAGAGAATTGGAAATGAAAGGCTAGGGGAAATTGTGACACCCAAAAAGAGCTTCATTGAGACATGATGGGGTAGAACTGCTGTGTATTGCACCAAGAATATATTTGTTATTTCTTAAAGGCACATGACTTGTGCAAGGCTGAACAGCAAATATGTTGTTCTGTGTTGTAAAGAGGAAATTAGGATATGCTAGCAATACAACAAAGACCAAGTTTCCTCGGTCTCTTCCTCAATCAGTTGAGAAAGCTTAGAATAGACAGCAAAACTATATTTCTGGAATAACAACTGAAGAAAGGCAGTAGGTGCTGCTAAATTTGCCGTGCTCTGCTGTTTGTGTTTTCATCTCAGTTCTGCTTTGAAATAATACAGTTGCATCCTTGAAAAGAACTGTGTGTTATTAATGAGATTCTCTTCCATTACACACTCAAACTCTTCATGTCACATACAGTGATATAAATGGGATTAATTTGGTTAAGTGTAGAAAAGACATGGAAACCTCATTGATGCTGAGGTCAATGTCCAGATGGCAGAAAAGAAAGACATTTTTATATCACTCTTTGTTCAGAAAGGAAGCAAGATGGAGGCAGGCAGACCCAGCTGGAACCATTGGAAAGGTCATAAGGAAGGCGGGCGCAATACAGAAGCAAATGAGATGTTTTTTAACTTCAATTTGTAATTCTGTCAATCCTATGAGATGACTTTCAGGTTTTGGTAAGCAAGAGCAGATCAAAGACCATGGAGAAAATCTGTCTTTTGGAGCTTGGATTTTGTTACAAGAAGCTACATATGAGATCAGTACTTACTGGTGGAGGCTGACAACATATAAAGGGATAACATGTCCCTGGTGGGTCAGTGGCTATTATCCCTGCCCTCCCACCCCAGCCTCAAAAGGGAAAGACAGTGAAAGTCTTTCTGGTTTCAGGAGGCCACCACCTGAAGCTGAAAATCTTTGCTATAAATTGCAGTGGTGCATGTCCCTTGATTCCCACAGGATTTAAAAGATGTAAAGTCCTTCTCAGAGTGGTTCTGTTTGATTAAAGTCCCATTTCAAAATCTGTGTGTCCTAATTTTGAGGCACCTTGAGAGCTTTGGCAAAAGCACAAGAAATTGTTATTGTTACCATTTGAATCCAGGCTTGTTGGCCCACGAAATTCAGGGAAAATAAGAAAGTTATTAAGACAACTGGTGTCACATAGACAGTATCAGTGTTGCAAAGAATGGTACATGTGCATAATAAAATTCTCCTGTCTGTCAGGAGCAGATTGCTCACTAGATGAAGAAAATGAACCTGTGCACGGAACTGATTGAAAATAGCTCAGGAGAGACAATGAAACATAGCTCAATAAATTAATTAACGGAGTTCCTGAAATGTCTGCAAATTCATCAAGTAATACATTAAGACTGGGAAGCAGACTTTTACATAACTAGCCTTAAAGGAAAGAGCTGTGGAAGAGGTGGAGTTGGAAAAGAAACTTGGAAGAGAAAAAGAAATCCCTCTCACAAACGTTCAACATTTACAAAACTAGCAGCAAGTATATGGAAAGAGAGATGCTCAGTAGCAGAAGGTGGATTAACTGGAGAAGAACCTCTTGGCCTTGAAATGCTTTGGAGAAGCTGACAAGCTGAATTTGAGAGTCTATTTTTTCCAACTTTCCTGAAGCCATCAGTGAGGCTGTGTGAATCCCATATGCTGCTCTGAAGGCTCAGTACATCTAGAGCTGAAGACAGTTGAGGGCGGATCTAAACCAGACAAACCTAAACAAAGACGTTCCAAAAGGAATAAAAGTGTTTGTGAATGTGATATCTCAGTCTCTGTGGGTAAATTTAAACCAAAAAGATCCTATAGCAGCAAGACAGTTGAAGCCTGTAATTCTCCAGATGTATGCTCTTGAGGAGCAGTGCATGACAAAGGTGGTCTGCAGTCCCATTGCCCAAGGTCTATCATCCTGTTGATGTAAATTAGAGAGGATATGTTAGTGCCTGGCCCAGAAGCTAAAGAGTTAATGACCCACATCCAGCAGGAGGAAAGCAAGACAAACAGCTCTTCAGTGTGAAGGGGGAAGAACAAGCAGCAGGGAAAAACTGGGTGCATCCAAGCCTGCCAGATCATGCTGTTTGTTTGCTTTTCTCTTTCACATTCTTCTTTTAGATAGGTCATACTGCTACACCTCTGGAAAGCTCTGCAGTAAGCCAGACACCCATCGTCTTTTGAGCTGGCCTTCTGACAAGGCAGCTTTTAAAGATTAGGAGCTAATGACCAGACTTGGAATATTTAAGAAATTTGGACGGTGTTAGGGAGAGACTCTTACAGTCTCTCGTGAAAAATTGCATGTGTGACTGCAACTGTCAGTAAGTACAAACATAGAAGTTAAATGAGATACAAATTTCTCTGAATCAGAGGATTACCATGTAGTATTCTGTGTGTCCATTTAGCAGTTTGAAAAGTGACTAGATCCAGAAAAAAAAAAAAATGCACTGGCTGAAAATGAAAAGTTCTGTCTTTCAATACAATTATCAAGTATTTGGTTTTAACAGACTCATACCATGTAAATATGGAAATGAAAATGGACTTTCATAGGCATGCAACAACTTGTGAAGAGTTAGTTTTAAACAAAGTTGTATATATTATGGCAGTTTATCTCTTGTTTTTTCTTGTAGTGTGTATGCCAGCTTTATGTGTTCTTTGTGACTTGATAGCAAGACATCTAGACTCTGAGATGAGAGCGAAATAGTGATTTGAAAGTCTGTCTAACTGTGAGGACATACACCCTTTAAATGTGGGGCACAGTCAGCTTCTTTCCAACACAACTGCTTGATTTAAAAAAAAAAAAGTTCTAAAGGCTCCCGTATAGTGTGATTTTGTTGGAGTGCTGAGATCCCTATGATTTTTGCCCCAGAAAAAGCACATTGTATCCATGCTGTTCTCTCATGATAAGGCATGCCTGACAGTTGACAACATCACATTCATTTAAAGGAATTTTCCTTACAGGTTGAGTATATTCATCTCTTTTTCCCCCGATGAATTGCCAGATGTGGTGTTTGCAGAATTTCGCTATCGTAGCTTAGAAAACCTCTGATGGTTTAAGTAACCTGGAAAGTTCAAATCTTGATGTTCATTATTTGGTTGGTCAGAGTTCTTGAAACTGCTGCTGTTCCTGGCACTAACTGCTGTCTGGGTTCAATCTAAATTTCTGTTTAATTTCATCAGATATTTTGCTTTTGATTGTAACTTTTACCTGAAATCTCTTACAGCATGTAGTGTGGTTACGCTATGTGAGCGAGATAACTATACATATCCTTCTTACACAGATAGTTATTTGGATATAAGTGGTGCCTGAAGAGGAAAACTTTCTCTTGTTTTATGAATGTCTTCTGCTTAAACATTTCTATTATAGTTATGCTTCTGTGACCTAATAATCCCATATATAACGTTGTACTGTAGTTAGCTTTTATTACCCTTCACATTATTTCTGGAGTAGATCCAGGTTACATTTCACTCAGCCCTCTTTTCAGCATCACACTTAAATGAACTTTCTGCAATTTTTGTCGTCTTTATCCTTCAATTAGTCCTTCACTTGTTAAATGAGTGAAATAGCGAAATTCCGTTTATCCTTTCTGAAGTCTGAACCAAGTATTGAGCTACTCAGTTTTCACTCTATTGTTCAAGCACTGAGAGTCTGTAACTACTCTGCTTGTTGATCAATCCTGAGCAACCTAACGTAGCTTTTAAGTTGGCCTTGTCATGAAAAGGGGCCTGGACCAGATAAATTGGGTAGGTCCCTTCTGACCTAAATTAATGTATGATTTTATCTTAGGGGTAGTTTCTGATCTTGTAAATCTCAGCTTCACTCATTTTCATTAATGCAGGCCGAGGTGATTTTGTATGTTAATACAAATGTCATTCATTTCTTCGCAAAGAAAAAGGAGAGAAAGGGATGCACTAGTATGAACTAATTTGGCAATTTAATTTTTCATCTTACGCATGGAAATTCTGCATTTTTTATACTGAGAAAACTGTTGCTTTTTTTTTTGAGAAATGTACCATTGGAAAACAGTCAAAGCCAAACCAAACTGATCATTTTGGTCAAAGCAATTACAGTCTAGCTTCTAAGCAGTCATTTGAGGGGTGAGACCTATAATATTCCATTTAACTTGTCATATAGGTCCTTTGTTTATGAGTTTCCTTACAAGGCTGCTCACAGTGGAACTCCTAGTTTCATTGGCATAGCCAGGACTCTGTGCTCTTTATGTATTCTTAGTTTGACACTAAAAACTGCCCTTAAAAAGAAAGTATTGCAGTAACATCTCCTATGTTAATAGTCAAGGAAGGTCTTCCCCATGTGTGAGTAAAGGTAAGGTCATTATCCACAGTTTTCAGTATTTCCCTCCTTGAGGTGTTTGTTTGGAATAAACCTTGAGAGGCCTGAGACAGAAATGATCCTATTCTGGTTTTTGTTTTTATTATTCAGTCTCCTGTGTAGTAATGATGGTGCTTGTCTGCATCTTCTCCTTTGATAAAATGGGTTTCACTGACCTGCAGTTTTTTCATGGACCTTTCCTAGCCTAGAATATTAAATGCAGATGTTATTATTTTTTTTCTTCCAATTCAATTTTCCCATCTCCAAAGGAATTTAGGGTTGGTTTTTTTCACCAGTTTCAGAGTTTTCTAACTCCTTAACATTGATTTATTTTTTTAAGTCTTCCAGTCATCTGATACAGTATCATTTTGACTTTTTCTGCTATTTCTGCTGGTTTCTCTGCCAAAATATGCAGTTCTTATTTCTGTGTCCCTGTTCTATCTTGAAATACCTTTTTTGATTAAGTGTACATTTCGGCTTTCGTTCTGGTGGTTTGTTTAAGGGCAGTTAAATTCATAGCACATACCACTATTGTCCAGGAAACTTTGCAGCACTGATTTCTATGCAAGCCTTCAAAAAAGAGTCCAAATATTGTTGAAAACAGTTCTCATGCATGTTTGCATTGGCAGTAATTCAAAGGTAATAAAGAAAAATATTGACTGCAGTAAGAGATGTGCCAAATAGCTCTGGCGAAATTCAGGTAGCCATTAGAGGACGTGTCCCACCAGCCTGCTGCTATAGATTTTTAATAATAATAAAAAAAAAGTATTAACAAGAAAAAAACTCCTGTGATATTTGCATTCCACAGCTTTGTAAAACTTCCCTTTAGGTAGTGATCCTTTGCCCGGTTGAGTAGTTTGGTGATTTCAAATAAAATTTCTCCTTTTAAAAAGCATTTTGAGAGCTCTCTTTTGGACTTTTGGGTTAGACTGTGTCCCAAAGCAAACTGCATTTCCAGCTATGAGATCTCTTGATGAATATAAATAACAGGAAATGTTTTTTAAAAAAAATAAATCCAAGACACCCCCCCCAAAAAAAACAAAAACAAAAAACCCAACCAACCAAAAATGTAAGGTAAACGTGTAATGTGTAGTATATATGCAGGTACCAAACTGGTTTTATGTGTGTGGATGGTTTCCTGCAAAATTTTTTTCATGTGTCTTACAAAAGGTACAAAACAAAAAAAGACAATGTTACTCAAAGGCCATACCAAGCAAGTCTTCAGCCCTCTACTGCATAAGCTTTTTGTACACTTATAAACAGTAATCCATACATACTTGCTCCTCCTGTTGTTACCATTATCTTGTATTGGTTTATATTGCATTTAGCACCCAGTATGTGCTAATCACATAAAGGGAAAAAAAAAAATATCTACTGATGCTTTTGTTAACAAGGGTCAAGAGATGAGAACTACAGTAAAAATTGCAATGCAGAAAGTAGAAGAAAAATGCTGGAGTTTTTTGTACTCTTTATTGCAAAAGTAACAGTTTTTTGGACTAAATGCTGTTGATGTCAGGGTAAGCATTTCCCATTTCTCTCAGCCCTTCTTCCAACTTGATCAGGAGAAGGACCCCTGAAAGAAGCCCAGCACTTTTTTTTTTTCTTTCTTTCTTGTTTGTTCCCTTAAGAGTAGTTTTAATTGCTATGCCTGAGCATAGCAAAATAATAAATCCAAGCACACTCTGCAGAGACAAAGAAGCTCTACACATTGAGACAGTCCTGCATGATTTTCATCTAACCACCAGCATCTCCCCACCAATTGACCTGAAGTCCCAGGTCTGTACTCAGCTGGTTCAGTCCTCCCATTGTGGTGAAAATCTCTCTTCACCTATTTTCAGTTCTGCAATCTTCAATCTTCTCTTTTTGCATGATTTGAAAAATGCAGGAGCAGCTGTGCCAAAGTTCCATGTGGAATAGTGATTTCCTATGGTGGAAAAATATGCTCTGCACAGTAATTACTGTAGGTCAGTCCATTTAATCTGCACAAGGACTATTATTTCTTAAGGAGTTTGGGAGGATTTGGGAGGCCTAGTCTCCAAAGTTTGTAGGATAGCAATCTTATAGATGTTAGAGGTGTGACACATCTTAGATTGCTGCTTATATTGGGTAGCAGAGTTTTTGGCATCATAGGCACACAGTTATAAAGATGGAATGTAGACTCCAGTTTCTCATGAATAAGTATAGCTAAGAAATAGACATGGGGTAATCACTATATAGCTTTCCTATTTCCCTATATTAACTTTGCCCTACATACTCTCTTGAACCTGTAGGCATTTTTCCCCTCTCTTTTGGTTTGTTAAAAGTGCATAAGATTGCAGCAGGTACCTTTTTTTTGATCATTTTCTTTTTATTTTTCAGATCTTTCACTTGACACACAAAAAGGGAGGTGTTAAATGGTTTTCTATGAAAAAAGCTACACTGTGGCTTTAAAATAAGTTAGATCTGTAAACTCTTATCAAATTGTGAGCTCAGCCTAACTTTTCTCTTCTTTTCAGTTTTCAGTCAACTGGTTACTTCTCTTCATCTCCAAAAGTCGTTATTTGCTGTTCTTGGACTGTTGTAGCCACTGGTATTGTTTCAGGATTGAATTTGGCAAAGGAAAGGAGCCTGTGATGCTTGGGCATCTGTGAAAACACCTATCACAAAACTGTAGAATTGTATATATTTTGGTTTAAAATATTTGTTCTTTAACATTATTAATTAGGCTCCTCTATTCTCCAATTTTATTTTATATTTTTATATGAGCTGAAATCTCTATGTGTAGATTTTAGTTCTTTATTTCAATCTTGCCTTAATTTTCTCAATGTAGTTTGATCTTTTGCAGAGATCCTAGTCGTCCCTAGACCACAATTTGAAAAACACTACTTGAAAAATGTTTAGTCTTCAGTTCTTGTTTTGGTCTTTTTATGGAGCTAGAGAATTGATAAGTCCAAGTTCATCAACTTAAGTGTTTTGGGAACAGGACTGTTTCCTGCAAAGAACGTTGCCTGATGCAACTCAAAGTAGGGCATATCAGCTCTTGATATATAGAAATATATTTTTACAAAAATCAGCAATATACTTAAATTTGTTTCAAAATCCTCCACCATCTTGTCCATCTTGTGATTTTTACTGCCTGACAGAAGCACGTAAGTCCAGCTTGCAAATTCTGTGACACCCTTACATATTTAGGCGAGATCCAGAGATGCTGACTGCAGATCTTTATCTTTGTTTCGTACTTGCCTGCATCATTACCTTCCAAGTCCCTTTGGCTGCCCAGTCCAATTCTGTAAGAGCATTTAACCTGCTCAGTTTTTTTCCTTTCCATGTAGCCAAGCTTATGGAATCAAAAATCTCTAGGTCAGGAAACCTAGACAGTGCTTTTCATTTTTTCCTTTTGATTTCATACAAAGGGGCATAGGCAAATTACGCTTATCCATAAGGTTGAATCATAAACTCCCAGTAAAGCAATAGAAGATGCCATGTTGAGCTATCAATGATCAAAATTGTAATAATAGTTCTAGGTAAGGTGTTGCTGCTGTGAAGGAAGCTGGAAAACTTCTTTGGAGTCTTCTGTCCCCAGGCATGCATTAATTTGTACATTGTCCAAAAGGTATCTTCTAGCTATTACTTTAAAACACCCAACATATTAGCATATCTTATGCTAATCTTATGCTTCAGTGACTATTCAGAAAGAATTTCCAGCTGCTTTGCTACAGTTCTCTGGATAATGACCTTTCCTACCAGATGAGAATACTTCTAGACCAAAAAAGTTACTGTACCACATGCCCAATGTGAATTATTAACTGCTCAGATCCGATTTTTAAAGTATGTATTTGTTTAAACCATTTGAAGTTGATCATGAAGATTTTGTGTCTAGAACTTACTATTTAATTTATTATTTATTTAATGTCTCCCCCCTACCGTAGGGTAATACAAGTTACTCAAAATGGTCTTGCAGCATGTTGAAATAAATGTTAAGATCACTCCAAACAGACTTTTTAAAACTCAACACAAGCCTATGTTTCACTTAGAAATATCCACCAATTATCCACAATGCATCTCTTCAGCATACCAATCTTTGTAAGTATTTCCCTTAAAAAAGAAAAGAAAACCCTAGAAATAAAGGCAATTGCCTATGTAAGCAATTTCAAAGTTAAATATTGTCTTAGAAGTACTGTGGATGGAAAACAGTTGCTTGGTACTGCATGATTAGTCCACTGAGGTTAATTAGCGAGCTGTTCAGGTTTTGCCGAAGCCAAGAAGCAGTAAGAGGTAATCCAAAGTTTGGATTGAATTATTCTGTCTCTTGTAGGGACTTGCAAATGGAGTTTACAAATTTCCAACCATGCAGAGAGCTGTATGGCTTTTTTCTTTAGAAAATTGCTGTTTGGAAGCAATTTCTGCAATACATTACAATGCTATGTTATAGTCACGAGCTACCAAGTTATCATTGGTAAGTGATCCTTCACGAGTCAAGACCTGTATGTTTAATTACTCACTTCTGGGATTCTCATTTTTTCTCCGTGTTTAGTCTCGAAGTTAGGGCCCATTTTCCAGGCCTACAGTCTTTTTGACTCGTGTCCTGTAGATTTCTCTTGCTGATGAAAAAATGCTCTAAGAGAGAGTCACCATGTGTGCACTCAAAGCATATGAAAAACCTCTCCGTAGGTGGCACGTGTGGGACAGATTATTGCTTATAGCTCGCGGCGAAGGCGTGAAGAGGGTGCTGTTGACCGGGTGCGTACATCATCCTCATCAGGGTGCTTTGGTGTGGAGGGCATGCAGGTCCTACAGGGCGGCACTGAGCCATTGCTGAGCAGTGAGAAATTCCCAGATGCTGCCAGCCTGGATCCAGGAGAGCTGAGAAGCAGCTTGCTGGGACAGTATGTGCTGGGAGGAAGGAAATGAAGAGTCTGTTCTTTGCTCTGCACTTGATGTTAAACTGTGTCCAGTGTCCACCCTTGTAACTCTCCTTCCTGCCTCATCTGTCCGGTGTCTTCTGTGTAACATTTTTAGGTTTGCAACTGTCTTTCAATAGCTGTTCACCTAGAGCTTCTAATTGAAAGTGTAAGTTCCAGCTGAGCTGCAGAGTTAGAAACCACCTTGTCTTGCCTGTCCATCACTGTTAATCAAGTATTGAGGAGTGGGAGAGGCTTAAGCAGAGGACCCTGGCTTGGATTTTTTTCTTCAATCTTGTTCCATTTTCATCACACTGTGCTTGGTTCCCAACAGAGCTGTGACGAAAAGAGATCATGAGATAACAGACTGGTGTTGTGCAACATTACTGTGAAAGGATAAGAAAGGGACGCTGTACAATATCTTTTCATTACTTCATATATTTACTATTAACATACATTCGAGCAATTGGATCTTTGCCTTGGCTGAGCTCCTGTCCTAGAAGACATGCCCTGTGTTTCACCACTGGCCCTGTCTGTCACTGTTGGTGGGCCTGAGATGCATTGAAGTAGAGGTTTGTGTTCCTATGAATGAAAAATGTGCAAAAAAATAGCAATGTGCTTTACTCACTGCACCCTTTGCCAGAACTGAAACTGCATGTGTGAGACGAGACAGACTTAAACCAGTGGTGCATTCAATCAAACATTAATAGACTTTGTGCAAAGAATTATCAAAAGGACTTGTAACTTATGTGTTCAGAGAGGCCTTATACATTTAGGGCAAAAAATGTCTCAGCGTTTTCAGGGCAAGAAAAGAGGCCTTTTTGTTTTTCTCCAGGAGACAAGTAGCTCCAAGGTCTGTGTTAGCTGTTTGCTCGCTCCAGACCCAGAATGCTTTGTTTGCAAAATTTTCATCTCTTCTATTTTATTCCCCAGTTATGAATTCCATGTGAAACCTAGAAACCCTCTTGGTGAAGGTCCAAGTAGCAATGTTGTGACATTCAGTACTGAATCAGGTAAGAAATTCCAAAAGTCCAACCATCATTTACAGTGGCTCTAGTATCCATGGTTGTGGGATATATGAAAGAGAGCCTGAGATCAGAGCTATATCATGTGAGGATGTAAGTTGGCCAGACTGCAGGGTAGAAAAACAGGAGCACAGAGACTTTGTCTGGTTGTTCATTATGAATAAACTAACTTTATCCTTACAGAAGTCTCAGTCACTTAAGATTAATGTTCCCGACCTTTTTGTACCTATCAAACTCATTATTGACTTCTGGATAGGGAACACAAGGTTTTTCTTTGGGCTGGTGTGTTTATAAGCACTTACCTGTTCAATAAGGCTGTTGTATGACAGTGATGTCTTTTGGCTGAAAGAAGGACTGAGAAATAGCAGTTTGGAAGTCAGTGTCCCAGTATGTCCTCTTCCATCCTGTTTATGCTCCTGTGAAACTGTTGAAGAGGTGTATACAAGCCTATTTTGACCATTGGTTGGTTCTCAAGTTAAGTCCTATCTGACTCAGAGGTGAGAATCAGACAGTACCTTTGCTTTCCCTGTTCCAGTTCCCCATGAGGCTAACTATAGTTGACTTTTTTGACTTTATACAAGCAAGATACCGTCTTTTGTGATGTGTTTATTGCCTGATAGTATTTAAGGACCATATAAAACACAAAAGGGATTTAGCCTTTTAGAAAGGAGTTTCTCAATCTGCGTGTTGAGCCAGGTATAATAATATAATAGTCCTCATCTAGTGCTGTCACTGATGGATGAGAGTTTTGGCTGAGCAAGAGATTAGTCAGGGAGGAGTTCAGACTATGCCACACATATTTAAAAACTTTGAATACACTCTTTGTAATCCTAGATTGTTAACACTGAAAAAATGTTTATGCCAGGTGCAGTTTTCATGAATGACAAGGCTTATGTTCTGTCTCCTATTTAGTTTGGACAAATTAAGGAGTCAGGTCTATTTTTTTCTTAATTGCACACATCCATTTCTTGCTTTTGGGCTTTCAGAGCCAAGTTTGTGTGGCAAGTATTACAGAGGGGTCCTTTTTATTATTTTAGTTTTGAAATTGAAATTTTAAAAAAGATGTGGTGGAATTGGGTTTTTCTGGTTACAGGTTTAAACTCTTGTTTTTACTACAACTGTCTTTGGTATTGTCCCAGAAGTAAAATTTTTAAAAGCTTATTGGTACCGTAGTTTCACATAAGAATTATATTTCTTTTCATTTAATACAAAAGTGAAGTTTGCTTCCAAAACTCTTTCTCTTTCACAAATAACAGCTTATGTCAGCTGTAGAGTATCACTTACCAATGTTTTTCCATTGAAATATTGGGAAAGGTAATTTTACAGTGTCTGATTGAATGTTTGTTTTCTTCCACCAGCGGACCCAAGAGTGAGCGAGCCAATTTCAAGTAAGCCTTTTTTGTATAGTATAGTGTCTTCTGAACAGGAATTTTTTCAGAGATGAGATAGCATAATTTTCCAAGGGGTGTACTGCACCAATTAAATGAGTTATGGAATCAAACGGCATTCACACATGATTTCACTCCTTCCACCCATAGGCCTGGTCAGGACTTCATGCCAGGCTGCTTGTTTACCTGAGCGGAACACAATCAACGTGATGTGGTGCTCCCATAGCAGCTGGGATGGCTTCAAACCAACGTACACAAATGAGCCAAGGACAACCTTGTATTTTCTCAGCCTTGTCATTAAAGCAAAAGAAAGCTCTGTAAAATGAATAAGATACTATACACTTTTTAAGTGAGTTAACAGAGCACAACTCAGGGGATACTATTTATCTGCCATTGTGTTTTAGAAAAAATTTCTGCTTCTGAAGGCTTGATCCAGCTCTGCTTTAGGCCACTTGTAAGACTCTTGCTGTCTTTGGTGGGAAGCGGACAGGGCTTTTGAAGAACAGCTGAGCTTGCTCAAGAAAATTTGGCATCTTTTGCATTTGTAATGGACATCACTTTGACAAACAGTGAGACGCAATTTATTTCCACATAATTCATGACACTTAATTTTTATGTCTATGTTTGTTAAATCACATACAGCTTGTTGCAAGCTGACTGTCCTGGCTTGAACCCACTGAAAAACAGTGACAGTGTCACACGCTTTGTAAATGAGAGATTTACCAACACACAGACATTGTTCACCTAATAAGGGCCTAGAATGACTTTATTTCAAACTGGCACCACACACAGAGAGCAGAAGCAGTTCACTTCATCAATCATATCTGCACCCTTTGGGGCTTCCCTGAAGTACTTTTCATGCTCAAAATGCAGATGATCGGTGCCGTGATGCATTCTTCTCCATCAAGGTTTCTAATTCTATTTATTTGAATGTATTTGTTGTAAATAATTTTGTATTTCGTACTTCAGCCTCTTTCTTCCTCTCCTGCAGTGGGAAAGGATGCTATCTGGACTGAAATCCCATTCAATTCGGACACTTATTCAGAGTGCAAAGGGAAACAATACGTAAAGAGGACTTGGTATAAGAAGTTTGTAGGTGTGCAGCTGTGTAATTCTTTGAGATACAAGATATACCTCAGTGATTCACTTACAGGTAAGAGACATTCAAATCAGTGTTTGATTTAGACGCTCCTCAAAGATATCATAGTTCCAGAACTAAGAGGTTTAACAAGACGAGATCTGCTGAAGTGTGATCAGGCATGTTTAATCTACTCCATAGACAGATTGATCATAAACAGTAATCAGCTTGTGCTCAGTAATCATTTATGTGTTTGATACTGAATTTTCAGACTCAAGAGTGCCTTCTCTGTGGTGATCATCAAATTTTAAGTATCTGTTAGTATCCTGGGGGTCATACAAAAAATTGATAAAGATAGGTCTCTGCCAGTGAATAGCATATATTGTAAAGGTGCCAAATTTGTATTTAAAGGGTAGCCTGGAATAGCTCTTAATTAGAGGATTAAGACCTAATTTTAGACCAGGATTAGATTCGGTCATTCCCGTCCCATTTGGTAAACATCTGGTTATTTCATTATTGTGAGGCTTATAAATGCATGACTTCAACTCTAGTCAACAGGTTTTACTCACCTGCTTTGACATTTTTATTTTGTTTTCACATTCCCCATTTTTGCTCATAATCTCTTCCCCACACACACCTTCTTTTTCTTATACTATGTTCTATTACTAACAGCAGCCTCCTGGCCTTACCTTCTCAAGTTTTGTTCAGTGCCTTAAGGTCACTAGAGTGTGAGGTATTTAAGACCTGAATCAAGTGGCACACGATGCATGTAAGCTGGAGAAACAGCCTGTAAAAATGTTTTCCAGTTACTTAAGCAGAACTTTGTGTCTCATGTAGATTGTACAAGCTATATTTAGAAATTTATTAACTTCTTATAATCCATACCAAGCTCCTGGCTTTCTTCTGTATGAGGTCTTTTATCAGAACTGCATGGACAACTTTATGACAATGGCATTAGTGTGGTATCCAGAGCACGAAGAGTGTAATACAACTGCATCTTAGAAATTACTTTTACGTTAGATAGTACATTCATCACATTCATTTAAATTAAGTAAGAGAAACTGTGGCTTAAAGAATTAACTTTCATAACCCAAAGTTGCCCCATCTCAGAGCTCAGCACCTCACAGGAGCAGGAACACAGAGAGAAAAGAACAGGGGAGTGTAGGGCAGCCCATCCAGATTTAATTTCAACCTGCCCGGCCTTGCACCTGGCACCATTCTCCTATGAGCAGACAAGGAAGGAAAGCCCTGTCATTAGTAGTAAGTACAATACCTCATATATAAATAATATCTTGGCAATTATGTGAATAAAAGAGCCTGTTTTGAACAGAGGTATCATTCATTCAACTGTTGCTGCACTAACCAGCTGTGATCGGATGACAAACACTGGCAATGAGGCATCGTGTATCACAAAACCAGCCAGTAGAGGAAATAGCAGTGCTAATCTAGCAGGACTAGTCTTCAGCCCTAAATCAAGTGAATTAACACTGCAGTGAAAGCTACTCCAGGCTTAGAAGAAAATTTTAATATATCAGGAGCCCATTTTCCTATTTTCATTAGATTGTTTTTGTTCTTGCTGGAAGGGTAGTGATTTAACTTGGCTGGAGGAAGGTGGTGGTAGCCACATTGTATTCATTATACTTGCTAAGGCTGGTTCTTGCACTTGAATTGTTACAACCAGTGCTTACCAGTTGTCACAGTATTTGAAAAAAATCAAATATTTATGTAGAACCCCCCGCCCCCCGTTTCCTCAGTGAGACTGTCATGGCATGGGGGCATTCTCTCTAATTGCAAGTGAGAAAGTTTCCACTAAGAAGCCAAACTCTGTTCTGATGTGTTTCACTGTCACACCTTGTCTCATGGTGGCCCCAAGGCCAGCGGAAGTGTATCTGCCAGCACCAGCCAGCCGGGCCAGCAATGTCTACTGGTAGCAAAGGGCTGTGCTGAGCTCTGAGTTCCACCTTTATGCTGAAAATATCTTCCAAAGCTTTGCTGTTTAAGCAGCCTAATGATCTTGAAATTTGGGTACATTGTACAAATGCTGTTGTATAAGGCAGCTGACAACCACATCTTTGCATGCTGGTTTTTAGCATGAGTTTATACTTCTAGTGTTTCAGAATTCACAATGTATAAAACAAAGATGGTATCTGATTTTCTTAAGACCACCCGTAAGGGAACACTGGAAAAAAATAATTTAATTTAAGCTAGAATTGTTGTCCCCAAAAGAGAAATATTAATCTAGTCGTTTGTTAGCTAAATGTTTTTAAATGTGTTCCTTTATTATGGAAAGAATTGGGCAGTAAGAATTTAATAGTCACTGAGAATGCTGCTAATTTATATGTAGCAATTTTTTGAATTATGCATAGGTTAACGCTGTGGGCCAGAAGAGTATGTGTGTATCTGAAAGTTACTGTTCTTGTGTTAGCCATAAAAATACCTGGTTTATTCTGTCTCTCATGAAGAAAAACTGATCGTTGTTACACATGCCAGGACTGTTCTATAAACCAGCATCTACTGCTGATCTCATTTAATAGTCCTCCAGAGCAGTCACTGTAGGCATTCCAGAAAAGCAGGCCACCAAAAAAAAAAAAGTATTTATTGAGGGGAGGAAAAAAAATAAATTCTAAGTGTGACCTTCAACAGCCATGGAAAAAAAAAATGCCGTTTTGGGCAGCGTGAATGTTCTTAATTTCAGACCAAAAAATTGCTGAGAGGAACTCCCTCTGACCAGCTCTATGGAAAAAACATGCCTGCAGCCAAAACTAGATAGTAATAAATAATTTTCTAAAGCTAGAGAAGAACTGCATGCACAGAGACTGTCAACTGGAGGTGAGAAATTTTAGCAAAATATTGGTCAGTTCACAAAAATAGGAGAGAGAGAGAGTTTATTGGTAGGCTGCTCTTTTATTAATTGCACTTTGGGGAGCAGTATTATAAGCCACTCACCATCCCTCAAATGGCCAGGCTGGCACAGAGTCAAGGCTACAGGACACCCAACATCTGATGAGTAGCTGGACTTTCTGCTTAGCTTATACCTGAGTACTGAGTCTATCTCTAAATGCTGTCACCTTTCCTTTCAACCTCACAACCAAGGGTTGAACATATTAAGGAAAAGTGCTATGAAAGGAGTTTAGAAAAAAATGGTAAGTTTATCTGAAAATGTTTCCTGCCAATGTGTGGGAGGAGAAAGTAGCTCGCTTTCCTCCATCTTCTGAACTGAATTTTACTAAGGTCTTGCAAATCAAACCAGTAAGTAAAAACATCTCTCTGTCAGAGCTCCTTTATTGTGAGTCTTCTTATTAATGGGATGAGCAGAGCCCGTAACATCAGGACATGCTGCATGGGGCACTTGAGACCTTGTTTTCTACTCAGTTGCAGTCAAGTGTCCTGTTAAGCGATCCTGCAAATAAATATACGGGAGTGCTTCGTGCTCTGGATAAGCAGTTACCATACCGAGCTCATCTATTTGTTAAAGGATATCACTTGCACATACATGTTGTAAAAATATGATGATTTACAAAACAGGCCTTGGCTGTGTTATGAGGTGGTCTATGAAAATATCTTTGAATTTACTAGGGGCTTTCTGACAGGGAACCAAACCTGCTTTCCATTCACATCACTAGCAAAACTTACCTCATTTTTGATACAATCAGGATGAGGTTCTAGGTAAAAACAGAATTTCACTTACTGTATGAAGTGCGGGGAGGAGAAAAAACACATTCAGGCATAGATTTTGGCCAAGAACCACAGAATCATAGAATGGTTAGCGTTGGAAGGGACCTTAAAGATCATGTAGTTCCAACCCCCCCTGCCATGGGCAGGGACACCTCCCACTAGAGCAGGTTGCTC
>JAOXJM010000001.1:91127845-91200343 GCA_026413425.1 Tringa solitaria | reverse complement strand
TCTTCATAGCAGAGGTGCTCCAGCCCTCTGATCATCTTTGTGGCCCTCCTCTGGATCGGCTCCAAGAAGTCCATGTCCTTCTTGTGTAGAGGGGCCCAAAGTTGGACACGGTACTCGAGGTGGGGTCTCATGAGAGCAGAGTAGAGATGCAGAATCACCGCCCTCAACCTGCTGGCCACACTTCTTTTGATGGCTTTCTGGGCTGTAAGCGTATGCTGCCAGCTCATGTTGAGCTTCTCATCAACCGACACCTCCAAGTCCTTCTCCTCAGGGCTGCTCTCAGTCCATTCTCTGCCCAACCTGTGTTTGTGCTTGGGATTGCCCCAACCCATGTGCAGCCAT
This sequence comes from Tringa solitaria, assembly GCA_026413425.1. Taxonomy (NCBI): domain Eukaryota; kingdom Metazoa; phylum Chordata; class Aves; order Charadriiformes; family Scolopacidae; genus Tringa; species Tringa solitaria. Next base: position 91,200,001 of record JAOXJM010000001.1, on the reverse strand, counting down.
GAGCGCTGCACTTGGAGTACGCATGTAATGTTCAAATTACAGCCCCAGATCCTGAGAGGGAAAGAATGGTAGCATTCACCTTGGCTTCTCCACAGAGCAAAGAGCACGGCCCATTGCCTCTGGTGGTTTTTGGAAATAGCGCTCACTAAACTGGATATTGATTTTCAACTTTGCTGCTGCTTTGCTTTCAGGAAAATTTTATAACATAGGAGACCAGAGGGGCCATGGAGAAGATCACTGCCAATTTGTAGACTCATTCTTAGATGGAAGGACAGGACAGCAAGAAGATCTGCCAGTCAAAGATGGTAATTCCTTATGCCTGTCTCTGTAGCAAACCTTGGCAACTCCTTTCTTTGTGCGTTTCTTTTTCCTGCCAGTGGATTCACTGCTGGGGTGGGCGATGGGAAGGGACTACCTGCCTTGCAGGCAGAAGAGAGTCGAGAGGTTTTTGAAGATGAGCAATGACTTCTTATTAAAAGAGGGTTATGACTTGGGCTCTGTTAGGTAGTAAACAGCCTCTCTCCTGTTTAAAACATTCCAACAGATTATTCCCAGTTGGTATTACATGTTTAAACCCAACCACAAATTTGAGTTTGCAGAGAGGCATGAAGTATTATGTTCAAACTAGCAAGGTTGATTTAAAGCACAGTAAATCATCAGCTGGGCATTAAACAGCTTTGTTTAGTGCTAATGAGAAACTAAAAAGTTATTACTGGAAAATATAATTCATGCTGCAGCAATTCTGTGTGCACTAATTTGAACCGGGTGCCTAGAATTCCAGTCTGGTCTAAGTGGGCATGGGACTGGGTGTCCTAAACGCAGCTGTGACCTGCCTGGCTATTTTTCCCATGTTGCTGAGGCTCGGGCATAAGAAAATTGTATTTCTGTCAGCTGAACTCCTGCCTTCGTTGTTTGCCAGCACAAGGGAGTCCATTCCCTTGGGGAGGGGGTAAGGACACAGGCTTTATTGATACACAGATGAGTGCTGAGTGTGCCATGGAATATTTTACGGAGAGAAATATCAAAACAGTTTTCAGTACGGTATCAGTGCATTGACCAAACCTTCCTGTGTGTAGTGCTTCGCTTATAAAACACCTTATAGAAGTACAGAAATGCATCGCGGTAGGTGCGGGAGATTAAGGCAAAGTGCTGAAATCTTTCACAAGTTTTTTCAAAAACAAAGGAGGTGAATGATCTGAAAGATGTTTGCTTATGTGAGGTTTCTTTTTTTTAAAGAGGGCTTTGCTTTTCCTTCCGCAGTTAGTGTTGCCCATTTGTAAAAGTTTTTTGTTTATGAGGGATTGTCTGAATCCAATTTGGCGTTGCCGCAACAGCAGACCTCTCAGTTGTATCAGATTTACTTTTTAAAAAAGATTTTAAAAATAAAATTAAAAAAAAAAAACAAAACGCTTCTACATAAAAAGCTTCCTACCCCAGCCTAAAAGACATTTTAAACCAAGTTGTTTTCAGCAACTGGGTTTAATGGAGTGGATTCATGAGCTATATTCTTTTTTTTTAAAAAAAAAAAAAAAACAACAGCTAAAAAAAAACCCCAACAAAACGTACAATCAAACAAGAAAAAGCTTCCACCTTTGCTTGGGTTGGATTCAGCACTAATTGCTCACTTTAATTTCTAACTTAAGGTTTATTGTTTGAATGAGAAGCACGTGTGTTGTCACATCAAAGAGATTTAAAGCAGGAGCTATGACCTTTTGCTTGGGGATGGGAGGATACTGTGAAATATCCCCAACTGTCAAGTCTGTCTTAGGTTCCCTGCAGCGTTAAGGCTACTGCAGTGGGGACAGCTTAATCGTCATCGCTTTGGAAGGAGGAACAGCCTCCTGTTTAGAGAAGACCCCCAGCAGCAGCCAGAGGGGGAAGAAGGCGGCAGGAGACTCAACCAGCCAGCACCATCCGTGGGCGGATGCTGGGAGCACAAGGCTGGAGGAGCTGGCGGGGGGGGGGGGTCAGGCTTCACCTCCCCTGCTCTGGGGCAGCAGCAGTCCCAGTTTCTGCTTCTGTTTGAGTTGGGTGGACAAACGGCAGCTGGTTTGGGCCGCTGAGGGATGGAGGGGCAGCAAACAGACCTGTTTGGGGCAGACGGGGTAACAGCCTAGTGACTGGATGAGGCGTGAACAGAACTGCATGCAGCCTTCACGGGGAAGGCAAAGAAAGGCTCCATCTGTGAGGGCTTCCTGCAAACAAAACTCTTGTTTTCTCTCTTCCAGGATTTTTCAGGGCGGTTCGTCAGGAACCTGTCAAATTTGGAAAAATAGGCGGGGAGACTCACATTAACTATGTTCGCTGGTACGAGTGTGGGACATCGATACCTGGGAAATGGTAGAGCTGACATGAACTTGGTGAAAAGGTCCAGCACCTGCCACCCCCACCCCCTCAGCTGCCCAACGCAGGCTCAAAGATGGAAATGTTTATGGTATGCCTGGCACCTAAGTTTGCTGACGTGCAAAGGTTTATACAAGTTTAATGCCAATACTGCATTAATTGTGTAATAGTGTAGGCTGCTTACTGTAGTTATCCAGTTTTACAAATTTGTCTTTAGATTAAGAAAAAAAATATATAAAAATCCCCAACAGGCTAGGGACGTGTTGTAGGATAATGTATAGGGAAGCTGGCTCCCTATTCTTGAGGTATGGTTTATATGGTATTTTAAAAGATACGGTGTGTATATTATTTATCACAATGTTGTAATAAATGTTTAAGGCACAGTTATGGCAGAGTTGGTCACGGAATGCAGTGTGTGTTTGTTAGTTTTTAAATATTCACTGGTCTTCTTCTAACGTAAGTGCCGTAAGCTACCTGTCCGGCTAGACCTGTAACGTCTCCTCACTCATAAATTATAGAAAAGACCCTATCATTACTCATGTCCTGCAACCAGTAAACTTGAAGCGCTTTCTCCTTACACGTATGAACAGTTTATACTTCCCCCCCACCCCCCAAAACGCCAAGGTCGGTTGCTGTGTGTGCAGCTTCAAACGATCAGCTCAGCGGGGTTTGTTTTTTCCCCCCACGTTCGTTTTCAAACCCTTCACCTCCAGCACAAGAGCCCCTTCAGCCTCTTGCTCCCCAGTCGGAGCCACGGCCCCCGAGCCCGGCAGCGCTTTGCGGGTGGGTTTGGTTTCCCCCGGGGACACCTGCCCAGAACCGGCCTCCACGTCGGCGGCTGTTCAGAAAAAAGGTAGTTTTAGAGAGACTGAGACTTGACTGGTTCGGAAGCCGAATGTCCGTACAGCACAGGGAGACTTGGAAAGATAAACGAAACCAGGGAAAAAAAAAAATAAATAAAAAAGGTAGCTATAACAGCATAATCAGGTTTCTTTTATTTAAAAAAAAAAAAAAAAGCCCTAAAACATGGTTCATTGGGGACAGAGGGGAAATAGCAATAACTGAACTTTAAAACTGCTTTACGGTAATTTTCATTAAAACCTCTCCCAAAGCTACTTGTTGTACTGCTTGAACATTTATGAACTAAACAAAGAGATGTAGGTTTTTTTTAAAGGTGTTATTCATTACATTACTAATGTATTGAAAAAAATATGAACAGGAACACCCAGATATATATATAGTAGAAATAGTCATTTATAGAAAATGCCTTATAAAGTACATTGCAGGTACACTGTACTCCTAATAAAATATTTTTTAATCAAGTGTTTTTCTCAAGTGTTTTACCTGAAAACAAATCTTGGTTTCTTGGCAAATGCTATTATTTCAGGAAGCTGTTTCTTCTGACCCAGGCACGTGTTCCGTGGTGCGATGGACACCTGATGTGTTAGATGTGACAGCCGGAGCCACAGCTAGGGCTGCGGGGGCAGCGGTAGTTAAGGATGCTGAAGATGGGAGTGTTTTCACTGATTTGTTTTTATGGGAGCTCGAGCAGCTTGCTCCAGTTCTTTTTTTTTTATTATTTATTCCCTACTAATTTTTATGTATTCCTAGAATCCATAAGATGGAAAATATTAACAGGGAAAATGTTTTGCCCTCTGCTGTTCTATTGAATTTGTTACAGCTCTTGATCTGTTTTTTCTTGGCTCAAAATTGAGTCACTCGCACTCCCAAGTTTCTGGGTGGTAAAGAACCTGTGGAAAGTTGTTCCTTTTAAAGAGTTCTTTTTAAAAAATACGTATTTTGGCTTAAATTTTCAGGTAATAAACCAATTTTCCCCCTGCCCTCGTTAATGTCTAGTTGGTAAGGGCTCTAAAATTTTATGTACTGGTTCTTGCTCGGTTGGTCAAAGGGTTACTTGGCGATTAATAACAGCAGACAGTGCAAAAACCATCTCCTGCTGCATAAACCCCTGCAAAAGCAATCTGTGTTCACAGCACTTCTCCATTTACACACCTAAAAATCTGTCTCTTCTCCTACAAACCCGAGCACCGCTCATCTCTACCTCGCTCTCTGTACACCAGCACGCACGCTGGTTTTAACACAGTTTTCTTGTTCGGCATTACCTAGATACTAAAAATCAAGATCAGGCAATCAATGGATTCAGGGTTTTTATTAGTTTTCTGTGTAAGCATTACAATTTATGATACATCATATCTAGTTTTACCTCCGGAATGAATCTAATTTAGTACATCATCGTATTAGTAAAAACAAGCCTGGTAAGTGGGCTAAACTTCCAACTAGCACCTTCGTGTCCTTCAGACAAGGCAAGCGAGACCGTCAATCACTTTGCGGACACTTAGGTAGTGTTTCCCAAAAACAACCCAGCCCCGAATTAAACTAGGAAGCGTATACAATTTAAAGCAGGAAAGATTCGTTTGGTCCTTCCCCTCCCCCCGGCAGATTTAATTAACAGCTATAGTTTTGCCTCATTACAGTTTCGGGACCTCAATTAAAACTCCTGGAGTCTGTCAGGATGGAACGGCAGGCGCCGGTCGCCCAGCGTGGGGCGGCACCTCCTTACCGGTAGCCGGGTCCGGGCTGGGTGTAGCCCTGGGGGCCGAAGGGCGGCCGGTTGCGGGCGTAGGGGTTGGGCCCGCTGGGCGGGGGGGTGATGGTGCTGCCGGGGGTCGGGGTGAAGCCGGGCCGCGGCTGGAAGGTGGCGGGGGCGGCCGGGGAGGCGGGGGCGCCGCTGTAGGGAGCGGGCTGGGAGGCCTGAGTGGTGTAGGGCTGCGGGGGCGGGTAGTTGCCCCCCGCGAACTGCGGCGGCTGCTGCCCCGGCAGCTGCGGTGGCTGCCCGGGGAAGGCGGCGGCGGCGGCGGGGCCCGGTGCGGGCGGCTGGCTGTAGGCCGGGAACTGCTGGGCTTGCTGCGAGGGGGGCTGCTGCTGGCTGTAGCCGGCTGGAAAGGCAAAGAGAGAGGCGGGGTGAGGGGGGAGAAGCGAGGCCGCCGGCAGACAGGCCCGGGTCGGTTTTGCCGTCAGAGGCACGGAGCAGCGGCCGGTCTCCCTGCCTTTGCATCGGCGCCCTAGCACCGACAGGGCTATAAAATAGCTTTCCCGTGACTAACTAGAAATAATAACGAAAAATTAAAAAAAAAAAAAAAAAAAGGACAAATAGTGTTTCACGTGAAAAATAAAAAGGTTTCATTGGCAAATGAGACGAAATGCAACCTCTTTCCCAAATAAAAACTAAAAGCAAAACTGTCACAAAAGTACCATCGGGGTTTAGAGTCATACCTTTGGTTAAATCATAGGTGTTTTCAGTTCTTTAGGGTTAAATACGAAAAAGTTGTGCAGAACAGAATACTTCAGTACAAAACTGCCATTTAAACACATCCCAAACTTGATTTTTTTCTGTATAAAACCAGCTTCCAAAAGGAACTGCTCTTTTTGAAGACTTTAAAATGACACAAAGTCCTTTTATGAAGAAATAGCTACTTTTATCCATCAGTGAAACACACCTGCAGCTACTTGCAATGAAACCTCTCCAGTGACTGGAATCCTGTCAGCATTAAACACCAGACACACAAATTATTAAAAGTGCACAGCCCTAAATAGAAAGAGTAAGGATTGAAGAATGCACTGGAGTAAATTCTGAAACTCACCTTGAAACCAGCGTCAAAATTTACCCGAGACAAACCTCCGAAGGGTCCATTTTTACTACCATGAGTAAGTAACCACACTGTTGCCCAGGAGATTTACTAGAGCAGGAGAGGATCCTGCTCTTGGGGGACATGGGTTTGAAAGGAGACAATACTCAAGGGAACAACAGCAAAACAAACAAACAAGAAGTCCCATGAGTCAAGATCCTTAAAGGCTGCTGCCAAGAGATCCTCAAAGAAAAAAGAAAAAAAAAAAAAAAAAAAAGACTGTTTCTGAAAAATTGGGCTAATTGTGAAATAAGTAATGAGAAACAGGAGCCTCAGATCAGTTTAGGTGGCGTTTTGTTCTTACTTGAAGATGGTGTTGATGAGAGTGCAGAACTCACACTGCACTGCAGCTTTCACAGGAACTTCTCCAGTAAAATAACGAATTAGATGACAGTGGGGTGTAAGCAGAAAGCAGATAGAAACTCCTGCCCCCTCTCCCCCTCCTCAGTTTTTAAGCCTAAAGAAAGCCAGATAGACCCTTCTACTTCCAACAGGCTCATTACTTCTTCTGAAATTACGCTTCAGAAAGTCTGTCACTGTCTTCTAATTACAAATGTGGGGGTGAGAAATCTGCAGAGAACAAGACACCATTTAGAGACCCCAATCAACCCGCTCTCGCACAGCACACAGAAACAAGAGCTGAGGCACAACCTTCAGTTCCAAGTTTTCTAGGGTTCTTATCCAAGATAAACACAGAGTTTCTTCATAAACTCTGCAAGTGTTCTCATCTCTATCAAGTTTGATGCACTCCCACTGTATATACTGCACACCAAAAAAAAAGAGGCTATACAGGCTCTATTCTGAGTCACTTAATGGTATGGGAGCCTTCTGTTTAAGGAAGATTGTTTAAAACAAGGAATGATAAATGCTTTGTATCATTTCCTAAAAGTATTCAACAACTTGCAATTTGTTACGGAATCTGCTGTTATAGGTTCATCCCTGTACTTTAGCTGGATTACAATTCCTATGCATTATTAGATGCCAGCTGCTTCTTAAAGTAAATAACCAAAAGTTCTGAAGTCAAGTTTATTTTGGGTGTACGCAAAAGCCAGCTTTTTGTATGAGACCGCACATAAACCGCTAATGCACTAAAATGTTCTTCAGCTAAAAGTCTTCTGGCACCTTTACTTGAGGTATCAGCAAAATCAACTGAAAAACAAACCCTATCACTTGAAAGTTTCTCTGAAATGACAGTATTTATAATAGCTAAGGATTTACTAAATGACAACTATAATCAGTGTTCCCACCACTAAATGTTGTATATAGAAATCATTTTAGATGCAAGAAGTGGGGGCCTCCAATATTTAAGGAAGCTAAATTGGGTTGTTTTAGTCACTTACTTGCTAGAATGCCAAGCTGCACAAGTTAATCCCGAAGACTTCTCATACTTCAAAGTGATTCATTTTGCCTACCTTTCTAACAGTGCATTCTGCTGATTAATAACAAAGTCTGCTTTTAGTCACAATCAAGTAGGATTGAGATACCGGAACTCCAACTACGTACCAAAAACATAAACAGCTACAGGTGGTTTTTGAATCATGCCAGTTCCCTTCAGACCCACAGGTCCTCAGCACCCTGACCTGCCCCACAGAGAGGTTCAGGGGTTCAGGTCGGGCACTGCAGGAGAGGTTCTGCGGCGAAACGGCCGCGTGAGAGCTGCTCACCTGGGTACTGCATACCGTACTGTTGCTGAGGCTGAGCCTGGGGCTGCTGAGCAGGATAACCGGGCTGTTGGTACTGTTGATACATTTGACCTATGGATGAAAAACTTATTTAGTTGAAGCCCAGCGCCTTGGCTACATCATAAACACGCAGTCAACAACATTCTAGCATTTTAAAAATCACAGAAACAAACCCTCTCATGACATGTAAAAACTTTTGATAAAAAACCTGAACACAATCCAGTTTGAGTACTACCTAATTACCAACTGAAATCAATCTACAGATTTTAGCTTCTGAACCATGGTGTTCTGAAGACTAAATGATGTTTAACTCCAACGGAATAAATAGTTGTGATTTGGTATGTGGGGCTTACCATTTCACATTTTCAGAAGATGCTAAAGCCACGCACCTTAATTAGTGCTACTCTGGTGGGTAACAGAGCAGGAATTTTTAAGTGTCTTGATAACTGCTCCAGAACTTACACTGTAAATTCAAGTACTTCAAAAGTTAAACATGTCTTCAGACTGTCTGTTTATATTATGTTTTTAAGACCATTTCTGTATTAGAGTACTGTAAGCAGAGTGGTACATTATTTATTCTGACCACATTTTCCAGATAAGTCATCCATCTCTTAGTATCTGACTTGCCGTAAGCCAAGTTTTGTTAAAGAGACCCAGGGGTATACACCCCAAAGCAAAACCAAAACCATACATTCTTAAGCTTGGGTATTCTAATTCAATGCTAATTTTTCCTAAATTCGCTGTTTCCAATTTCTTGGCAAGAACAGGCTGAATATTTGTTTATACTTAACCTATGGGCCCTGTTTAGACTTTACGCTTCTGCTGTTTTTCAATTTAATAACAGGCACAGTCAAAGAACCCAGACAATTATCTGCCAAAACTAAAGCTTAGCTGAACTGGAGCAGACATGGAAACTTTACTATTATAAAGTGTTACTGTACTATTATTCATTCTGCAGAGATCAGCAGACCGTATAAATACAGCGTATCTTCTGAATTGTACAGGACAAAAGCCATTCGGCTCTGCTCCAAGTCCTTCCAGACCCCTGCGCACGCTGCTTTAACACCACTCCTTATTTCTTCTTTTCTCTGCAGCACTTGCAGCTGAAAGCAACGGTATTTTACATTCACACTGAGGTGTTCAAAATATTTTATATTGGTGCAGTCGTTCCAAATATTATTTGGTATGCAATTGCTGTGGGGTGATGAGTGCCAAACACAAGGCTTGAAGAGAATTTAAGCCTGTTAGCTTGGTAAGTAAAAATTAGAAACTCAGAATGCTTGCTTTTGTTTCTTAAACTCCGTTGTTATAGGGAAGTTCTGGGAGAACAACAGGAGGCTGCCTACAGGCTAACACAGAGACCACACTGGCACCTGCTGGAGACCACAGGTAAAAGGACAGGAAAGAAGCAGCAGGGAGTTTTTCCAAAGCTGTCTGAGAGAAGGCTTTCTGTCTACGCCAGGGTTGAAGTGTTAGTGAGAAGCAAAGAGGTGCTCTAGTGCTGTTCAAGAAAACATTCTTTGTTTACAGCCAGGAATGCAGTCAAGGATCCTATGAGTCCTTAAACATACAGTTTTTCCCCTACTCTGAAAACAAGAGAACCACAGCATCTATGTCTGGTTTTGTACTTAGTGCTTTTTGCAGTCAAGGATCTGCCAGCATTTACCATTGTTCCTGTGCACTGAAACAGCCTGAAACAGCCATTTTAGCTTGAACCAGAGAAAAAAAGACCAAATAGGTGTACAGTCACACAACATTCTCTTCTTGAGAAGATCATGAAGTGCTTACAAAAATGAACTTTTATATCTATTTTAGAAAAGACTAAAAAAAGTGTCCACATCTGTACATAACTGGTTCCTGTGTGTGTTCAGGCAACTGGATTTAGGGGTACAAAAGCACAGGCATGCCACAAGAGACAGCACTATACTGGAACTTTTTTGTTGTATTGATTTAATTCAAACCAGTGAATGCTTAAAACTTTATCAAGGAGGCAAGTCACTCCTTAGTATCTGCACATAGAGGAAAGGTGACTTGGTATTCACAAATAACTAATAACCAATTATAATCATCATAACATCATTTATTGGCAAAGAATGCCATTAAAAAATAATCCCTGATACGAATGATTGACACCCAATTGGCATCACCATTTTACTTATATCCTCAAAATACATGGAAAGTGGGGAAGCACAGCTTGGGGTGTTTTGGTTTTTTAAGAAGTGAAATAATACTTCAAAACTAGTTTTAAAACTACTTTGTAACAAGGACATGCTCTGTACCAACAGTGCCGTTTGCATGAGCCAATCCTGTTGGAAACCTAACCATCAACACGTATCCAAAGTTCTAGCTGGGCCACGGCCCTGCACAGGTTCTCAACTCAGCTGCACAAGTGCAGGAACGGAGAGCAGGACAGGACAGCATAGGTCCCCAAATTGCCACTGTTTGGTAGCACTCAGTTCAGTGAAGTATGGAAAGCTATTCCATATTTCAAAGGAAAGTCCTGAATGCTTTGGATAAAAGCAACTTAGCTTATGAGAAAAATTCAGGAGCTGGAAATAAGACTTCTATTACCCAGGTTTGGTAAGAGATTGCCTTTACCATGTGCATACAGTGGACACCACAAGCACTCCCACTAGTATTTCTGATGAATAAAGTGCAATAACAACTTCTGACCTCCTCCCAAGAGCCAACCCGTCCTATTTTATCCATAGAGTGTAAAAAATATAATCAATACTTAACGTAACGTAAGTGGTAAGGTACGTAGTGGTAACAATAAAACCTGCATAAACTACAGACCAAAGCCTTTGTAATTAGTGCTGTTGTATTTTTACACGCAAAAAAGGGACTTGGGGAAAGGTATAGTACAGTTCAGTGGTCAAAAAAAAACCAAACAAAAAACCAACTCCAACACAAAAAAAAAAAAATCACTACACTTTCCTTGACCCAAGTTTAGAAAAATCATTATATCTACTCTGATAGTTGGGAGAGAAGCTGTCTAGGCTCATGTAAAATGAGCTTTGCTGAAACAAGTACTTTTTACCACCCCTGGTATTAGCAGCCATTCAGGATTCCAACCAACTGCTGCTAGTGCTTTTAAGTGTTTCACTTTTTTGTTTCAGTTCTAGTTTAACATCAACACTTAGAATCTCATGCCTTATTGTATTAAAGTAAAAAGGCTAAATTCATAAAATATGAGTTCCGTAGGTAAGAGTATATTTTTTGAATATTAAGTTTCCTACCTGATGAGAAAAAAACCTGAAGCACTTTTTCTCCAAAATTCGTTCTACACACATCAAACGCCAGTTACATCTTTAAGCTACAAAATTATCTCTTGCTGTTTCATTTATATTACTTGACTAATTCTTTGGGAAGTGAGACAAAAAAAAGCTGAAAGCAGCAAAACAAGTGTTTTACAAGCTTCACTGCAACCAACAGCCTTCATGCCTACTTCAATACTAAGCCTAACTACAAGTTGCTCAAATACTCTGCTCAATCAAAATGTTACTGATGCCCTTTCAGGCAAGATATTCCAAGTGACTGTGGATACTGTCATCACCCTTCACTAATGCCTCTGACATTTACCTCAGCATTATGTCACTACAGAAAGCAGCAGAGGGTTGTAAATTGTTTCTCACTACACAAAGACAACTTAATATTGTACTTCGTAAGGAGGCAGAGATACCAAAGCAAGTCATTCCACGCAGTTTCATCCAGAACTATGCAGGTCCAAAGCCTCAGTCCTCTTAGAAAATATCAACAAGAAAACGATGCCCAAACGTAGCAAACCTCTGAATATGTTTATTTTTAGAAATCAAGTAACATGTAAAAGGGCATAGTAAAAAGGAATCTAAATATCAGAGTTCAGACCTTAAGCTTTAAAGGAGAGCCAAGTGAGGCTCTCAAGGGTTACACAGGAAAACTACAATGCATGAGATAGTTCTAAGGTTGCATCTGATGAGCAGAGAGCCATATGTAGTAAAGAAGCAATGCAGTAATGGCTCTGTTTTGTTAGATAGAAATGAGTAAACAACATTTTTAATACATAGCAGACAAGCAAAAGAGCTGTTAGCTGAGTGAAAGCTTGACACAAAGACACAGGGTATAATATGAACTAACATTTTCAGAGAGCTTTAAACTGCAGCATATATAAATCTACCTTACAGTAAAATGAGCACAGATGGAAGTAGAAAACAGTACTGTGAAAATCCTCCTCCTGTTACATCACCTACTCTTTTAAATAAAGCTACTGCTCCACCTACCGTTTCTATATTGAAGAGCACGTGAGGAAAAAAGCTTTTCTGCCTTGTGGCACAAATGAATTTGCAGTTTGATATCAACTTCGGGTCTGCTAATTGGGAGTCTTAGCTACTGATCACTCAGACACACTTATTCGTTGTCTTAAGTAGTAGAAAACCCTGCTGCTTACCTTCCACCTGACCAGTCTGTGGCTGTGCTCCAGGGTACGGAGGCTGCTGTGCCTGAACACCAGGGGGATGGGCTGCAGAAGAGGAGGAAGCGATGCTGTCTGGTGTTCCCGATCGCTCTTCTGCAGGGGCACTGGGTGGTCCTAGAGGAGCAAGAACAAAATAATAGTATGCGAAATGAACAGAGTTCATTTTTAAAAAGCCTAATACAAAACCATTCCCTTGCAAAGTTTTTAACATTTTTTCCAGTTCTCCAGAGATTTACATCTGAGTGTCACGTTAAAGCTGAATATATTTGCACATCTAAGCTTTCCTTTGAAAATAGTTTGGGGAGGGAGTTTTCCACCTGTCTCTAAGTCACTCAAATTTCATCCTTTCAAGGAACCTGACTCATTTGTGGGATAAAAACCTGCGTGACAATATGGCTTTTCCACAGCTTCAAGCGTTAACTTTGCACATGTACACTGAAGACTTGCTATGTTTGGACAGAGTACACACCTACACGCCTATTCTTTCTCACCTAGAGCAAAGGTGCAAGGCTGCACGAAACTGTTCAAATGCACCCGTGTTTTACTGTGGCCTACATGGGCCCAGGCAACAAAGTGCAGTCACAGCATGTACAGCAACCTCTAAGGAGTGCGTAAAATTTGCCCACCCGGACAGGATATGGAAGGCTTCAGTCTAAAAGCAATTGTCTACTTTGATAATTCTGCAAATATTCTAGCTAGCACCCAAAGAGAGCAGGTTCTGTTTTCCTTTTCATAAGATGTATTCTTACCTGACACCTGATCATCTGTCAAGCCAAACGCTGACATGACATTCTTGCTGATTTCATCCTGGTTCTTTAGCGGATCAAATGCAGACATGGTCGCTGCTGTAACTTGAGTAGATGGCTTAACATTAGAGTCAGCAGCAGCAGGTTTTTCTTCCCTACCATCTACAGCATCTACAAAACAAAAAGCCCAGTTATTAATTTTTGAGAACTGAAACACCATCCTACATATAAATCATACTACAGCAAGTTTAAAATTGCATAGCTGTGGGGTTTTTTAAAATGTTTTAACTGTTGAAATGCTTATGTTAGGATAACAGTGATGAATCAGTGATGGATCTGAAACTGTGATGAATCACAAAGCTTAGGTTTCATTACACAATTACATATACATACACTGTCACTGTGTATTATCAGCATCATGTATCACTTTGTCTGAAATTCAAAAGTACAAGGCTCCTGCTTCAACAAATTGTTCTGGTATGATTTGCCAACAGAGAATTCAAAATTAGGAAAGTTTACAGGGCAGGTTCCAGTTTATTACAGTGTTTCATCAACTGCAGGTTTTGTTTTGTTCTATCCCCTTCTCCCTGAATTCTTTCTAAGCTGACAGGTGAAGTTTATCTCTTTGCAATTATACAACTAACACTGAATCACTCATAAACCCCCTACCTAGTAGAATGCTGCATTTTCTCTTAAAAACAAACAAGTTAAACGTTTGACTAGCTAGTTCTGTTTACACTTTAAGATCATCACCCTAACCTCCTTCCAAATGGTTTATAACCAGAATCCACAGTATTCTGCTTGAATTAGTAACTCCTTATATTGTAGGAACTAGGGCTGGATTTTTTTTTAAACAAAACCAATAAAACTTTGTGTAAAACACAAAGTAGTGTTTCCTAAAAGAGGCTGGAGTTCTCAGTTCACCTCTTTACTCAGAACACTGTAACTCCATGACTTCGTGTCATCATTTTCTGTGTCCAGCTTACCCAAAAATCTGTAGCTAAGCACACAGAGGAATTGTTTGTACATGCTTTTTTTTTTTTAAAGATCTAAACTAGGAGATCAATGCCTGAAAACTGGGAGAATAAGACTTCCTTCTCCCTTTTGCCCTCCCCCCATAATCCTTTCCCACTCCTACCTGCACCCTTGTGCTGCTTACCCTGAGTCAGCTCTGATGCTGGTCTGAGCTCAAAATCTGTGGATTCAATTTCCTAACCTGGCAAAAAAAGTGGATATGATTTTTGTTGAATTTGCTTTTTACTGTTTTAGTGAATCAAACCTGTTTAGCGACATGACAAGATAAGCACCAGAGCTAGCCCAAAGTAAGCAGTGGGAGTGCTCAGATGGGAACAAGAACTCTTCAGCAACAAGATATTAATTCAGCTCAAAGCCCTCTCAAAATGTTGTTGTGACTCACAAGTGTTAGAGTTTTCATACCCTGTAACAGAACCTCAGACTTTGAAGTTTTATTTCTAAGTTAACTTAGTGCTTTGCTCCAGGTAATTTGAATAAAAAATTTGCCTCTGAAATAACTAAAGCATTAAAAACTAAGTTCTGAACCATCAAGCAACAATCAAGAATGATCACAACCAGTATTCAAACCTCCATTTTTCACTTTGTTAAAATGCATACAACTCTGCACATCACACCAAACCATTCTTTGCCAGGCTGCCTACCACTTTCAGGCAGATTAGTGGACAGCCCTGGTTCAGCTGGTGGTTCTAAACAGTCCAGTAAACGATTGACTTTATTGCGAAGTTCTATCAGCTCTCGACGCAGGTATTTCACCTGATTAGATTCTAGGGGTCTTGGTTGTCCATTCACTGCAAAACAGCAATTACATAAATTTAAGACTGTAGTAACACCTTGACATTCAGTTTAAAATTAAAAAAAAAAAATTCTCAACTTTTACTTGCTTGTAGCATCATCATCCTCTGAAGTGACACAGTTTAGACAACACAAACTGAACTCATTCTAGAGCCTATTGTTCCTTTAATATAATCTCAGTTCAGATTAATCCACAGTACTAGAACCACAGAGTAAAGTCTGCCATAAAGTTTCTGTGCTGTTTACTCATTTCCATGAATATACCCTGAACAATAAAAATATCATACTTGGTCATGGAAAGCTCTCCCTTTAGAAACTACCTTTAGAACTAAGGCAGCATACACAACACTGCTGCAATTCATGAGTAAGGTCAATGTTCAGCTTTAAGGTTGCTTGCTACTCCTTAGAGCTATGTGCTAATCTACCAATAGCAGACTGAAAATAAAGAACTCTTTTATACAAAAGCTGAAGGATGAATATTGAAAACCTCTTCAACTTTAAGCAATTAATGTTAGTTTTTAGCAGTGTACTAGTAACACTGCAAGTTTATCATCATCATAAATTTCTCCCACATCCTGTGAAGAACACACCAAAAACACTCAAGAGTGGAAGATATCAAGGAAAACAACATTAAGAAAACAGTTGACTATATATATGTATGTGTGTGTATGCCAAATACTTTAAGCAATCTTATAAAAAGAAATAGTCTGTTTCCACAAGTTTAGACATCACATGAAACATCAAGGGAGAAAACAGGCATCGCGTATTAATTCAGTATTTTCAACTTACTGATTTTATTCTTCTGAGGTGGCAAATAAAGTTTTTAGTACCTTCCAGTGAAGCCCACTGCCTGAACAAACATTATTAAAAAAAAAAAAAAAAAGATAAAGACAATCTTCTGTACTTACCAAACAATGTCAGCTTAAGTATCCTACTGCATTGAATTGCAAAGGAAAGATCTGAGCTATCAAAAATTGTTATAAGATCTCCATCTGCAAAAAACATGAAAAAGATTAAAAGCAAAGCCTATTAACTACTGAACTTTATGCTAGGGCAGAAGTGTTAAGGGTACCATACCTTATTATACGGAGGATGAGAAAACTGAAGATGTAGTATTAGTAAATAGATGGGTTTTTCTGTCATTACTGAGTAAAGCTTATATCCTTGTTTCCCTGGTCTACAATCAAAAGACATACGCTGCTGATTTAAAAAGCATCTAATATAACTTGGGTAGGAAGGATTATTTCTAGAATTAGGAATATTTCTCACGAAAAATGAAGTTCTCAAAAACAGGTTGTTTTTTTAAATCATATCATAACAAAGGAACACACCATAAAAACATTTATTTTAGCACAAGTCAGCGTGCAGGGAAATTATGCACAGGAGGTGTGACAGACAAGCAACTGGTGCCAAAAGGGAGCCTTCTGGCATTAGCCCTTTTAAAGTTCCATATAGTTCATCATTCCTTTATATTTGCATACAGGATGAAACATTAGAGCTAAGAGTTCATAGGGGCCAACACCAGAAGGAATGATGCTCCCATTTAAGTTATATGCCCATTTCAACTGGCTCCAAAATTATACTGTTCACGAACAGACAGGAGAGTCACAATAGACAGCACAAGCCAATCCCAATTTAATTTTTAAAACCCAAACCATACATACGAACAAGGGAAAATTTTAAGTGAGAAGAATGCCTTCTCAGGTTATACTTGGAACACTGAGGTGCAAGACTGATTTTGCAACAAGTGAATGATAATAAAGCTCCTGAGAGGAAGTCAATCGTAAAAATATCTATCAGCCTTAACCCACAAATAGGAATGAAGATATAAAGATGTCACAGTCGTCAGAACAAAACTTTTCTCTCAAACCAAGAATTTGACATGCAGTCTCATCTCTTAGCCATTTATTTTTGTCTGGCAGATTTCAGAGGAGCTCCCATCCCGATGCATCCTAATGAATCTGCACATTGCCACCAAGACACAGAAGCTATGTAAGAACTGTGTGGGATCCTTCATTCTTAAGACACAAAGTACTATGTATAAAACACTGAACACCTTTAAGCCTACCAATACCCCAAAGAGACACCGAGCTCCCGTTAAGTCTGGTCTCTCACAATTTTTAACCTCAGTCAAGACAACAGACAACCATGTAACATCTTGCTTGCTCAACAAGATCACAGGTGAAACAAGGCTATTCTCTTTGGCAGGATGGATTTTCTGCTGGTTTAAACTATTCAACAGATTATTAATATATTAATAGATTAAACGAAGACAAATTAAGCAATGAAAAGGAAAGGAAAGAGTGGGAACGCATTATCAGGAAAACGTGTACTGGCAGAGGAAAAGGGAAGGGATAGCAAGACGACTTCCTTCCAGAACCCCTTGATGATGAGGAACTGAGATGAGACACTCTAGTGAAGCTTCACTTTCAGAAGCAACTATGTCGGACAAATGACACACAGCTTGCAAAAAAGCTGACTCCAGTCTACCCAAAGTTCCTCCCTGAAACACTGTTACAAGGAGGCTTTATGGATGGACACAGAAATATGTTTTTAATTACAGATTGCTGCCTAAAAATTCAGAGGTATTCCTTATGCATTGGTGACATTAAGATCCAGCCCTATAAATGTTATGGTTAAAAATTTCAAATAAATACTAATGCTTCAGTATGAATAGTCATAAAACACACGATGGCAAGTTGAAAAAAAAGAACCTCAAAATTTGAAGAACTACATATTCTAACTTTGTCATACTCTGACTACAAGTAACATCTCTGCAATGGAAGCCTTTCTTAGTATCATACTATTAAAACCACCTAACAATGCTCATCTGTCTTCAAAGAAGTTGCTTTCTAACAAAATAAGCTAGGAATCTTACTAACAAACTGATAACATATAAAATAATTTTCAAGTATTCCTGAAGGAAATATTGCTGTCTCCAAAGATTTTTTTTGTATCCTATGTCCTGTTTGCACTTTCACAATCTCAAAGCAGATTGGTTGACATCAGTATCAGTCATGGACTCGCAGAGTAGAGACTGGAAAGTCTCCCAAGGATGGAGGCTCCAAAACCCCACCAGGCAACCTGCTCCAGTGACACACTGCCCTCCTGGCCAAAACTCATGCTCAAGCTCTCAAACTGCAGTTTATGACTGCTGCCATCTGGTGCTACTGAGAAGAGTTGGGATTCAATGGTCTTTGCAATTCCCACAGTTTGCCAGAAGCTGCTATTAGCTTTGCCCTCAGCCTCCTCTGCAACACACTGAACAAGCCCATCTCCCTTTAACGTTCCCTGTAGACCACCTGCCCTAGGCCCCTCACCACATCCTGCTGGACCTTCTCCAATTTCTCTGAGTCTTTTTAGCCTGGGATCCAGAGGGCAAAAATGAGCATGGAGTTCCCAGTGGGGCCTCATCAGTGCCAGTGGAGGCGCAGGGTGTGTAGTAAAGGTGTCCCTGTTTGCTACTATGATCCATAACAAGGCTTATAGAATCAGACAACACTAAACAAGTAAGTTTCATAAAGTTAAACAGTCCCTCCTCTGTGGCAGTAAAGTGTGGCTTTTTTACTTTCCACCAGCTTTTCAAGTATCCTTTCCTAAATGCTGATACCAAAAATCCCCTAGTGCCTAACACTAAGCCCTTCTACTTCATATTCTCCTGCTTACCTAATAAATTATTACTTGTCTTACCAGTGCACAACACTGACAGACCATCTTACGATGCTCTTCTGTCATTACCAGTCAATACTCAGATTCACTGCCTGAATAAAGGCGCATGTTTTGAACAGTTTATCCTGCATAGCCAAATGAAAATTTACATTAATACACATGGTTTACATGGATTAATGTCAAACAAAAGAATCCAGATCATGTCATCTTATTCTCCTTCACCTATTTTAACATTTATGCTGAGGCAGTTACGAATAATGATTAAAGGATTTGCTTTTAAATTGCTAGCAGAAAACACATCGAGTACAGAATCTTGTTAGAAGCATAAAGTCGGTTCTACAATCCGTATCAACAGCCACCAAGTTATTATCCAGTAGTGTATATGCTAGAATTCACAAGGTATATGTATATGTCAAGCCATACAAAAATAAAAAAAATTAAGTATATTAGATTTATCAAACAAACTTTTCATTTTAAGGAATTCAACGAAGCTTAATTCCTGAAATCATTATATAGATAAGAATATAGAGCGTTAAATATTTTCTACTGAAGAGTAAAACAGACTTTATTTTCTCCAATTCTGTTATTTCAAGAGCTTATCTTTATGGTTTGACAAGGGGCAGAGCTTCCAAGTCCTATGTAACCATAAATACTCCCCTGTATGCCAATTATAAATATTTTATTTAGTACAGGCTAATGACCCCCTTAAATTACCAATGGACTGGAAAGCATTTTAGCATTAATTCGGCATCACCATGATGCCATCCAATTTTGATGGCATTAGAAGTTACAAGAAATTGGAAATGTTTAAGACATTGGAAATCTGCCTCATCATCCTCAGTCCCATCAGCTCTGCTTCCTTATTTACCAGCTCTATCTAGCCTTGTATGTACCTTTTTTTTTTTCCACCCTATTCAATTTTGGGAGAAAACAAACCTGCCACCCAAAAATGTAGTTTTCCTTCAGTAAATTTACCCCTTTTAAGCCTAAAGGTAGATATACTACTGACTAGCACACCACCTTGACTACATACACTATGAGTTAATAGCACATTATTGGTTCTGACAAAAGACATCAACTTCTACTGTAAGGTAATGAACAAGAATGAAAAGGCACTCTCATATTTAGGCACTCTAGTTTTAAATTTCAGCCTAACTTAAAAAAAAAAATATAGTAACTTTTCTATTATTGACTCCTTAGGAACTTTAGCATATGGTGTAACTCAGTAAGGTGGTGTACTTAAGATACAATTCTACTCTTTGATTTGCGTACATTCACCATTGGCACACCTCATTGGTTTTGGGTTTGGTATTTTTTCAGACATTTGTTATTAATACATATTCAAGAACCTAAAGCAGGACATGAAAATAATTTCACACCTAGTAGAGACATCTCCATAATTAAGAAGTTTGAAAGATGCCCATCTTGACTATAAAACCTACCCCACAAGGCAGTTACCAACTGAAACTTTTTTTGCTTGGTAATTAATAAAAGCATCACATAACTAAAGAATATGCTTCTGACTATCTTAATCCACAAATCCAGACAGAAAGCTTGGGATTTAAAGTTTCCTAGCCTCTCCAAATAAGCATAGAAGTTTGGGGGAAAAAAAAAAATAAAAAATGTATTCATTTCAAGGATCATGACAGTTTGATGAAGCCTGAATATTCCGGAGAAATTTAGAATAAAAAACCCCATATCCAGGCCTGAAGATCACTATCTTCATATGTTACAGCAACAAGAAACAGAACCAGGAGGGGTAGATAATGCATTCTTCTCAATGCATGCTCAAAAAGCATGCATATGAATTCTGAGAGTTGCAGAAGTAGTGGAAATCCTTAGATGAACTTCATAAAAGATGAAGACAAGCATTCCTCCAGGTTTGGAGGGATAAATAACAAAATGGAAATAGGTAAAACATATATATTCTAATAC
Source organism: Tringa solitaria (assembly GCA_026413425.1). Taxonomy (NCBI): domain Eukaryota; kingdom Metazoa; phylum Chordata; class Aves; order Charadriiformes; family Scolopacidae; genus Tringa; species Tringa solitaria. The sequence goes on along the minus strand of JAOXJM010000001.1, from coordinate 91,179,639 downwards.
TTCTAATGACTGAAACAGATTTTAAGAAGAACATTATCTCAGTTGAAACAAAGAATACCACAGTCTTCATATGACAACTAAACTGAAGCCTACTTCTACTAACTTCTTCCTTAATCATTTGCAGTTTCCTCCGATATTAACACTGTTCAAGTGTTCTTAGTAGTGTTTGTCATTTAGGGTAACGTATACAGAAATTTCATGTCACAGTGGAGAAGTACATTCTGAGACAGAAAAAGATAAATTAGGCCTCTAGGCTGTGAAATACAAAATGAAACCATAATTAGTCTCCATCAAATACCACTATCTTCTTCAAAAAGACAAACAGAGGCACACAAAACCAGAGAACTATACTTAAAGAACAGATAAGAACACAGAAAAAGGGACTAGACGCTTTAACCTAATGAAGAAGCATCCATCAATCCCCTTTCCCGTTTCCCATTCCAGAAAGAAAAACAAAAATTTTTATGTGGTAAGAGGAAAAACAAAACCACCACAAATCCATTGAGCTCTTTCCCACTAGAGATCAAGACCTAAAATATTAGTCCCTCATTGCCTATCAATTTTGATGAGCTCAAAAGCTTCATGAACCTGAAAAAACTGTCTCAGGGTAATTCTAAGTTAACTTTTGTTCCTACATCTAGGCAATAAAACTTATTTGACATTTTAGGTACCAGAGACAGTGCTAAAGCTTCCTAGTGCTATTAAGAAAAATGAAACTGAATGCTTCAGTAATGTAGCTCTTCTATTGTACTGTACTGAAGAGCATAATTTTTACATAGTCTTCGATCTGACTAAAACTTTGGATTTTATCAGTTCATTCTCAGTTTTATTTTACGAATACCATCCTTCTCTCCCAAATTAAGTAACTTATCCATGCCCCACATTGACATGAAAAGAAGAAAAACCCTCAGAACCACAAGTCTCTTTGTACACATCTCGAACAAGGCCACATTCATTCTGTGGAAGCCCTTCTTTCTTAAGGTTGCGTTTGTTTTGCACTAATGACTAAGACTTTCTTTGAAACAAACTATCCTACAACCAATGCCCAACAGATTCAAATCGTCACACAGAAGAAAGATTACTTCTAATAAATATTTCAGGTTAAGTTAAAAGTTTCTTCTCATCTTTAATGATGGAGAAAAACATAACCAAGAATTACTACTACCTAAATCAAGTCTTATAAGAGCTTGCCTTAAGTCAAGTTAAATGGGTGGACAGCAGAGAAACTTGCAATAGCATGAGCTTCCTGCAACAGGCAGAAAAGAGAACTTTCAGACAGCTAGTATTTCTAGGAAAACTGAAGGAAATACTATGTTAATACAGGGTAATGACAAAAGATACAGCGTCTATTGTCGGATTCAAAGGATTTCACAGGAAATCACTTGCATTTGCAAACGAATTTGGAGAATTTTGAAGAGGTGAATTTCACAGGTTCTGTTGTCCTTAGATAAATAGTATCAGAGCAACAGTAGTAAGTAAACCTTACCTTCATCTTTATATTTTATTGTGACTTCATCATTGCTCAGAAGTTTTCCTCTAAAAACTCTTTGCATCATTAGCACCAGTTCATCATAGGTGATATCTTCATTATGAATAGGAATTCTCCTAATATCTTCCCCAAGCTGAGCTTTGATGATCAGCTTCCCACTTAAATCCAGCTGCCCATTCATGGTGGATTCCTTATCTCCTGCAGACCTGTTAACAACAAAACATTAAAAACATTGTAGAAAACTAAACTGTTAGTTATTTAAATGTATCTGATGACAGTTCTGAAGCTTTCTTTCAAAAAGCACGTCTGAATGCTTTTTGGAAAGCATTACTGTTGGGCTCCCTGGAGAGCTTCCTTTCTCAGACACCATCTATGATGCACTAATTTCTCAAACAATGAAGTGTACAATACACTAACTGAGCTCGTGGGCAAAGTAGAACTCTTTAAGACCAGACACTTCAACTCAACAGTCACCACAGTTTCCAGTGCTCAGAATTTAAAAGTAAAGATTTTTAAAATGTCATACAGCTTTTAAGTATGTGTGACAGTCAGAAACTGCAAATTTTTTTTTTAAGATATAAACTGTAAAGTGTCATGGAAGAAAAGCTACAAAAGAACTAATATTCCTTAGATTTGCTTTTGAGATACATGTATACATCTCTCTCAGGGAAAGTGAAACTGTAGCAAATGCTCTCAGCCTTACAACATTATATTGGTTATATTATCACCTTATTAGATAATGTTTACATCTCCCATAATTATGATAACCAGCAAAGGACTTCCCCCTCCCCCCCTCCCCTTCAAGAAAAGACTGCCAGAACAAAATATCTTTGAAAGATTTATAGGTGGCAAGGTGGTTTTATTAAGGGCATCAAGTTGAATCACACATTCTTTCATAAACAAATGGATAAATAAATGAAGATATTATATGAATGATCAGAACACATTGAGGGTTTCACTCCAGAAAGTAAGATGCAATAACTTTCCTGTTTTGAAATTTTGACTGAGATATTTTAAGCGAGATTTTAGATTTTTAAAAGCTGCTTCATAGACCACACTTAGCTACTCATTAGGCTCAGAGCCACAAATTTGTTAGCAGTATACACGGTCAGAACAGTCAGTTACTCTCAGTGCTTTAAGAGGTGGACAACTGCTCCAACTTAAAAGGAAGTGCAACAAAGCCAGCCTGTGACAAAGCAGTTCATAGCATATACTACAGAGTTATATATTTAACAGTTTAGAAGACAATTTAAAAATTACCACTTAGTATATACAAAGGCACCTCCCTTGTTAAAAAAAAAAAAAAACCACACACAAAGGCCTTATGTTTAAAAGAAAAACAGAAACTACAGAGAAGTTACTGAGCGAACAAATAAAGAAAAAAATAAAAGATCTAGATAGCTAGTCAAATGTCCCCTTCTTTCTTCACTGTTTTGGACAGGACCAAAACAGTAGATCTGGAATGATGACCAATTAAAGCAGCAGTTATTTTAAGATCTGAAGTACAAGTACTAGAGATCTTAAAATCAGGAAGCTCTGAACATCAAATTGACATTTCCAAAGCCATATGCAGGCAAGCATGCTGTTCGTTCTCTTGTGCAAAAAGAATTCTTGGTAGAGACATGCAGATATTCTCCCTCACCTGTAAGGATGCTATAACACAGTGCTTTATGAGAAAACTGAATTTTGCCTTTGTCAGCCTATTTTTAAAGTACTACATTGAAAATTACTTCTCTCCAACCAGAGAAACAAGACACTCAGCTAAAGCCTTTAATACATCATACCTTGATGCACTTAAGTACATTTAAACCTACTGTTTCAAAGACCAAAATCCCTTTGGTTAGCTCAATGGCATCCCAACAAAAACCTACAAGCATCTACCGAACAAAACTCATTCTCCTAATCAGACATAAGAGGAGGTAGATGGATACAGTCTAATTGCAAAGAAAAGGAACCTGCAATTAACATAACCAGGCTGCTGCTGAGACACTATGATATAATATCATTAATGTTCACTAGCTCATTATTCATGTTCTGCAACACAGGAGTCTTGACTGCAGGCACACAAACTCAGTCTAATTAACACTTTGTTTAAGTTTGTTGTAAAAGCACAGGTTTTTGCAGAAGTTGTTTGTGGTTTGGGTTGTTGTTTTTTTTTTTAATTTAAAGCATTAAAAAAATAAAATAGCATCCACCAACAGGTTTTCTTTGACCCCCTTTCCAAACACATACGTTTATCATTACCTTGTCTGTCTTACTGATGCTGGATTATTGGGCAGATTTCCCACCTCACTTCAGGACAGAGTTAGGATAAGCCGCCATGCACTATCAGTGACAGAAAACAGGAAGCTGCATCAGAAAAAAACCCAAGAAATATTTATCTGCAGTCACATGTCCTTAGAACTATACACTTCACATCAATCTTTCACTTTAAAACATCTTAATGAATATACTCAAGTAAAACAAGTCACTGTTTTATCCATAATGTAAAACCAGATTTACATTTTTGAGTATTGTAGAGTTTGAAGATAAGTAAGTTCAAGTTCAAGAAAAATCTTGAATAAGATTTTTCACTTATAGAAATAGGCTGTTGGATTTTTTTAAGTTTTGCAACTGCATGTAGGAATTCCTAACAGTAATGTGCTCCTTTCCAGGACGGTGATCTTCCCCAGCAGTCTCAAAACATTCACTTGTATGGCCTCCATCTTAAAATCCCAGGTCAGGTTAAAGAAAATAAACTTTGATTTAGCAGTATGAAAACCTAGAAGTCCATTTCTCAGCTTAAGGCTGAAGCCTCTGTGTCATTAATTAGTGCATCTTCAAGGGCAGACTGCACAGCATTAGGACAGACTACCAAGAGGAAAGGAGTAGTAATGCCACTTTCCCATAGGAAGAGCTGCCAAACTGGGCAAGAAGGAGGAAACACAGTCAAAAATACACAACCACTTAAATATACGATCTGTCCTCAATTCAGCTCAAGATTGCACTTTTCCTGCTGGAAAGCCTATGCAATGAGCTGCCCAAAGTTCACACAGTCCACCTGTTTATTACACAAGTGCTGAATGCCCAGAGCTACAAGACCATGATTTAATATACAGACCAGTCCAGTGGAGAACACAGCTGTGCTCCTCCCTCCCACCCAATAGGTGCACCCTACTTGGCACCCTTCTCCTCGTCACACACACAAAGTCAAACATCCACAATCTGATTTTTTTAGATGACCCACTGCTAACCAGAGAGAAAAAGTAGGTTCCTCACATCCACATGAAACTGGGCTTCCCAACTCCCCTCTTTAAACTCAACTAATAGTAAACGGGAACAAACAGGCACAAGACATACAGGACAGAAGCAGAGAACAAACAAACCACACAAAGCCTCTCTGGGTCTCAAAGGCTGGCAGCTGCTTGTACGAAATGTTCACCTTTAAAAAGGGCTGTACTCACTCCTGACAGGGAGACGCTAAGACTGTTGTGACATACTAAGAGACTACTTCTCTGATTCCTCACTCACAATTTATGAAATGAGTAATGCATGAAGACGGTGCCCTCCTTCACCCTAATCTTGCTACAGCTCCAGGTAAAATTTATTGCAATGGACAAATATGGGATACAGATAACGCGTCTAAGAGTGGTTTACCTTAGTGAGTTCATTTAGCTACCAGGCAATGTTTTTGCTTCTTTAGCATTACAGTGTACACTACTTAGAAACTGACAACAGTAAGAACTGAACCTCATCTGTAATTCCCAAAGATACACATTTTGGTGGACACAACTGAGCTCCTCTGGCCTTTCAACAGATTGAACGCATCATTTGTATTTTCACTCACGGTAACGAGCCACTGTAATGTACTTACAGAACTATAGTACCTTATTTACCAACATTACTCACAGAAATCCACTGTGTATAGATCAACAATTACAAAAAGGTAACAGGAAAGCATTTAAATGCACTATTTTTGTCCAGCTGTTCTCCATTCTGCTTGAAGGTGTCCAGGTTTTAAGAGACAGACTCTAAACGTTGCAACTGCGTGCAATTGTTACAGACAACTATGTGAAACGTTTTAATTATTGAATTACACAGCATTCAACCTTCTCTCACTATGACACAGCTGAACAGATGACTCCCTTGAGAAAGTTTTTTCAGAGAAGACATCCAGAATGCACACTAATGAGCTTTTTAACAGAACTCATCATAGCATCTACTTTCTTGAGGGGAAAAAAAACAAACAAAAATCATTAATCTCTTGTTGTTTAAGACAGCCTATTTTTCATAAGAATCACACTGGCATCTTTCTAACCTTCCTGGTGTACCGCATGCATTTTGGAGGTACAAATTTTTTCCTGCCCTCTCGGCTCACTTTCTATTCACATCATGCACCAATCTAAACGGTGCATGACTGTCCAATCTAAGCCAATCACTCCAGGATCCCTTACTGAAGCCATGATGTCATAACCATGTTGGATTTCACTCCCTTTTTTGCATTGCAACAGAGAAAACCAGCCTTGCCTGAGCAAAGGCAGAACGGGCATTCCTGCTTTGCTTTTTCCTCCGTCAAAACAAGGGGCAAGGAACAACGGGGTGAAGCACACAGAAAAAGGGCCCAAGCAGCGCTGCCTCCCAAACCTCCCTCGAGAGAACCATGAGTTTTCCCAAGAGAACTGGGAGGTTGGTTGGGAGGGAAGGGAACAGAAAGGAGAAGAGCTCTATTCGTTTTTATTCCAGCTCTGATCGGGGCAGGCCCGACCCAGTGGGAACAGAAATCAGAGCCACTGCCTGCCGGAAAATGGGGAGTCTGCGGTTCCCCTGGCTCCCGAGGGGACAGAGGCTTGGTGAGCAAGGGAGTACCCCTCTTGTGAGGGAAGGAAAGGGAAGAGGGAGGTAGGGAAGGAGAGGGAGAGGCCTCTGCCAGCCCTCACCCCTGATCCCCCAGCCCGAGGGGGCAGGGGGATGGCGTCGGCCTCCCTCAGGCGCGGCCGGGGGGGACGCGAAGGGTCTCCCAGCCTCTCCGCCAGGGGCCGAGCCGCCCCTGCAACCGGTGCGCGAGGGGAGAGGGGGGGAGGCCTCACCCCCAGCCCGCAACCGCCCCTCCCGCCGCCTTCACACGGGCGGCAACGGCGCGGGTAGGCGAGCAACCCCGCTCTCTTACTCTGGCTCCTCCGCGGTCCTCGCCGAGTGGAGGCCCGCTCCTCGCCCCGTCCGAGCCCGGGCACCGCCGCCGCCCGTACGTGGCAGTGGAAAGAAGGGGCCGGAGCCACGGCCGCCCAACTGCCGGGCCTGCGCCAGCCGCCCGCATGCGCACTGCCAACGCCGGCCAGGCCAGCGCCGCAGTGCGCACGCTCCGCCCCGCTGCCCCGCCTACCCCCTGCTCGGCGTCACACGCGTCACCTCGCGCGGGCAGGGGCGCGGCACAGCGCGAGCCGCGGCCGTTGGCCGGTGTCGTGGCGGGCGCGGCGCCGCGTTGGCGCTGTGGTGGCCCGCCCCCCCCTCCCCGCGCTTGTCACCTCACTCCTTGCTACAAGCAGGCCCGCCGAGGGGAGTGGGTTTTAGCCGTTTTTTCCCAAATAGCCAGGATTTGGGGCAAAAAGCTTTTCAAGCTCTGGCTGCAGCACGCTAAAAGGCGGTCAGCCGGCTGGGGGCACCTCTGAGGGGAGAGTGGCGCCCCTTCTCCCCGCCCTCAGGGGACACGTCTCAGCCGCCGCCGGAAGGCGGGAGCCTGCGGCCGCAGCAACGGCAAACGGTGGTTGAGAGGGAGCGCTGTCAGCGAGGGCTCGTTCGGAAACGCAAGCCTTGGCCCTCCCTCGGCCGGCGACGCCGGGCTGGAAAAGCGGCTGTAACATTCCAGCGTCCTCGGCAGCCGCCGCCGCCACCCCTCACACCGAGAGCCTGGTTCATCCTCCCCGTAGTCGTTGCCCTGATAAAGACTATCCTGCCAGGCATTCGCTGCTGTCCCCCTGCCGCCCTCCCTCCCTGCAAAGGGAGCTTCTTGCAGCTTCTGATTGCAGAGAAAAAACACGAATCTGAAGCCGATTTCCTGAGTTTTCTGTATGGAAAGATGCAAGAACGGACTCCTCAGGGTGCTTCTCACAGAGCTGCTGGAACTGGACCTTTTGTTACTCCGGGATATTTGAGAATTCTGCTGGCTTTCTTCACTTATAAATGAAGCTACACGTGTTAGTAGGCATGACAGAAGTATCTATGCAGAGCTAGCTAAAGCAGAACTGCAGGTAGTTATTTCCCGGAGTTTGGGATGCCTCAGAAAAGACACCTTTTTTCTTTAGTACTTGTCATGAAAAACGAGGCTTCCAAATAGCGATTTCTGCTGGGACAAGAAAGAAGCCATTGGAGTTTGATTTTTGTAGTATTTGTCTTTACTTAGAGCTTTGTCTCTGTTAGAGGAGTGTAATAACAAGTCCAACTAGCAATAAGCAGCTGTTATTCACAATGAAATGGAGGTGAAGAAAGATGAATGTGGTACATGTTTTTAATTCTAAAAATTTCCAGAAGGAGGAGGGGTGTGGCTCAGGACACTTCTTTGATAAGTATGAGAAAATATTTAGAATTTGGGGGTTTTCCATGGAAAAAAAAATATATTTCATATATTTTAAAAATATATGAAAGGGATCTGCAAAATAGGACTTAGACTCTGCCGCTCGTGTTTCATACCTTTGTACTGATAATTCAGTCCTCCTCCTATCCATTTCTTTATCAATGCAGTATTTCCAAAGTGTTAACAAGAAAAAACTTCATGATCCTTAAAGCCCACATATCACGAATACCAAAGTTCACTAGATTATTAAGATCAATGTTCCACGTGTAGATAAGAGCTGAACTATTGTTCCTGTAACAATTAAGTGTATAACCTGAAAAAGATTATTTTACTTTGTTCCATTTTTGAAATTAGGATTCTGTCAATGAAAAGCAAAAATGCATAAAATGTGTAATTTGCTTGAGGGGGGGTTACAATGAAAATGTTTTATGTTAGGTGAGACGTGGTCAGTGGTGGCTATAACGGCATTTTAACATCTGGCATACTTAGATACAAGGTGTTTAATTTAATTAGTTAAAAGTCACCACTTTTCCAGTTCAATACTTCAAATTTTCTTGGTTTTTTTTGCTTGTTTGTTTGTTTTTTTTATAACATGGAGACAATGTATTTATTAGTTTTTTAAAAGAGCTGAGTTCAAAAATAAATGCAATGTGCTTTAGATAATATTTTTGTTTGTGGGGAAAATATTAAAGACTAGAAAATATTATCACTCATTTAAGGCACCATCCTCACAGTTGTCAATCTGTGTTTTACAATGCAACCAAATATCATCCTTCCTAAACCACACTATAATTTCTAAAATATTCTTCAATTAAATTGAAGGAAATTACAAAGGAATATATTATACATTTGATTTACAAATAAAAAATGGATTTCCATAGAAACATAAACTTCCTGTCCAAAAAAAAAAATAGTACGTATTACCTTTTCTAGATAGCTTTTAATTATCTTCTCTGCCTTTTCTGGAGCAGTGTTGATGAACTTCAGCCTTGTATCTGATGCGAGTGCTCTTTTTGGAGGCTTATCAATGCTAGATAACATTTATTTTTTGCTTCATGGAGAAGGCACAGATTTCTAAGACACAGAGAACTCAGGACCACTGAAACACTTCTATGAAGACACTCAGAAAGTCTCAAGTATGATATCCAGTGTATTCAGAGATGCTATCCCTAAAGGTTCAGCCATCACATTTGATCGTGCCCATGACTTTATGTGGACCGCCTTGGATGTTTTCAAAACACACCACATTCCTTTTCAGAAAAAATGAGAGCAGGAGGCAAATCTGACCACACTTCTTAAACCAGATTATTTAAAATTCAACATGGTGTGCTTATTTTATTAAAACCACAGATGGCAAGACATACAAATATATTTGTTTAGAGAACAGAATAAAGAAATAATGTTTTTAAAAGTTACCTGTCTAAATTTCTCAGGCTTTTTTCTCACACAGGAGAGAATGGGATGAGTCAGTATAACTATTCTCATTCTCCAGTGGCCCTTGCCACTTTCCTCAGAGCCACCAAGTGGGAAAACCTGCTTACACTTCACACACCGCTTGCGCTCAAGCCACCATACGCTTCCTTCTGTCAAGGTGCTCTCCCCTTACTCCTCACTTCAACATCCAGAAACCCTTCTCCCCTCTCCCTTTGACATTGTTTTCAAGCTTTATGTACTGAATAATGTTAATACAAGGTGGGTGGAGAAGGGAAAAATTTCTATTTACTTATAGCCTAAGTTTAGAAACCAAAGCCTTAATGCCAAGGTCAAGGGACCCCTCTTCAAAGCTCCCCACAAAGCCAAGGAACAGAGAGAAAGGGGCAGCCCAAAGCCCATTCAGAGCAGGGGGCTAACTGAAGCCCTCCAGCTGCTATTCTGGTAACACCCATCCGCTTCTGAAAGCCAACACACTTCCTATCACAGGCTAATGCTGGGGGTGATGCAAATAGGACCTATGTTACATATTTATAAAGAATTTCTTTCCTAGCCAGCTTCTTCAAACAACTAATTTTTTTTTCATTTTCTCATATGAAAACAGAATATTTTGTCTATAAATTATAAGTTACCATTTATAATAAAGAATTTTTAGCTGGGAAATTTAAAAGACCATTGTAAGATACAGATTTTCTTTTGTAAAGACCAAGACAACATATTACTGAAGCACTAAGTAGAATTTGGGCCCAGAGCTAAGAGCTGTGCTGTTTGTTGATCTGCCTTTCGGCTTCCTACCAAATTAAAATTGTTCTTACAAAAGGGAGAGGAGAGCTGCAGTGCATAGGTGAGGTAACACGTTCAACAGGCCTGAAAAACGAGAAGGGCGTGAATAGAGCAACTTCTGTACATCTGTACTGTAATATAAAACTACTAAGAACCTCAACTTCTTTCAAAAATCTTCCTTGGTGGAGTGTGAAGAGGATCTAGCACCGTGTCGCTGCTTAACAGTCGCACTGTGTAGTCCTCCTTTTGTCTCCTGGTGGTCTTGGTTTATCATCTATTTTGAGCTACCTGCAGTTGGTGTAGTAATGTCCATCATTCAAGATACCTTTGTAAAATAAACTGTGAAAAATGCAGGATTATATTTCACGTATTTAGCGGTTTCTAACTGGAGTTAGGGAAGGTAGCCAAGGAAATACTGTCTGAAAAAGCCTGGGTTGATCTGAAAGTTTCCTGTGGGTGTTTTGCAGACTGTGATTTTGAAACGTGGTAGGTTTTTGAATGCAGATAGAGCGGTGCCTGTGGCACTGAGAAAATAGGAAACACTTCAGAAAATTTTTTCTTGAAGATTGGTGATCTGAAAGTATACAGAATACAAATCTGAAGTCCCTGTAAAGTAAATGGAAGTGTGGAGTTAATATTTTGCTGATAAAACTGGAAAAGATTAGTGAATATTGTTTGACTTGAAAAATAACCACAAGATAATTTTCAGTAACTACTAACAGTGACATTAATACCTTGACATACAAGAAGTACTTTCAATAGGAAAATTATTCCATGTAAGTATGGATTTGCAACTGTAGTCACCTCATTTGCACCGTGTAATGGGTTAGCTAGCACGTCTCAGGATCATATTATTACCTTCTGCTGGGCAGGATGAAGGTGAGGCCTGCTTGGGCACACCGTAAGGATTAAATGTGGCTGGTGTGCCCTATCAGCGGTTCAATCAGGCACACGTGGAAGGAAGCGGGACTTCAAAATTTCTATACCTGTTATTCTAAATTCTCATTTCAAATATTAACTGGGAGTATCCTGCTGTGGGTTTTTTTGGGTTGGTTTGTTTGTTTGTTTTTTTAAAAAGACTCGTGATTTTAAATAAATGAATCTCCGTTCCCTGTTCATGTTTTCAGTTTTACATCATGGGTGTAATCCATCCATCAGCGCAGTAATAATCACCTCAGGACTTTTAGCACAGAGAGTTTGCAGATCTGATCCCCACTGGTGTACACGCCCTCAGTTTTCAGTAGGTCAAACTGGTAGTGAGGATGGGGGGAATTTTCACATATTTCCAATTAGCTGTTCTGTAGAAAATAGTCAGTGCTGTAATAATGGAAGATCCATTACTCCAAGTACTTCATACTTCATATGCCCCATATGAATATAAATATAAAGCCTAGAATCCAGCAGGCAGGGCCGTGGGGGAAATAGAGTTTCTGTGGGCTGTTATCCAGGATCACTGTGAAAGGTCTCACGCCATGAAGTTCTATTTACTTCCCTGGGATGTTTTCCCACTGATGCATGTTTTTTCCTGATAGTCATTCTGAATAAAATTTTATATGTGATTTGGTAGGAGAGAAGCCACTCAGACAGGAAGGTCTTTCAGTGGTGACCTTGAAATAAAACCCCATGTTGATTTTCACAATGGGAAGAGTTTTGTGTATGAGACCAGAAGGATAGCATCCCTTTCTGAACAAAAATTGTGAATCCCTATAACTGCTTTCCAAGAAGTTCCCAGGCTATACCAAGCTGTAGAACAAATAAAAATAAAAAAAAAGGTTGGATTTATCTCAATTATTAGTCTCAGAATTGCTAAATACTTTACCTGGGTAGCACTCAAAATGCAGAACAGGTAGCTGAAAACAAGACTTGTTCCTTCATGATTTATTAACATGAGGTAGCCTATTGTCCAAGTGATTCCAAGCACTACCGCTATAGAGATAGTGCCAATCACCTTTTTCATAGACGAATCCTTTTTGTTCCTAGAAACACATACACACACAAGTTATTAATTCTGTGCCTATACCATTTAATACCTTTTTGAGCTTTAAACTTTCTATTTATTCGGGGCTATACTGCAAAGATGTGTTATTCAGCTGAGTTGAGAACACAACACCTCCCTACATTTGTTTGACATGTTATCCAGAGAAGAAATCCAGAAAAAGAAAGGTAACCAAGTTTACCAGAATAATCTGTGTTTGGAGCGTGTAGCTCATCTATATCTTTCTTTAACAGAAAACTGCGGTCTACCAATGCAACAAGAAGCACTGAAAATTAGCATGTTAGCTATTATAAGCTTTTTAGAAAGCTTATAACTTCAATCCGAATGTGCTTAATTTTCAATACAAGAATAAGCTGCCACTGAATTTTGGATAACCAGTTTCTCTTGAGCCTGAGGGGAGTCAGAGATAAGGTATTTTGTTTGTTCCAACTGTGAAAATTGTACATAAAAGGAATGAACAAATGGTGCAGTTTTATTGAACAGATCAGTTCTGTGGGATTGATAAAAATTAAAGCAATCCCCTTTTAAGTAATACAATGGACACTGCAGAGTTTGTAACACACAGCCTGTGACAATACATGGAGTGCTGATGTAGAACTGAGCAAGTAAATCTGGTTCAAAGCTGCTAGAGAACTGGCCTGGTGTTAGATGTGCTGAGAAATTCGTGATTCTCATTTGGCTGGACCCAGCTCAGCTCTCCCATATATGGATTTACATCAGGTACAACCTTCATTGAAGTTGAGTGACACTGCAACTTAAAAAAAAGGGGGCAAAAGCCTGAAAAGTGTTCATTGATATGCACTTGAACAGTCTGACCCATTACAACAATGGAATTTGTTTTCTGACTGCTTTAAGCATAAATTTCTTTAAAACAAAAGATTTTGTCGAAAATCTGAGTTTGTGACAAGAAAGTCTGAGCTGGTGACAAGAGACCAAGGAATACATTTGCTGAAGGATCTGAGGACTCCTATGCCATCTCACCTTGTCAAATTCTCATTCTTCTTCCATATCACAGAGACGGTGATCTTGATGAAGACGATGATGTTAAACAGAAGTATGAGTGCTACTGGCAAGAGGAATGACCACAACATGGGCTTTTGCATACTGAAATTCTGATCTTGATCCAGTGCTGCAAGCCAGCAACTTTTAATATAAAGAGAGACCATTTCAAAAGTTTTGTTAGACATATTATTCAGAATACCAAAACAAAACAAAATAATACTCCACTTCTCATCCTCAAAGACCTCGTAGAGCTTTCTAGGTCTTATTAACCTATCTGTGAAAGGCAACCATTTCTTGACAACTGAGGGCTTTCAATCATGCTTCTCTTTCTCTGGTGAAAGCAAAATGATTAATCAAACTGCATAGAAAATATAAGGTGCAATATAGCTAACCAAATAAATATCTGGCCACCATATGCAAGTTTATCTTTAGAGTATATATTATAGTAGAAAGAGTAATAGGGGAGACCTGGTGGAGGAAGGCTGAAACAAAACCAGGGGCAACTTCAGGAGGGGAGGATTATCCAGCAATAATCTTCACCTCTTTTGGTTTTTTGAATTGCCAAATAATCTCAAGTTAGCAGTCAACACTCCCTAAATGGGTATAGTACAATGGCCACCATGTGAGTATTTGTGTTTGTGTTTCTGAAAGAAGTCTACCTTTGTTCTGTATCAGCTGCTACCACCAAGGTCCTTTGTGAGCCTGATGGCCTGCTTTGCTATGCAGGCACTCGAATACCAATACCAAAACCATAGGGTAAATAGGGTTATAGGCCAGAAAGATTTTAAATAAATGGGAGGATTAAGTTTAGGTACTGAAATGCAGTTATGCCCTCAAATGAAGGTCTTTAATTTCAGGTAGGCTAAAAGCGTCTGGGGCTTCCATTTAAAGTCACAGGGGATCTTGCAAGAGGATTCAAGGCAGATGGTGATCTAGTACCCTAAATCCTTAATGAGGAGAAACTGCAATTGCAATTCCTTATAGTTAACTTGAGTGAAGAGTTTTGTTTTAAGTACTCAGATGAATAAAATAGTATATCAACAATAAATCTGGAGTTGTATTAATAATCAGCCGGCACAAAAGGTGTGGGATAGCAAATGTTGTAATAATGCATGAACTTACAATTCTTCCTGCCGGTAGTTTAAAGCTTTTCCTTCTCCGTAAGTAGCTCCAAGTGTTACTGCAACTACTACAGCGGGGATTCCTAATTAATAGGAGAGACATTAGCAATTTATTTTTTGGTTGCATAGCCATAGCTTCCAGACATAGCTTCTTGCTTCCTAAAATCCATAGATTTAAAGAGCTCTGTTTCATCCGCCAAGTGGGTTTCCATAGCCTAGAGAAAAGGCAGCACTGAGGCATGTGAGCACTACTTTTCTGAGGACTGATCATGTCCATGACTTTCTGATTTTTGCTGTTAAAGAGCTTCAACACAGCTTCCAGAGACAACGCCAATGGTGAGGAGCTCCTTCCTGTGCTGTAGCCGACTCCCCCATCACAGCTGTACAATCCTCTACCCTCCTGCCAGCAGGGAGAAACTAATTTCAGAAAATTCTGCACCAAGCACCATTACATTTCATACCAGCTTGATGCAGACGATCACTTTCACCCTCTGAGAAGCATGTCAGTGTGGGCTTGCCTCCTCCATGCCTTTGCTTCACTTTGTGTATTTCATCTCTCCTGCCTCCCTGTTCATTAGGCAGCAAGTCTCACGGGAAGGAGGCTCCCGCACGAGTGCTTATCTGGGAAATAAACTTGCTTCTTAAAGTCTGTTCCTCCCTCAGCCCTAATTGAGATCTTCCAGACTGCCCAGTATTTGCTGTGCTCTCAAAGTAGATCTGAAAAGCAGTGAGTCAGAATCATGTGTAACTAGTCACCGCACACGGCCGTGAACCTCCTGCTGTGCTATCATGCGAATATACGTGGACCACAATGATGCGTAGCCAGACAGCTTGTGCTGAACATTCTCTGGCTTGCACATGCAGTCCAAATTCTAAAGGTTTTGCAGGAATAACCTCTACCCAAATCCAAAACGTAATAATGAAACAATCAGGATCTGAAACAGCTTGGTAGATGCCATCAGACACAACATGCCACGCAAGCTGAACACACAACGTGGAAAAGTCAGGTATTCCTGCATTAGAAGAGTTTCTTGAAGGAGGCTGAAATATTACTTTACCCAGTGGTCATCTGTCTGCAGTCTTCAGTCCTCTAAGTAGTTCCCTTTCAGCTCACCGTGTTGCTGCTAACTGCTGTACTGACTTAAGAATGTGCTCTTTGCTTATTAATAAATAATATGTAACAAATACTGTCAGTCACTCCTGGATTTTGGATGTATGCAAGGCTCTGGCTGAGGTCATGATAAATCTCAGAGATATCTAAACTGAAGAATTTGAGTCCATATAAGCAATCACTGTGTCGGAGAGATTTTTTTGCTTAGTTGAGAGAAACAGATTGTTGAATACCTTGATTACTGTGAAAATTTCTCCTGCACAAACCAGACATATGTTGCCAGTGAACAAGCTCTCCATTTCAGTGCTGTATCAGGACAATGAAAACAAGCTTATTTTATACCAGTAGTGTGAACAGTAGCAGGGGATAATTTATTAAATCACATTGCCCTAAACCAGAGGGACGCTGGTTACAATTGCTCGCTACCGATCTCCTATCTTTACAACTCTCCCTGAATGTACTATGCACTGACACTTTGGTAAGAGTTGCCTTAGATATGACTCTAAATCTTACCCCATCCGATTATCGACATGGTTACGAGGAAGTGTCCAGGCAGGGGCTTCATGGCTCTAAGCAGCAGTAAGTACAGCTGGGCAGAATTGAGTGCTGTCCACATAAATGTCGCCAACAAAAAATAGTGCAGTAGGACAGCCGTGGCTGTACACCAGGCATCTGCGGGGGGGTCTACCATGTCAGATGTGAGTAAGGTGTTACTGGCGGTATCGTATTGCTGGTGGTAGCTGGTGGTATTGCTGCTGTGATTCCTGGCATTTTGGTTTTCGATGCCGGAGATGAAGATGATGTTAAAAATAAGCATGGAGAAACAGAGACTCACTAGCATCCATGTTACAGACGACTTTCGAGTTTTCCTATTGGTAAGAATACATGTAGGAGGAAAAAGTAGAGCAAAATAAGAAAAATTGTAAAATATTTCCTCATTTTCATTGATATTCAAGGCAAGCTGGAGTGTGCAGTCTTTAACACATAGATAAAACAAAGCAATAACTCGTTTGCAGAATTCTGCACTGTCATTACTCTCAGACAACTATTAACTCTATCAGTTTTGTCTGATTTCAACTAGAACAGAGAATACCCCACACCTGTTAGGACTGAGCCTTTTCCAGTAGCAGCTGGGATGCATTTTGGTTTTTCCACTCCGCTTTTTTTTTTTTTAGCACCTTTTCTTCAGTGTTAAGAGGTGAAATAGCACGAGACAAGTATTTCTAAACACTTTTCAAGGTACAAGAGAATAATAAATCTCCAATTCCAAACAGTGTTTCATAAATGGATTTAAAAGGCAGAGTCCGGAAGTTGCTACAGTCATAAATACATTGACCTTGGTGAATTGCTCCAAATCTACATTAGTGCAAGCAGGACGAGAAACATGCATTCATCTATGATAACTACAACTCTGCTGGCATGACTTTGCTCCTCGTTCAAGGGGGAATCACGTGACACCATAAAACAAGGAAGTTTGCTGCAATTGTATTTGAATTAAGCCACTCGTAATAAAACTGTAGCACGAGCAGTGTATGTAACCTCCATTGCCCCAATTGCACCAATCATGGTGCTTTGAAACCATCTGTTCTCTACAGATTTATAAACAGAAGGCAGTGGAGTACAGAAACTGTCAAATAAGCATCAGAAAGCAGAGTAAAATCAGAAGAGAACCTGAGGAACAACATATATGCTTCTACATGAATGCTAAAAGTCTAAGCAATAAGGACAGTAGGCTGAAATAACTAGCCTTAAATGAAGACACCAACATAACAGGCATATTGGTGGCTATCTAGAAGAAAGATAACAGATTAGACATTGTAATACCAGGGTAGAGGCCATACAGGAAAATAAAAAGGAGTTCATGCTGGTGGTGGAATACTGTTACACGGTTTTAAGTGCGAGTCATGAACTAAGCACCTCACCATGTAGCATGGGCCAGTGTAGCCAAAATACAGCACTGGCTCTGTGTTGTCCACTGCCTGGCCAACAGAGACGTCAGCAAAGCAGCGGGGGGACATGAAACGCCACAGAAATGGCAGACCGCTCTCACCCCATGTGGATGGGACACATGTCACTCTGGGACACTACCCAGAGATTAGACATGGTGATGGGAGCCCATGGTAAAAGGTCCAACCCTTGACTTAATCCTCTGTAGCACACACTTTGTTATCTTATAGCTGGTGAGCTGCCCTGTCAAAGTGATGGAAAGATTTTTCTTTTCAGCAGCCATTCCCAGGGTTGCCTACGAAAGGCTTGGCCTTTTACCGTACTGGGATCTTCCATACTCTGTTATATTATTTCTTTTCAAAGCTTGCATTTTTGAAGGTGGATTTATTGAATAATAATCATATATATATGTACATATACCTCCTCACATTTAGAGGTTAACAGAAAGGTTAAATTTTCATCTAAGTGAATGGCATGGCTGAGACATCTCATGTCTTCACTTTAACCAGTAAGCCACAGTTACCCCCACAAGCTATGCTAAGCCATTAGCTCTTTATTATTTTTTTTTAAATACTATATACTGATCAATAATATTGCAATATATTCTAAACTGGCTACTCTCTTTGTTTTCCTCAAACTTCATACAGAGCAAAATATTGTAACAGCATAAAATACTTGCAGCTTTATATCTTTAAGGTTTCCCTTCCAACTCTAACCACTCTATGATTCTGTCTTCACTCTTACCTAGTGAATATTTGAAACAAAATGGTAATGACCAGTCCAGCCACGGACAATCCAACACCAATGTAAGAAATACACTCCAAAGGCTTTGCATATTTGTATTTGATCTGAAAGGCCTAGAAAACAAATTGTATCAGTTATAAGATGAGATTAATTTCTTTCTAAAATTTGTGTTTCTAGATGCACATAGAAACAAAAGTGTTTTAGTTAAGTTATGACTGTTGCTA
Source organism: Tringa solitaria (assembly GCA_026413425.1). Classification (NCBI taxonomy): domain Eukaryota; kingdom Metazoa; phylum Chordata; class Aves; order Charadriiformes; family Scolopacidae; genus Tringa; species Tringa solitaria. Next base: position 91,161,244 of record JAOXJM010000001.1, on the reverse strand, counting down.
GCCACTGCCAAAATTTTCAGATCACACAAAATTATTCTGGGCCTTAAAACTAGAGAAGCTTGTGAAAAAGACCAAAAAGAGACTTAACAATGTCAATCAAATATTTAGCAAAATAGCAGATTAAATTATTCATAGAAAAATGCAAGGTGACAGAGACTGGAAAATGTTGCATTATCTTTTCATGCTCATGTGCGTTCTGAATTTTGGCTTCTGAGCTTAAGGTCTAAGGTAAGATGTTACGAAGAATTACAAACCAAAAGCAGTCTTTGTTTGTATAGTGACAATAAAGCAGCATGTAAATGTCTTCAGTGAAATAGAAAATACTGATGTCTTTACGTAAACAGATGGGAATCTTCTCTAGAATATAGTCGTTTTGTGCAATAAGGACATGCATAAGATAAAGGGAAGTACAGAAATGAGTAAATATTACAAATATGGAAATGCTGTTCTATGAGGGCAGAGTAAAAAGAAACACTGAAATCCTGGCACTGCTGAAGCCAGTGGCCACAGATACCTGATTTTACCCAGGGAGTGTTTTGTTTAGAAAAGCTGAAACAAATACTGAAAGAATAACAAACGTCAGAGACAGACAGTCATTTCTAAATAGTCGTCTTAGTACAAGAGGGCAATATATAAAATTTAATGGTAGCAGGCTTAATATTTACGGAGCAATTCCCTTTTATAAACATGTAAGCAAAGGAAGCAGTTAACGTGAAATACTTTTGAGTTATTTACCCAGCACAAGGCAGCGCCACAGCTAGCCCAGATCCCAAGCTACTCTACTGTTCATCTTGGGGCACTTGAGGCTTTAGACCTAAAGCTTATTTAACAACCAGCTGCAGCAATGGAGATGCAGAGCTGGAGGCTACCTCGGCTGAGCCAGGGCCATGAATGGTGCCAGCCCTTCCCTGCGGCTGGAGTGCCCGGGCGGGCTGGGCACAGCCACCATCTGTGTCAGAAAAAGGCAAGACTGGCCAATACGTTTGGCTTTCCAGCAGCCTGGGGACAACTTGCCTGTCCCCAATTTGCCAGCTCTACCACAGGACAGAAAAAAAAAAAAAAAAGTACATGAGGATGCCTTAAACTCCTATGCCTTCCAGCTCAGCGCTCCTATGCCCTTACATTGGCATCCTGGTCTTACAGTTGAAAAAAACCAAACAAATGGAAACAAAAAAACCCAAACTCTTCCAATTCAAGAAAGGACAATGCCCTACCATCAGGACAGCAAAATTAGTAGTGTGATTACACCTGCATTTCAAGAACTGGTCTCTTCCTTTTGCGCAGCCAGCAGTGCTCCAGTCGTTGACAGTGTAGTCCCAAAAGACACAGGCGTGATCACGCAGCTGCAGTTCGGATGTGTTGTACTATGGATTGGGATTGCAAGGAGAAAAAGTGGCTACAGAAGCATAAACAGATATGCACCAGCAAACAGCATGTACTGACAATTAACCTCTGAAAGGGGAGCTGACAGCTACTAAGGGTTTTACGAGGTTTCCAGTAAACCTTATGAATTGTATCAGTAATAGCATCATTTGGCATTTTGAACTTTTTGTGCCTTTCTCAGTCAAGATTGCCAATGGAATTACCCATTTCTGTAAATTATTCAGGTCATTATGGTTCAGAAGCACATTCACTAGGCAGTAAGCAACTACCAAATGAATTCTGCGTAAGCCAAACAGCTTTAAGATATTAGTACTATTACATTACTGCCAGCTGGAGCTGAATCCATGGTGTAACAGGAAGCAAACAATGAAAAATGCCATGAATGTCCTCCCCTCCTGCAGCACAGCAGTCAAACTGCATGCAGGCATTGCCAGACAGGGTGCTTCTGCAGGGTACCGCAATTAGAACTGCTTTTTAATAAGCAATGAGCAGCTTGAAGTGCAAATAAGTAATGAAAGCAACTATTCACGGTACTAGGTAGTTCCATTAAAAATGAGAAATAAAAGTAGGAATAAAAAAAACAATTATACGTTTGTTTCAGTGGTTTCATTAGAAATGGCACATTTCCCACGTCACCTGACTATGCGTCCATGATGATGATTAGCGATCTATCATATGCATGCATTTGAGCTTAAAACCTTTGTTAAATATTGCAAGAAGCAGCCAACTATGATTTTCTGGAGAAACCATGCTAAACATGAGTATATATTAACTACAGATTCACTTATTTGGGCAAATAGGCTCTCACATAGAGCATTTCCTGCAAGAAAGCAATAACATCTGAAATCAGTTCCTGGGGGTGGAAGTCAAAACAAAGCACACAATGATTTATCTGGAAGCGGGAGTTAAAAGATATATGAAAAATGAACACTCCCCACATTGGTAGGTGTATTGGGCTATACCAGTCATGCTGACTTTTTCATATTTTCAAAAATTTTGATAGTCTTATGGAAAGAAAAATTGTCCTCCAAGGGACGTGGCTATTTTCATTCTTGATTTAGGACTAATCTAACCTAGGACAAATGCACTCTTATATACCTATAACTTTTTGTGGAATGCAATTTTGCTTGCCCACGTCGTAGTTTAGCAGTGCTGAGTCAGTAATATCAGGCGTTAAATACAAAAGATGCAGAATGTTTTCTGTCACGTTATCTAAATACCCTTCACTTATGTCGCCTATACATCCCACAAACTTTCTCAGCGGTTTATTGCCAGAAATCAAGGCAGTATGCCAAAAACCCCTCTCTACTTGAGTCTCTTTCCCTAAGCCCTGCAGACAAGTAGTAGGGCAAGGGCGGCCTCTAGCTCAAATTGAACATGGTGTTTCTTATGGAGGCTTACCTTGGGACTGAAGGCTATTTCAACACTGCTGAAATTTCTATTGTCAATGTTGCCAGAGACAATTTGTTTGGAGAAACTATTGTGACCGCGATAAATCCTTGACTGGAAGAGTTTGTCATTTTGGTACAGGACAAAACCAACTCTTCCATTGTCTGATGAACCTTCGTGAGGAAAACAGAAAAGTAAGTATGGATAGCAGATATCAAAGAAGCTGGAGCTTTTGAAGAAGCCTATGCTATGCTGTTTCACACATCCAGTATTTACAGCAGATTTTTGTTTAGATATTTATTTAGAATCCGTTCAAGAATTAGAGAAGAGCTTCTCTTTCCATGAATTTCAAGAGAGTCATCTTCAATTTTTGCTGAGTGGGAGCGTGAAAATAATTATTACCTTTCTCTTAATGTCATTTCTAGGGAAAAATATAAAAAAATACTGGTAATAAGGAAAATAATATCCTAAATCCCAATATATACACACACACTCTATATAGCCAGGCTTTTAATAACACTAAATAAGAAATAGTAACACCAGGGACATTTACAGTTAGAAGGAAGTCAGATGATAAAAAACGTGGGTTGGACTTTTGCCTCCAGATTCAATTTTTGGACTCTCTTTCTTTTACACTGTTTTACCAAATCAGAGACATTTCATCCAAGTGATTTAAATCACTAGTCTTAATTGTTGCTTAAGAGAAGAAATGGTTTATATAATGTATTTTGCTCTTGATTTTATACTTTTTATTTAAGATCAAGAGAGACTAATTTGATCTCTTACTGACTTGATCGTCATGAGAGACTAATGTAATTGTATCTACAAAATGTAATAGTTGTGTATAATATTGATGAAATCTATTTTTTAAGACAAGCTATGCATTCAATCTAAGTCTCTTTAGGGAAGTGTTATGATATAAAAGCATTATGATAAAGGCTTTAATTACATGATCATACTGCTTTTCAACAGGATTATTTTCTGAAGCAGTGAACAGAAAGGACAGTGACAAATTAATGAGCTATTCAGTGTTTTTTTTAATTGTCATTGCTGGGTGTATGGGGCTACCTGAATTATCTCTTTGAGTCTTTTCTAACCTTGATGAGAGGACTGAATTATTCATTTCACTGTAGGTTTGTATACAAGTGATGTTCAGCATTATGATGTCTAAGTGCTCCACAAACTTCACCTTCATTATACCCTTGTGCTGTGATGTCTTAGTGTTACTGTCACTATACAGAGAGACTGAGCACAAGTCTGCTGGCTTTAGGTACCCAGTCTTGTGATTTTTCGTGTGTCATAGAAATGCGTATGTTCAAAGCTCAACTCCCTCACACTCATCAGCTTCTGCAGCGAATGAAGCAGAGGAACTGTAAGTTGGTTTTGTTATGTTTTGTTTTGTTTTTCTCCTGGGTGACACCAATATATCCTCCGAGCACTGCAGGGGGTAAGTAATGAATACGTGGCAAAATCTCATGTGATCATGCCATTGAAGACTATCCCAATATGTAGGTGTGAGGATGTGTATGGCCTGGCTAACACCTGACAGTAGTAGTAATTTTATTTGAAACATTTGATGTCTTTGGATTTCAGGCAAGGTACATATGTACTGGCTCTTGATATCTGTAGAGATATAGTCAAAGATTCAATACATTCTCAGTTTTAGAAAACAAAACAAATGAAAAAGTCCAAAACACCAAAAGCATTCTGGCCATTACCTATACATGTGCATTAATCTATAAATAAGATTATCCAGCTCATTTGACATGTGCATTTCTTGTACCAATTTATGGAATCAGCATGCAAAAAACCCAACGTATAATTGTTTATATTGGCTAAGGATTTTTTTTTCAAAGGAGATTTTTAGTGAATATTCATTCAAAATTTTCCAAGGTGCAGTTTTCAGTAAAAAGGTAAAAGAACTTACTGGTATTTATAATGTTGAACAGTATCTGAACTTCAGTACTGAGGTCACCAATAAGCCCAGAAACATTTTCCTTTATTTCTAGTTTTGTGGACTGATAATATCCCAGGGCTGTATCTGCAAAAATTATCAGTGGATGCATTAGGATTTATGGTACATACTGCCTTGTCCAGGTAAATCCAACAACACACACAACACACACAGACTTACCTCTCTGCGCCGAAAACAGAACCGTAGAGGAGCTTAATTTCAGTGGAGCAGACTGGATTGCAACATTGGGCTGCAAGATATTGGCAGTGAAAGAAAATTCCTCCATTGTTTTTGTGAGGCTGCATTGAAATAATGAGTGAGATAAAAGTTACCATTATTTTTTAACATACAGCTACAGGTTCAGTTCCCGAGCTTCCTCTCTGATTCCGTTCTCCAGTGGAAACTGCTTCTCATTCTCTATCCTCATCCTTTCTCCAAAGCAGAAAAATCCAGCCAAAATTGTTTATGTTGGTTATACTGAAATCAAAGAAATTGCATGTTGGAGCTGAACACTAAAAAAGTTTTGACTTGTCCATGAACCACTGTCAGCCTGAAACAGAAGGGAAAATGCAATTTGCTACATCTGAAAAAAAAAGGCAAAAGCTAAATTTACCTTGTTGTAACATTGACAAGATTATTATGGTTGAATTCTGTTTCATTGGCATCCAAGAGTTGACTCACTGTAGCCATTACTGCCACAGATGCCTGAGACAAGCAGAAAAAAAAGACAAATTCAAATCTAATTAAAATAAACCACCACATAAACATAACAGATAGGCAAAGAATACTTAATAGCATTGCTTGAAAGTACACACAATGGAGTAAGCAAAGCACAGGATGTCATTTGTGAGAACACAAGCTTTGCCCCAATGGGTTCATAGATAACACACCTTTCTTAACTTAGACAGTAAGGATTGAAGGATTAATTTAAACATCAGAGGATGCTCGTATAAGAATTTCAGATATATGCAAGTCTAAACAGCTGATAAGAAACAAATTTGCATTCAGCTCTGAGAACTGACCCAGCAGTGATCCCAGAAGTATGCACTCAAGATCACTTAAATAACTGTGCTAAACGGCAAAATGAATGCATTTGGTTGTGGTGCTATAAGAGGAAAATGCACGTTCTTTCTTCTGGCAGAGGGGGGACAGAATTGATATACCAAATATTAAGCCACAAAAGTCTTATTTTCTTCTTAATAAGTCTCACCTGTGAGTCTTCTGAAATATTTGGCTTTTTCAGAATCTGGGTTGCAATGTTTGCAGCAGCAGAGATGTTCTCTGTGTTGAGTTGGTCTGGCATGGAGGTGAGGATTTGAGTGTTACTTGCAATTGCTGAAACATTGCTAGAGTCCGCAGTTTCAACCTGTTAAGAAAATGCCATTCAAAAGAAAGAAAATGAGAAGAGGAAAAAGAGTCACCACTTCTATAACATTCTCACAGAAAATCAAAATATACAATTAATTGGTGGTCTAAATAATTTCTGTTCATGTCAAGAATGTGGCATTTGCAAATTCTCCCTAGGAAATGATGTCATGGACTCCTGGAGTAGCTTGGCTTGGAAGGGAGCCCTGGAGGTCCCCTGGCCCAGCAGGGCTGACTGAGACCAGGCTGCTCAGGGACTCTGTTTGCATATCTACAACCTCTCTGAGAAACCTGCTTGTGCTTGACTAGCGTCAAGAGGAAAAATTTTTTCTCATCTAATGGAATTTTCCCATGTTGCCACTTGTCTCCATTTCCGCTCATCCTAAAACTCTGCACCTTGAGCAAGAGCCCGGCCCCATCGTTCTCTACACCTTGCCATGAGGTATCTGTAAACAGCAGCAAGACCTCCTCTTTGTCTTGAGGTCATTGAGCTTATAAACTTCTATACACCTTTCACTATCCTTTAAGTAACCAGAATGTGATCTTTTGAAAAGCCACCAGAGGAAATTGAGAAATGTCATCTGGAATAATCGTGCTTCTCAACACAGTGCTCATAACCTGCACCGAGAACATTATCCTCACTTCAGTGGGAATTGTATATAGTGTACACTGTATATAGTGTCAGCTTGGAATAAATGTAGAAAACCAAAGAAAATATTCTGGTACTGGAGATAATAATAATTGCTAGAAACACTGGTTGGGTCCAGTTCGAGCCAGTTAGCACTGAAGGGGTAGAGAGTAAATGGCTATAGTATCTTAAGAGTGTAAACACAAAAAAAGATGAGACATTAACTGTATATGAAGGTATAGGTAGGTAACAGTAAGACTTAAAGAGAAGGAAAATCTGCTGTCTTCAGGAGAATTTCCTTTGTAGGCTATGGAGACCAACTAAACAGCGTATCAAGTCATCCATCCCTTTTCTAATCCAGTCAATGAATAGCTTAACTGAATAGCTTCAATAACTGAATTATTCTCACATTGTTTATGTTGGGAAGCTATCAAAATCAAGATTAATTCAATCACGCAGCTCTGAAGTGTTTACAAAGCTTGGAATGGTAGGAAAGAAAGATGACTGTGTTGCATAGGGAGGAAGGCAATTTGCATTTATAATTACTAGAGATGATATTAGTTGACTTTAAAACATCTGCATATGCACCATGAACAAACAGTCCATCATGAATGCTTGTTTTCACTATACTTACTTCTGACTTTTAGCATGACCTTGTACTCAAAGTAAATATTTGTATTTATAAGGAACAAAATCCTTTCAAACCTGGGAACACAAGAGTCACCACCACCTCCTCCTCCCATTTCCTCACATTCCCCTCTGCACCCGGAGCTGCCCTGGCCTCACTAGATGGCAGCACGACATCACAACGTGTAATTAAGCATTAAGAATAGCTACTACTAATATCATATATTACTTTAGAGAAGATTTGACATTTGAACCATTTAGTGAAGGCCATGTACTGGGAAAATACGACCTTGATTTCAAGGGTTTCCCATTTCCAGGGATCCAGGCAGGCAAAGCATTCTGTTGAAGGTACAATAGTCAAGCAAAAATACATGATGAAGGGACTTGTCTTATTTAAAGGAACTATAGCTGGTTTCTTTTTTTTTTTTTCTTTTTTCTTTTTTTTTTTCCGTTGAGACTAGTGATAAGGAAACTAAACACAGAAGCAGAAAAGAAGAACCAGTCACTCTCTGTGATGAGCTTAGTCATGTTCCGCTCTCCATGTTTTGTAGATATGGCGGAGCTAAAAGCCTTAAAGCAAGACTTAGGCATTTAAGGATTTTATCAGGAAGAGTTTGTCATTCATACAAAAGAGTTTGAATTTGAATTCCTGAGGGACAGAATTGTTTTGTCCATGTGCAGCTGATCACAGGCCTGAACGGAAAGGCCTCACTCTTAACCCTTCCTAGCATGTCAGCATCACTTCATTCCCTCATGAATGTCTCCCAATCCCTTCCACTTTCTAACTGATTTGGTATCCTGGGTCAGCATTGCTTCCATTCAGAAATGTTTGCTGTGAACAGAGAACCTTACGGAGGAAATTGCTGGCCAGTTAAGAAATATGAAATAGGGTGCTGTGTTCAGGCAAAACCAGGCAAAATAATATAATCACTGTTGGAAATTCAGACCCTTTGGAAAGCAGGCAGATGCCAAGAATGCAGCTGAAAAAGGCTTTGGTTGTTCATTTTGCTTTCTGTAATGTTTTAAGAAATGTAACACATATATATTTCTTGCCTCAATTTCCTATCATTTTTTTTTCGTTGGGATGATGCAGAATCTCAGACACTTTAAATACTAATTCAAGATTACCCGTGATGCTAGGGAGTCCAGATTTTCATTACAATTCAAAATTTGGGGGGGGCCTAAAGTAGGAATTCTTCCTTCTCTGGAGCACATCCGGATTGCTATTGAAGTGTTACCTGTAATTTTGTAAAAGCAGAAAGATACACATTTAGTACAGAAGCACTTGCTCACATGTACATGACCTCATTGGCAATTAGAACTGTACTATGGGTGTGACACCCTGTCCAGTGTTATTTTGTGTTTGCATGTAAAATATTTGTCTTTCAATGTTACAAATGGCGATCAATTAATTAAATAGTTATTGCTTTCTTTAGAACACAACTTTTTCTGTTTTATACTCATATACACAACCTTGTCAGAGAGGCCAAATTGAGGTAAGTTTAGTTACGCTAGAGCTGCAGAAACACTTCTCTTAAATGGGAGGCAGAGGCATCAGCACGGAGCTATCAGAAAGACTTTTTATTGTGTCCTGAAAAACATAGTTTATACGTCGTTGAAAGAAATGCAAAGGGTACATGGAGCAGCCATGCAACACTTACTCCTCTACAAAGTCTCTGAAAGCTGAGACACTTCATTGAACCACAGTTGATGGAAAGCGTCCTGAATCCTAATGCTAAATATCAAGATATAAATAGATTATTTTTCTATCAAAGGGCTGTTCAGGAGCAGATATTAACTGACTCTCAGCCCAGTCCCATATAGGCACAGATATGACTCGGTGTGCCTACCTTAAGTTCTCTGCGTTTGGGGTAGAAAGCACTGTGGAAGGGTGTGTGCTCCTGCTGCCTGATCTATGCTGTTCTGGCTTCAGACACCAACCTCTCATTGGATCTAATAATCTGACATCTTTCACAAACCTTACATTTACTTTTGGGAAGTAGAAGTGAAAGGAAAGAAACACGTACCATTCACAGTATTAGGTTCACATTTTTCTTTGGAGTTGCCGTATTTACCCACTGTAATCCGTTCAAAAGTAAGGTTTTTTATAACACTTTCAGAAATGTTCGCTGTGTAAGTACTGGCTTCACAGAAATTAACTGTACAGAAGAAAAAAGAAAAACATACATCCAGATCAAATATTTTTAGTTCAAGGACAGATTTTCAAAAATAAAATAGTATTGAGACAACAGAAGCTCACTGAATCATTTGCCCTAAAGGAAATTAAAGCAGTTGGGTAAATAAGGTCTAAAGCCAAGCTGCTGAGCTGCTACAAGTGATATTTATGAAGTCACTGAAATCCTAAAAGCCCATACTTTTTGCCACCTCACCTGTTTTCACTGCCTTGGCCCTACAAAATTTGTAAAATGATATAAAGCTTCACTTCCAGAGTCTTGTTACCCAGGCACAAACCAGATTTGGTAACCTAATGCCACAGCAGAGGGCAAAAATATACATTTGCTCCAACTTGGGTTTGGACAATTAATGGAGGATGGTCTTTTGGTGACTATGAACCATGATGGGTCAGATGCGACTTCTGCAGATTCAGCAAGTTGCTGTCCTGCTGCCTGCTGGAACAGGATGAGGTGGCCACCCCAAACCCTTGGCCTTGTTTAAGCACCTGGTATATCTGAAGGCAGAATGATGAGCTCAGTGCACCTGCAGCCTGACCCAGCACAGCCGCCTCTTGCATTTTCATGTCATACCAGACTGCTGTAACGTAACACAAATTTACCTTACAATGCTGCAAACGCTTGAAAAAAAATACCACAGCACACAGGCAGAAAACTTTTGCTTGGTCTTAGGACTTGCAACATCCTGGTATTGCTAATTTTTTGCTAATTCAGACCACATTTCAGCTGCTCGCGTCCCATTAGCAGGACTGAGTCAAAGAAGCATACTTATGGTTAGGGTCCTTGGGAGGAGACTCAGGAGACCTGGAGTGTTCTCCATGTTCTGGCACAGGTTTCTTTGCCAAGTCACATAACTTTCTGTGGGTCTTGCTTTCTGTAGAGTCTCAGTTTCCCATGACACTTGCCTTCCATAGAAATAGTTATGTACAAAGAAGGACACATGACTCTGCAAAGATTAGGTCTGCCTTATAGTACCATACCTGAACCTTGTTTGCTGGGAGGTGATTAGCAGGGTGAGGTTTCTCAAAAATTTGAGATGGCAGAAGCCTCGGGAGGGCATCTAGGCCAAACAGAGGCTTTACATCCTCACTGGGAAACATGTTCCAGTGACACGATACCTTCCTAAACAAAACATTTCTCTTCATGCTCAATCTCAGTCTTTCAAACTGCAATTTATAACTGCTGCCTGTTGCTTTACCTTCTGGTCTTACCAAGAAGAGTTTGGATTCAATAGTGTTTGCAACTCCCACAGTTTGCTGGAAGCTGCTATTAGCTCTGCCATCAGCCTCCTCTGCAGCACACTGAACAAGCCCATCTCCTTCAAATGCTCCCTGTAGACCACCTGCCCTAGGCCCCTCACCATCCTCACTGCATCCTGCTGGACCCTCTCCAATTTCTCTGAGTCTTTTTAGCCTGGGGTCCACAGGGCAAAACTAAGTACATGTTTCACAGTGGTGCCTCACCAGTGTCGGGAAGGAGAGGGTAATACTGTCCATCAACCTGTCTCTCTTCACATAGCACAGCTGCTCTGCCTTGTTTGTAATGAACACACGCTGTTGGCTCATATTGAACTTGGCCTCTACTGTCACTTCCGTGTACTTTCCAGAAGGGCTACTCCTCAGCCAGCAAGTTCCTGCTCTGTACGAGTGTCCCCGGCATGGAAATCAGCACTTGCCCTCATTGGACACTGTGAGGTTTCTTTAGGCATGGTCCCATGGGTTTCACAAGGTTCTTCTGCATTGAAGCTCTGCCATTAACTGTGTCAACAATACCTCTACCTGGCCCCAAGTTTAGCACTGTCTGCAGATTTGCTGAGAGTTCATGCAGTGTTCAGGTCTTCGATGAAGACAGTAAATGATACTGGGCCTAGTATCAACCAGCAGGTTATGCTACTTTTACACTATTCCAGTCAAGCGCCTTGGAGCTACCCCTTGAGCTTGGCTGTTGAGTTCATTGTCAACCCAGGTAACGGTTCACTTACCCAACCTGTACATCTTCACCAACCATACAAGAATGCTAAGGGAGATGATGTCAAGGGTATATTACATCTGTTGCTCTTCTCTTTTCTACATAGTCACTGATTTCATATAGAAGGCAGTCAGGTTGGTTAGACATGATTTGTCCTTTTTAAATCCACGCTGACTGTTCCTGATTATCTTCTTGTCTTTCACATGCATGGAAATAGAATCCAAGAGCATGTGCTCCATAATACTTCCAGGGTCTGAGGTAAGCCCGACTGGCTTATGGTTCCCCCAGTCCTCTTCCTTGCCTTTCTTAATGGTGGCCATAAGGTTGGCCTTTTTTCAGTTCTCTGAACTGAAAAAAGTTCAGAGTCACACACACCATGAGTGACAGATAGCAGCCCCACAGTGACAACAGCCATGTCTTTAAGCAGTCTTGAATGAATCCCGTCTAGACCCATGGATTTGAATAATTTTGTGGTCATCCTGCCTTCTTTCTGACAGATGAAAGCCAGGAATAAACTGCTACATTCATGCATGAATAAGTACACATTCATACATGAATATCTATTGAAGCTTTGTTTTTTATCTTTCTGGTTACTCAAGCCTTAATGTGAAAGTGTTTTGGGCTGGTTTATATACATATCTATACTACTTGGTTTTGGACTTACAAAAGCAACTCCATCTTAAATAAAATTGTTTGGCGCTTTTTTTCCCCATCAATGCAAATCTCAAATTATTGCAAATATTCTGACTTCAGTAGAGTTGCTCCAGAATTTAAAAAAAACCAAAACAACACAAACAAACCAACCCAAACATGTAGGATGAAAACCCAGCCCTTTTTCATGATCTGTGAAGGAAAGTAACCATGACATAATGTACAAAAGGAATGAAATATGAGCCAAGTGGAAATTTTCCATCACCATTAGAACAAAAGTAATTGGTTTACAAAAGTTGTCTACCCTGTATGACCTGCTCTCTCCTGCTGGCAATAAACCAGATCACCTCCTCTATACCCCCAACACTCAACTGCACTTCCTTCCAGCTTTCCCAACACCTTTAGCATTATGTTCCCACACTCTTTATGCCCCATCATGCCTCAGTGCCCCACACCTCTGTGTTTTACACCCATCTTTAGATTCCCAATACATGAAATACACATCATTATTTTGTTAGCTGGTGGAGAGGAGACAAATGTCATGGATAGTTTAGACCTATGCATTTTAGTGGCTAGGCTGGATTGACTGGCCATGTGGCCCCCACCTCTTCAAAGCCAGCATAAGTCTCCTTGCCTTTTTCTCAGTGAGGTATTTACAGGGTTGGTCTTCTGTTCCAAACTAGTGATATGTGCAAACCTCATAGAATCTCGAGACCTTAAAGACCTGTAACCATCTAGTGAATTTAGTTGAAACTGGTCACCAAGTTAAAGTTGCCAAGAAGGTGGAACAACAAACAGATGGGCAGTATAAACATTCCTCAGGAAAACTGAGTAAACTTCAGATTTTGTAAATGCAATAATGTTTGTTATTATTTCAAGTTAATGATGCCTTTCCAAAAATTCTTACCTCATGTATTTTAATAACTATAGTTATTAAAATCGATTCTTTAAGGCACTTCACAGCAAATCAAATACAGAATACCAGAGGAGTGAACATAGGGAATTACAGAGTCATCATAATGCTTTGTTTCCAATGCTGAAGTACCATCCTTGATTATTTCATTTAAGCCAAACTCCCTGAAACATTTTGCCCAAATGTTCCAATCTGTCATGAACCCACCCGATCTGTCATTGTCTGTTGGATGTGCTACCTATCCTGACATAAGGGAAATTACATGGGAGACCTGAAGTTTCCATCTACCTAGGAGTCTTCACCAAAAATATTTTCCTGGGTAAGCTGCAGGTCTTTCAACAGCCTTCTGACCAAACATGTGACTTCACTTGAGAAAGGTGTAGCTGACACATGACCACATATCTTTGTGTCACACTGGCTACGGTGTGGGTGGTTGGTTTGGACAACATGAGCTGGGGGTCTTACCAGCTCTGGAGATACTGCCGTTCAGTGAGCCAGCACCGTCCCAGCATCAGCTGGAAGCACACACTCCAGTTACAGCAATGCAGAGATGCCATGCTGTGGCAGAGGGGACTGAAATGGGATTCCACCAGGCCAGTGCTATGCCAGGCATTGGAAATTTGACTCATCCAAAACCAGTGCCAGAGGCAGCAGGATCTGAGGACAGGCATTGTACTGCAGGGTGCTGAGCTGGATGGTGTCCCTTAAACACTGGCAGATCTAGACACGGCAATACTGGCCACCGAGGTCTGAATCAGATTTTCAAGTAATTGTGATCTTCAAACAGAGGAATTCAAACAAAGGCCAAATTGGCTAGAAACAGGCCACAGAGAGTTGAAACCTGTGATGTCTTCCCCAGATACATTACTCATTTGAAAGAGCAAGAGAAGTTGGTGAAGAATATGGCCTCGCCTAGCATAAAGAGCCACGTCACTTCTTGCGGATCTGACCATGCTGAGCAGGTCTCGGCAAAGTGGGAGGGGGAGATCTGAGGCCTCTCAGAGCAGAGGGGTTCCCAGAAATGACATCAACTGCCCGTGCTGCCTGGCATGTACTGACCTATCTCACAATGAGATCCCACCCACTCCTCTGGGCACACGCAGGCTCCATCCCGACAGATGCCATTGTTGAGGCAGGAGCACGGAGGTACCCCAGGTTCTGTAGTGTCTGTGTAAATAAAGAATCACAAGATAAATATATATTCATAAATATGCACGTAAAAACACGTAAGTATCTATCTAATTTGATGAAGGAAGGAAAGAAACAAATATGATTTATTTGAAGCTTCGGCTAAAAAATATTCAGCTAAATAAAATATGTGACCAACAGTCTTTCCCAGGAACTCAATCACTGGTTCCTCCTTACCCCTAAAACCAACGGCATGAATGTGAGGTTATAGCTGTCAAAAATTTGTTTGCGTTCCTTCAACAGTGTAGGTGGAAACAGTTCTGTGCAGCAGGTAGACAAGCAGGAGGGATGGTGTGTGCCTCCAGGCTGCCAAAAGCTCAAGCTGTTGAACCTGTGAAAAGCCCAGGTTACTTCTGCAACATTTCAGAGGAGCAAGAGGGCAAAGCAGGGCCACAGATTCCCAGTGCTGAGGGAACTGGAATGGTAACAAGGACATGGACACATCCAAGAACCAGACAGAGATACTTTGATTCAAGCCAGGCATTATAAAACAAATAAAAACCATTGACTCAATCTCAGCCATAAGCTCTATCCACAGTCCAGAACAGGTGCTGATTTTTATTCTGTTTTTTTAGCAGAAATAGTGGATTTTGTCTGAAGTAGTTGTTGCACAGGTTGCTGCAGCTTCAGGAAAAGAAATAAACATAGTATAAGCAATAGCAGAGAAATTGCAGATCTTAGAAATTTCTGAACATACCGTAGTATTTGCTGTGTTTGGCAAGCTCTGAAAATGTTAAGTTTTCTTTAAAAAGTGATTGGCAAATCTTGAATGGCTAAGGGGTATTCTGCAGCAGAAATTGCAACAGGGAAGGGGTTGATGGACCTCAGGCTCTGAGAGATAGGTTCAAGACCTGGGGGGATCTCCAGGGACCAAGGCTTCGTCACCGTTAATCTCACCCAGTCCCTAAGTGAAGGACGGAGTTGGAATCCCTTCCCATAAGGTACATGGTGGAAATTGTGCACCTGTGCACTGGGTGCAGTCTGTGCCTTGAAATTATGCAGAAAACTGGAGCTGAGGGCTGCCGTTTGATCTGACATTGTAGTGCCTGCGTTTTGACACGCTGACAAATACAGCCAAGCCAGAAAATTCAGAAGTAAACAGTGCTGTCAGGAACACATGTGCTATTGTATATTTCTAATGTTCTCCCTGAACTAAAAAGATTGCCTAACCGCTTACTCTTTAACGGGATTCATATAACTGGAAGATCATTCCAAAGTATAGGGGATGTGCCACGTAGCGGGGGTTATTCTGTTCTTGGCACGCATCGCTTGGCTCCTGCTCACGTTGTTGCTATTTAGCGTGTGTGTTTCAGGCTGTCTCAGCTACGGTACAGCCCAGCTGCCTGTGAGGACAGCAGAATAACATCTATGAGCCGCTAGGTAATGACTCCGCCAGCCATCAGCTTTTCAAAACACATTGTCTCTCCCTTGGAAATCTTACAGGGAGGAAAGGAAAACTCCTCCAGCAACCGAGACCTGGGTGGCCCAAGATAAGCGGCTGCGAGAAGGGCTGTATGTGGCGGAGGTGGGTTGGGCAGCTGGAGCCCCGTGTGCCCCAGGTGAGCTGGCTCACCTGCTGGGCACACGCGTGTGGCACGTGGGGCCGCGTGGCAGAGGAGTGACACCGGGGCTCAGCCGCTTGCTTTGGAGTAGGAGCCTAGTCCAAAGACCCAGAAGATGCTGGGGAACCTTTATCCTTCTTGATCCTTCCCAAAGCGGCCAGGCAGAAGGCGACAGGGTAATCTGGCTCTGAGGATCCCGAAACCAGGGAGCGAGCGGCGCTGCCCTGCAAATGCACAGACCCTGGGCTGCATGCCCAGGAGCAAGGCAGGGGAGCAGCCGGGGCACAAGGAATGCAAGGAAAGGGAAAGATGGAAAGATTAGGGCTGACGCTCCTTTGAAAGCAGTAAAACAGAAAAAACACAAAGCCATGGGGTAAAACGTCCAGTATTTAACCCCGGAGGTTCAGGCACAGCTTCCACACAGCCCGTGTAGCAAAGAGCAGGTGCCAGCAAACAGCATCAGCCTTACCTTTGCCTTCTCAAGAAGAATCCCTCTGTAATAACAACATGACACTTGTGCGATCTGTTAATGCAGGTCGAAACTATGGCTCTATTTAGTAACCTTTCTCAGACTACTGTTCAAGGTCTCACATACCGTTGTAAAGGTTTTTGGGGTTTTTTTTGCAGAGGGAAATCTGTGTCTTTCACAAATACAAATTCCTGAGCTGACTAATGCACTCATGTCTACCCCACACGCAGTAAAACTCATCAGGCTCCAGTAATTGTGGCATTGGCTTAAAATCATGGGGTTCTGGTTTTATTTTAGGAGTAAGAAAACATCTTTTTTTTTAATTTGGCTTTGGCTTTTAAATTCTGCAGACGTTAATCATCTCAAGACCCGCATTGATTTTGACTATATTTTTTTAAATAAAACTAAAAGGCTCTTGTATAATACTATGTCATCATGAACCATTGGGGGTTTTTTAATCAAGCATCGTGGGAACAATTAATGCTAACACTTGCAGTTAAAGTTTGGATAAAGAAGAAACATTACAACTATGCACAAGCAGCAATGCATCAGATGGGCATGGAGGTATTCTCCATCCCTGAAGTAGATGCAGTTTAAATACAATTCCTAGCAGTACATTTGTCTGCAGCTGTGTAAATCCTAGGCATAAGCAGAGGTATCCCCAAGCAGCACTGAGAGTTAACTCCCATCTTATCTGGGTTTAGCTCCATCAAGTCAAAGAAAGCACTGAACATATATTTATATTAGCAAAGGTAGATTATAATTGACTTATGTTAAATAATTGCTGTTTACTTTTGTGCCATTTCTTGGGTCTGGTTATGTTCCCTCCCTACAAACATCTGATAAGTCTCTTAAAGTAAATATACCTTAATGTATCCTCCTATATGCTTTTCCTAGACTTCTTGATCTCCAATCATATCTGACTCCCTGCTGGACAAGTACTCAGGAGTATCTGCTTTTTTCTATGAATTTTGAATATAGGTCCATACTTAATTTTGTATCATGTCAATATAGCGAGTATTTTGCTGAGAGGAAACACTGACCAGCTTTCTGCTCCGAGTTTGTGCACAGAAGTGTCTTACAAGGGTGCATTGACCTGATTTTCAGGTATAGAATATGCAAACCAGTATCTCTGATATTCTTTCAACAAATTCATCTATAATGCAAGTTGTAATGAAAACATGAACAGATGCTACACAGCATGTTTTACTTATATGCATGCAAACAGATAAACATGTGCAAAGCCAAATATTTCCTCTTTAAAATATAATTTACTAGACTAGCTAGAGGTTTATTTTTGTCTTTTGAAAAGTAAATCGGGTTTCTACCAGAAGAGTAAGAAAATTTCAAGACATTTCTCAAAGCTGTATCAGAGGAATCATGTACAGTGTAAACACGTTACAAGGAAAATACACCAGTGTTTGCTGTCCTGTTCTGTTTTACAGCAGAATGCAAAGTTTGGGGTACTTCTTTAAACATCAGCGTAGGAAGAAAAATGTTTCCACCTAAGAAGCTTACAGCATAGATGTAATAAAGTTTACCAGCAGTCATGTTTAAATACTTAAGGAAAGGAAAAAGAACTCAATGAGCTCAAATAGAGCTCAAGTAGGGTAGCATTATATTTCTTACCTGTTTCAAACCTGAGGACAATTTGCCAAATACACAGTGCCCAAAGGGTCACGGTCACCACAAAACAAGTAATTCCAACCAATATTCTGTCCCAGCGGAGTGAAGGCATGTTGTGGTGGACACTGTCTGCTTTGCTATAAAATGGTATTATACATTCATAACCTTGTGATGGATAAACCATTAACTACACGTCTATTGCTGGGACTTTAACCTTTTCTGTTCCACTTAGGAAAAAAAAAGAAAAAGTTATGGTGGAGAATTAGCACAACATTATTTCTATCATTTTCTACCCAATAAAACATTTTACTTACCAAGGTGGTAAATGTCATGTCTTCTAATTGCTATAAGAAAATGTCCCAGCTCAGACACCCACCTACATTTATACCAATAAGGGCTAAGGCCTGTTATTTGAGTGCACAACTTCTCTTCCCTTCAAGGAAAGCATCCCTGTGTATATGTATGTATATGTATACATATATATATGTATACATATATATATATTCTTCTGGGAACTGACTCTGGTTCTTAAACTGTACGTGGTCTGGGAGGGTGCTGGCTGGCATGGGCCAAAACCGTGCCAGGCAGCATGCTAGCAAGCACCTGCTAGCATTAATTAGATGCATAATTAGCATTAATTAGATTAATCCTGCTGTGTGGCCTCGTTTCATTTGCTAGCACAGCCATAACTGCTGGGCTCTGCAGCAGTGAGGCCAGGCAGAACCCAGGGAGGAGGCTGTGGAAGGGTGAGAAGGTTCCTCCTCTGCAGACACCGTTCCTCTGGTGCTGAGAGGTGGTGGAAATGCTGACTGTATTAGGACTGGCCTAGATCAAACATTTGGCATGCACTTTCAGGAGAGAGTTGTTAATATGCTTCTTCAAACATCCAAATGTCTTAACAATCTGCTCACACAGGTTTTAGTTAAAGACAGGCTGTGCCACCACACCAGTGACTGGCACTGGAACAAACCTCCAGCCAGGACAGGGCTGGTTGCTGTCTGTTAGGCACATCTCGGACCAGCTGGGGATCCGCCTGCCCACCAGCAGTAGCCATTGGGTTACAAGTGTGTCTCTCATCCTAGATCTTTCTTTCTCTCTCCATGTTATTCTCATTAGCACAGAGAAGGGAAAAGGTCCTCGATGCTGGGATCTGCAGAGGAACAGGAGGAGGGTATGGGGGCTGTGGAGGAAGCCAGAGGATGGGAGGAAACAGTCGTCACCCTGTCACAGAGGAGATGTTTGAGCCTTTTAACTCAATAAAATGCCAAGCTGCAAATCCCCCTCTAAGGGGGCTGCACAGGCACTGGCAGGCTTTCTTCATCAGAGGGGCAGAAATGGGGCTCTGCGGGGCAGGGCAGGAGAGGTGCTTCCTTTGCCCAGCAAGTGCAGCCGTGGGTTGAGGCTGGGTGGCAGAGCTCCAGGGCTGGCACCATTCCTGCATCCCACTGCCCGGCCACCCCGTGGGCTACGAAGCATTTGCAGAGTCGCCCAGGTGGCCCCTGGCAGCCTGAGGCCGGCGTGTCCCGCTTATCTCACTGCTGTTGAACAGTGAACAACCAAAATGCTCACCTGGGGAGAAATGTCTCATCGCAAAGAATGCTTAAGTACCCTGGCATGTGTTAATGACTTTACAGCCTCTTGCCATGAGTAGTTCAATGTTTGCTTTTCTGAGGTTAAAAGGGCCAAAAGTTTACAACTGGGTCTGAGACACACAGGAAGATACCTGTCCCTGCGCAGGACTTGTACAAAGCAGAACCAAGCATGGTTTGGACAGACTGGATCTTGCTGATGGGGAAACGGAGCCACGGAATAGTTCAGCAACATTAAATTAAGCTACATCCAATATAGCACCAAGTCTGAGGATTACAATGTACTAAAAGCGCACCCAGCTTCCGAATCACAGGTCTGGGTCCTTCACTTGTAGAAATGCTGCTGGGGGATTTGCATACTTGCAGAGATTTTTAAATGACAAAGCAGGAAAGAAATAAGAATTAATTCTTGTGGTTACTGACATTGCCATTTCTCTTCAATGGAAATAACATCCCTGCTTCATTTCTTTACACAGCTAACATCATCATGGACCTCTTTGAGCACAATGTTGTGTTTAGATATGTAAAATTCTGTGAGTCCAAAACCTTGCCTTGCAAGCCTAGTTTTGCAAATGGAAGACAGTTTGTGAACTGGGAAGTGCAAGTAGGATTGTGAACAAAAAAGGTCAGGAACTTCTAACTTCACATGAATATTTTATATAAACCTTAAAGAAAAAAAAGTGTCAGGAACCAGATGGAAAAAACAAAACAAATCAATAAATACATCCTAAAGGACAGAACACTTCTATTTATGAAAATATTAAACCACATTTATACGATAGAATAATTTAACTGAAAGAAAACCTTATTACTTGCAAATTTGTATGTGATGCAGCTGTGGGGAGACAAAACTGTTCTTGAGTGACTTAGATATAATTCTTTTGCTTTCCTCCATTTCTTTTAAGCCTTAATTAGAGCCAGATGTTTCTTATTTCCTTTCTTTTTTGTTTTCAAGTCTGAGTAAAGTGTGATGCCAGCAGTAAACACCATCTTTGACATTTTTTTATCTAGCTGAGTCGGAATCACAGAACAGTAAAATTCCAGCAAAGCAGTGCAAGCTTTTGCTTCTGCTGTCCTTCCCATCAGGAGAAGAAAATGGACATTACTGCTTCTGGGCCTGCCATACAGACGCCATAAAATCCCAGAGTGTGTCTGAGGACCTTGTCCCTGGTAAATAACACTGGAGTCAGACCGGAATGCTGTTATACTATGAATGCGGCTTCCCCTCCCATAGTCATAGAGTGCTGGGAGCGATTTCTAGTTGCTCAACTGCTATTCAGTTGTATAGATGTGCAGTCTATTTTCCATTTCTTCTTCCTCCTCCCCAGTGAGGCAATGGCTGGTAACCACAGTATGTAGGTGTAACCATTTTTGCTCCAATTTCATGCCCTTACTGTGACATTGACCTCTTAGGTGCCATCCCCTACAGAATATTTTGTCATTAAATGGCAGCGGTCTATATATGAGAGCTTTCTTTCTGAATCAAATTGGAAAGTATGCTGTAGTATTTATAATTATGTTTTTCAACTGCTTTTAGAAAGTATTTTCATTCTAAGAAGTGTTTAAAATATAGAAATCTGTGAACTGCAACCATTACGTAGCAATGTGTTAGAAATTACTGCTCTGAAGAAGTCATCTGAGGACTAGTTATGCTTTATGTGGCAAATATTAGGCTTTTTATTCCCACATATTTTGAGCAAGCACATTTTTTACCTAGAATAGATTTTAAAGGGAAGTGCCCAGCAGTTTTCCAGTTGTCTTTCTCCTTTTTAACAGATGTGCTGTTGTTGCACAGTCCTTGGGAGTCAGGCTTGTTTCCACCACTGCACATGCTAAAGGGCTTTTTGGATAAAAAGCTATTCTGTTTTCTTCCACCAACTTCTGTGCCAGTAACTCCTTCCCCAACTGCTGTAGTTCAGAGGAAATGAACCATATGGGAGGAGGGCATTGAGGTACCAGATATACCAAAGTTTTCTAGTGCCTCAGTTTTAAGGATGAATGAACCTGTAGGACTGAAAATCCTCGATGCCAAATTTATTCTTAGTTCAAGCTAGGTTTAAATACAAGGGAAAAAAGCTGTTTATTTACAGAATATAGAAAAAATATCACAGTTACTAAGCTTTACAGAGATGAAGATAATTTAAATTAGGGAAAGTCACATTTAACCCATTTATTCTCATGGTAAAACCTTAATGGGTTCCTTCCCTCCTGTCAGACAAGCTCCCCGTCTTACACACCTGTGCCTTTATCGGTGATGCCAAAGGAGTACACCCTCTACAGCACAACCATTCCACACTACAGGCATTTTCAGTCCACACTACAGGCATTTTTGGACTCTAGTTTTGTCCCAGGGATGCAGATGCCCATTAGCACTCAGACCACACAGGGCGCAATGCTGGAGAGAACCATTGAACTTGGTTTCTTGTGAAGGGACTCCACATCTCACGCTCTGACTCTTCTCCATAGTGCAAACCCTGGTGCTTAAGTTAGGACAAGTGGGTGAGGTCCAAAGCACTTTCTTGATCCAGACTAAAATGCTAGACTAAGTGCACCTGATAGAGTGGTCAGGGACCCAGGAACTGCAGGACCAGCCTTACCTTTAACATGCCAGCTTGGAGATGCTCTTTTTTCCCCCCAAGACATCCTGTTCCTTGGTTGTCCAGGGGGTGGTGTCACCCTGCTTTCCTTTGGGCTACTGACTCCACAGCCCACTCACAACATTGAGTGATCTCTCTTGGGCCCAGGCAACACCATCCCATGACCAGGCCCCCCATACCGTACACAAGTGCCTCCATGCCTCACACCAACACCAATGCAACTGTGAGGTCCTGAGTCATCTCCACAGGTGGAAACATTTTCCCATTGTGAGCCAAACTTCTGCCACACACTGAAACTAGTCTGTTTTACACAGAGCCAATGCCAAAATGTGCATTTTACATGATTGCACAAATGGGATGGGGCATGCAGCCTGTCATCAGCTTTTTCTTGAGGTCAACCATGACAGTAAGCAGTCATGCTGGCGATGTGGTTGGAAATAGCTGACCCCAGCCCCAACTCCAGGGGATATGGTGACATTGGTACATTTGATTTTCTAATGCAAACCAGTTGATTCCCCAACTGATTTATTTAAAGCTACTCCTAGATTTTTAAAGTTTCTGACTGGTAGTTTCCAGAAGTCTTATGCAACTCTTTCAGATTTGTGAGCAACCAGATGAAATGGGAAAATAGAAAGTGCTGACTTTCTCCCCCTTACCTGGTCCTGGAGAAATTTTGAAGTTTTCTTACGTACAAGTAAGTCCATCCCACCCAAAGTTCTCCATAGTTGACTAAAAAACCACTCTCTGTCAAATATGTAGCAAAGTGGTATTAAATTCATAGAATGATGAAGGAAAGCCATAGGACTGTAATCTTTAATGAATAATCAATGTATCCCCCAAATGCAGTCTGAGGGTGAGCAAAATCATTTGCTAATTTTTGTCAGATATGGTCCCTAGTTTTAATTTTAGAAACTGGTGAAAAATATGAAGAGGACAAACTCTCTAATTGCCAACATTTCTTCGAGTATCTCATATTTTTTTCTTTCAGAATGCATTTTCATCTTACAGCAGAAAAAGCCTTTTGTGTTTTTCTTTAAGGAGAAAGGGAACAAAGTCAAATAAAACCCTAGATGTTTTTCTTATTAAACTTGCCAAAACTAGAAAGAACATGTTCTTGCAGTTGTGTTTACTTGTCTTGCTGGCTTCCCCATCACATATGACAGAGGAGACCCAATCCAAATCTGGGATCTCCTTTTTGTGTAACATTTGACCTTTGTAGATCTGTGAAGCTCTACTGCCCAGACCTTAAAAGGGTTGTTTTCACCTGTGTTGGAAGCAACAATTACATAGTAGAATCAAGGGAATTTGACAAGGCAGCACCGACCTTTCCTGAATTCGAGTGCAACTCATTCAAATGTCGGGGTGGGCTACGACGGTAATATGTCTGTCCCACCTCATTCCCATAAGTGGTTATATTTTTTCCCCTGAAAACATGACAGACATCTTATATGAATAAATCAATTTTATTTAAATAAAATTACAGGCATATCTTATCTATTATAAACTAACATATAGTTATTCAAAGGCACCAATATTTAAAAATAATTTAAAATTCTTGAGAGCAGCTACCTTTTTCTGAGTGGTGTTTATAAACTTGTCAGACTTCCCTCCACTCATTCAACTCAAGCAAAATCTGTTGCTAGTGAAATGCTGAAGGTTGTACCTTTTTCATTTTAACAGGTATGTTACTGTTCCTGGGCAGTTCAGCATTGAACAATGCTTGAGAAGATCAAGGTCAGGTGTTCTGCATAGTAAAAACCCACTCTGAAACAGCACATTTCTTTCCTTTGTGGCACCAAAAATACATCCAGCACAAAACCCCACTACTGACACTCACTCTGCATGTGCTGTAAGTATCAAAAATTAAATCCAGGAGACTACTTTTTCTTTGAAGCTTCAGGATCTGTTTTTCCTTCCATTTCTTCAAGCTTAATAATGCAATGCCAACTTCTCTTATGCAAAGAGAGTTTTTGTAAGAAGGCTGCCCTACAGTTCTGTGTCAGAGACTGTATTAGGGTTGGGCTTCTTTAAAGGCATCTAAGCATGGTTGCACCAAAAAAAGCAGATGTGTCTGGTGGGCTTATTCGTCCAGTTCTCTGATCATTTACAGGGGATTCACAGCAGGGAGACAGAGGAAGATAGAGATGATACCTCTCAGCAGGTTGAGTCCTGCTCAGGTTTTCTTCCAAAAAACCACACAGACCTACAGTTACTGCTGGGCTAGTGCCTGGACACAGGTAGGGAGAGAGCCAGAGCCACCAGGCTGAGCTGGTCACAGGAGGAGCTGCAGCAAGCAGCCATTCTTCTGGCCATCGCGTTCCAGTACTGGCACTTTTTGTTTCTGAAAAAGCAGGTTTCTTTCAAAAGGAGAGTTTGCTAAGCACCTTCCACATTCAACTAATTTTGGCTTATCACGGCAGACTTTTGTAATAATCTCCAAGTTCTCCTTAATATACAGCATCATCTTCTCTGCCCAGCACTGCAGAAGCTTTATACCCCAGCCATGCTAAGAGGAAAGAATTCTGCCCTTTAAAAAAATCCCAACAATTTAGAGACAAGAGTAATGTGGCACAATGAAGGTAAGATTATAGCTGGGTGTCACGACATGCTGCATTTGGCCAATGTATTCCTGCTGCAATTAACAGGCAAGCTCCTCAGCAAAGCCATGGATCTTCCTTCTGGCTTATGCCAGCAGAAAACCTCATTGTAATGGAACCACAGTAACAAAACTCAAGTCTTAGATCTGCAGAGCCGAGTAAATACCAATTAATTCAGTGTTTACACTGAGACCACTGCAAAGCTGATACACAGACCTACAAAAATGCCATACTAATACTGATCTTACAAGAATGTCCTCAGACAGACTTCATTAAAGTTTGCCAAAATCTCCAAGGCTCTTCAGAGAACGGCATTGAAGAAAGGCAAACAATTATTAAGAAAGGTGGTGATCTTTGGCTGTGCATCTGCAGTTTCCCATTTTACATTTTTAAACACAGAAATTTTGTCTGTGAGCCAATTATTCTTACTTTCCGAAATAGATTCATCTGGATAATCTGACACCTGGATACAAATGTCACTTGTACACGATACTTGGCAAATATCTAAAATATTTTTTTAAGTTGCCAACTGAAGTGTTCTAAGTAAACATATCAAAGATCAGCCAATTTATCATGCTTTTCTTCCTGCTTAGGTTATCCCTTTAGTTTAGAGATACAGCACCATAATATTTTTACAGTATTAAATATAACTTATCAAGAAAAGCAGTGAAGAAACTTGCATTGTTCCTGACTATGAAAAGCAAAGTATTTTCTGAAGATGTCCTTCAGAATAAATGACCTCCCTGATTTTGGAAAGGCATTGATAAGCCTGGCAGGCTAAAATTCAGCATTAATAGCATGTGCAGCTAAGGAAGGTTCTTCTAGAAAATGAGAGGGTAAAAAGTGGGTCCTGAAAATGAAGTGAATGTGTATTTTGCATTGAAGGTGAAATACTTCAGGAAAAGCCCTTAATTTAGTCTTTTTTGAGTCCTGGGATCCCTTTGAGCTACAAACTATTTTATTGCCTGTCTTTTTAAGTAATTGGTTTACTGCAATTAATAATTTTATGCTACTCATTTTTCTGGTTCACACTGAAAAAATTCTAGGAGAAACTCAAAAGTAGAGGGACCAGAGCCTATAACTCTCATTCATCTGCCAGAGTCCAGCCCTGCATTCCCTTAGGAGCACCTGAAAATATTCTAATAATAGAAGGAACACACTTCTGAAGCACCCAACCTGATGCACTGGTACAATTTGAACAGAATTTGTTGTCCTGCACTAGCCTGTTTCCAAAAATAACTAGAAAATAATACTTTCAGAAGGTGTTCTAAAGGCAAGAGCTGTTTTCTAGAGTGATGGATATGTAAAATGGCCCCTGACCACCAGCACACATCCTGGGCTCAGTCTTCTGGGAAGCAGACACACGTGCAGGGGTGCAGCAAGTGCTCCCTGCTGCCCAGCTGCCCCTGCAAGTCTTTCGAAAGATGTATTAGAGCCAGGGTGGCACTTCACAGTCTGCCCCACAGGGGCAGTGTGCTTACACACAACATTATTTTCTGCTGTCTTTCGCCACGTATCAGTTATGTCCCTTTCAATAAGGTTGGAGCACATCCCAGGCAACACTGAGCACTGAGGAGGACACCCTGTTTTTCACTGAATCAAGATTTCCCTTTTCATGGAGAAAATAAATGCAATTTAAAAAAAAAAATTAAGTCATTCACTGCTGTGTGCAGCTGGGCATGGAGCTATTATGAAGGCAACATCTGCCCCCCCATAGCTCACTATACAGCACTGCGCAAGCTGCCTGGTGATTGCAGGGATGACACAGGGAACAGGAGGCAAATCCATCTCATTCTGCTCACAGATGAGCATTACCTGCTCCTGACCCAGGTGCTGGGTCCAGTCACATGTCTCTATGAACCCTGGTGAAATTCCACCAAATTCCACCCAAAGAAAGGAAATAACTTTGGGAAAGAAACTGGCTTCGCGGCTGGGTGCTGTCCCACTGGTAACTCCTCAGCCTTTCTGGAAAAGAAGTTGCTCCAGGCACTGAGGGAAAGCAGAGTCACTTCACTGCCTTTCAAAGTCAAATGTTGCAAAGAGGCAGGACTATCTAGGCATCAGAATGAATAACTGCAGTGGCTTTTGGTCATCATACACCTCTTTGGTTCTCCTACCAAGCTTGGTAATATCTCTGCAGGAGTGAACACACTACACACTCTTCAAGGAAACACTGAATGGGTTTGCAGTGAGCAGTTCTTTCCTTTTAACATAAAGCCACAAGCAGAGACATGAAGCTGTTGTACAAGACAGCTGCAAGATTCTGATTTTTTTATCCTAGAGTCATAGAATTGTCTAGGTTGGAAGGGACCTTAAAGATCATCGAGTCCTCCCATCTTGTTCTACTGTTTTCCAGGTCTACACAGTTACTTATGCACAGTCACTTGCAGAGCAACAAACACACTTATTTGGACACCCTAATTATGGAAACAGCTGAACAGCCTGTTCAGCAGCAGCTGGAAAACATTTTGCTTAGCTTTTAATGAGGCAAACACAAAGGCTTCATCATGCCACCTCATCCAGTCCAAGACTGTCCAATATTAGTCCGGTTTTCATTGAAGCATGTGATAAACAAGGTACTAGTGCAACCACCACAAACTGATATCGAGCTTACCCTCTGCAAATAAAGATGTAAACAGTACTCAGGGGATGATATTTGCATAGTGAGCTGTAGTGAAGAATGAATAAGATGGCAAAAAAATCTAGAAATGAGGTATCACTTAGCCTAATGGTAGAGCGGGTAAACTAGTCAAGCCATATTCATGCTAAATTTCATCTTCTGACTCCTGATCTCGTTCAGATGTTTTCAGTAATCCCATTTCCATGGACTGGGACTGTTTAACCTTTGAACGAACTGCCCTGAAAACAACAAAAAACAGAAGAGCTGTCAATGGTAACTCAAAGTCTCATCTGGCCATTTTTACATGATACAAAATTGTTTAACTCTTCCATCACATCAGAGAATTAGGATGACTGATTTATAAAAACTTGAATTGGGCTACCATGGAAGACATTATAAAGAGGAGCGAGTGATTTCCAGCAGAATCTGGGCAGAATTTAACCAGATGCAGTTACCTGCATTTTAACATGAGAGACTACTATACAATGCAAGCATATATTCTGACATTAGTATATGCTGCCTTTAATAATAACCCCTGTACAAGCTTGTTCCTATGGACACATCTAAGAACGTACACCATAGGAAGTTCAATGTTGTGCAGACCGACAGCTGTGTTCTCCTGGAAGGGTACTATAAAGCTGTGGAGAAGAGTGGCCAACCTTCCCACAGACGGGAACTCTGCTCAGCATGTTGTGATCAACCTGGGGGACTTTTCTGATGCTGCAGCAGCTGCTGTTCCCAGCATCCAGAGGGATGTAAGATTGCTGTCACCTTCTCTATAGTTGACATCCTTTACACAACAAAGCAGTTCCCCAGCCTTGAGTGTTGGTGCCATTTGGAATGAGATCCAAAAAGACATGGCGCCTCCTCGGCACAAAGCAAGACTGCAAGAACTAAATATGGCCAAAATATGATTAAATGGGGCCATTAAGATGGTAGGGGGAAAGCACAGGGTGAGAAGCATGTTTAGACAGTGCAGTAAAAGGCTTGGTAAGATCCTGCAGGCAAAAGGGCACATGGCAGAATCAGGCTCATTTTTACGGAATTGTTTGAGTTGGAAGGGACCTCGAGATCATCTAGTCCAACTCCCCTGCTAAAGCAGGATTACTCAGAGCACATTACTCAGGACTGCATCAAGGCAGGTCTTGAAAATCTGCAGAGAAGGGGACTCCATGACCTCCCTGGGCAGTTGTCAGAATTAGCATTGGGCAGCAAGAAAAACGGCTAACTTTAGAAATTAAGGAATGAAACTGGCTAGTGAATAAAGAATCAGGTCTAATCACAGGAAATTGCTAGCAATGAAACCTGTCCAATATTCTTCAAAGTTAAGTCATGAAGCCTGCTGACTAAGCCACTTGGATTTAGTAGAGATGAGGACTGGGAGAGAAGACCTTGAAGGAAGAAAAAAAAAAGGTCTCTCCTCCCTCTAGATTTTTGTGCACTTACAAATGTGGAAGACTATCAAAAAGAGCTCATTTTATATGAGAACCACTATGCTGTCAGAGCTACACTTTATGAATGTTTTTCCCCTTTCTAGTGAAGCAATGAGTGACATTGTCTCCACTGATTAGCAGTAATCTATTCTTATTTTACCTTGCAAGACAATTATGTACTTTGTGGAAACCTTTTGATTTGTCAGTGAAGCTTTTATAAAATAAAGCTCCTGCTAGACAAAATGGACAGGTCTCCAAAGTTTTACTGTTTCAAGTAACTTACCAGCTGACGATTGTGTAATTCACTGCAAGTATAAGAAAAGCAAAGGCATAATGCCAGCAATAACACATGGTCAGGAACATCATATTAGTATGATCCATCTGATTCCACTCTGGGCTCCCATTTGGAGGATAAAGCACAAAACCAATCTGTAATAAAATAAAAGATATTTAGGAAATGTTATTTGATGTATGTCCTATGCTGTATAATCCTACCCATCACAAGGCAGACATTTCATTTTTTTACAGTGCCGATTATTCCTGTGATTATTATCAAAAAATAATTTTGCAGCCACACTCAGATGAAATGGATCATTTTACAGTTTTGTGCAGAAATGCCTTTGAAGATGCAGAGCCGGTCCTAGAGACCCCCTACTCTTGCAAAGTGAATTAAGGAGCCGGTCCAACAGGTCCTGCATCAATCACAATTGCATCCTGTAAGGAAAGGGACCGATGCTCAGCTGCTTATGATCTGAACCACAAGCACATCACCAACCAGCAAATCTGCCCGGCCATTTGCACTGACTCACTTCTTCCCAACAGCGTCTGGAAACGCACTACATGGTTCAGAAGACGAATAAAAAATTAATAAATAAAGGCAAGCATAAGTCTATTTCTTGTGGGTCATGCGGGGAATGGGTGTCAGGTTTTGCAATGATGTTAAAACAGGAGCTTTCTCTCCCAAGGCTATAAGTTCATGTGAAATACGTATCTGATTTGTTTATTCAGAGCTGGGAAAGATCAAATTCAGATTAATGCAGAAGCTGGGAAACTAGTAAACCCACGGCTACGCAGGGGTCTGCCTTGACAAGCACCAGTCCTCTGTACTGCCTAATATCAAAAAAAGTCACCACTCAGCAGTTTAGCCAAGCATTTAGGAGCTGGGAAGAGGACGAGAGGAAGGAGGAGGGGAGGAGTGCATTTTGCATTTCCATGTAGAGAATTCAATGAATGAGGGTGTTGATGATGCAGAAAGAAAGTCCCTTCACCTTTTACAAATTTGTCATGCTGCAGCCAGTATGTGGTTTTCAGTCACACATATGGTTGAAGTCTGATGCAGTTGTGAAAAAAGTCGCACTTAAATATCTTGTATTTTTAGTTCTTCATTTTTTTACTTTGAAACAAAACCCACATTGTCTCCAGAGCTAAAGAAACAACTTGTTCTAAAATTAGAGTAGGCAGAGGACAAAGAATAAATGATTGCTTCTAATTCCTCTTACGTAAAGCTTCTTAAACCACCAAAGAAAAGTTTACAAACAAGAAAATAAAACACCAAGTGCTGCAGCACCAGGTTCCTGAGCTCACTTATAGAAAAATACTGCTGTTTTGGAGGTCTGTTTTCTTGCCAGAGCAAGTATTTAAATATTTGATTTGGTGCTGAGTGTCCAGTTCTCCTAAGGAACAGCAAACGTTTTTATTAATCGTGTCTGGCCAGCATATAAAAAAGGGAAGCCAGTCTAGACATGCCGGAAAGAAAAAATCACTGGAGTGACCTCAGTTCTCCACTATAAGATGAAACACACATCGGCACAAGCGCTCCTATTTCTTTGTTATAAGATCGCAGCAATTCATCGAATTCGGTCTCTTGTTTGACAGCAGAGAAAGGGTCACTATCAAATATCTATTAATTGGATAGAATCACAAGTAAGTGAAGGCACGGCAGCTATATTTCAAAGAGTCCTTTTGGGAGCCACATCCCTGAAATATAAGTGTTTGGGCTGTTTCTTCTTCTGTTCCATTTCCGGAACACTGGAAAAGCAGGAGGTTTTACATCACTCAGTCTCTTAATGCAAATTGGGAGCTCAAATACCTTTCAAACCTAGGTTGCCACTGTTGAAATGCTTTTCAAAAAGTAGAAAGAGGCAGAAAACATGAACATTTGTTCAATATATGCTCTTTACACAATGCCAATGGGCACTTTGCCTTATCTATCCAGTACTCGGCTGGACATCTACTGACTGCTCCGGCAGCTGGCAGTGGGGATGGGGATTGTCTTTGCAAAGAACAGTATATATTGCTGGGCTATAAAATCATTGCCATTTGGTTGGAGAATTTTGAACAGGATGTTACAGAGATCAGAGGGGATGTTAAGCCACAAGGGAGAGCTCAACAAAACCATTTTAGCTTTTTTATTGATTCAAATAAAAGACAGTAGAAGTAAAACGGTTTCTTGGTCTGTAAAACAGAGATGATAAATACTTTTGTCTCTTTAATGGGACATTAAGAGTGCATTGTTTTCTATGAGTCCTTTGATGTCTGTATTTAAAAGGCATGTTATATCACCTGTGAAACATCTGCAAAAGGGTAAATGACAAATTTTGGTGAAGGAAGGAATTCCTAAGGCAGAAAAGTGACCTACCTGCCAGAACCAGCTGCCTTGTAATATGCAGAGGCTTGTGCGGAGCATCTCAAGCACAATGCTGCCACGGAAGAAAACTTCCAGAAAAATGCAAACAGCAGCTCCAAAGATCGCAAATAGCAATAACTGATGAACATGAACATCCAGCATGGCTCTCCCATGAAGATGGTAGCAAAAGAGAAAACCTGGAATAAACGAAGTGACGAGTTAAAGATATCTTCTTGCCTTGTAATCTCCCTGTGTCTGCTTTTAGAAAACAGTGAACCTTTAGCATTTCTCTTTATGCCAGTATCACCTTCTCAGTTGAACTGAGAGTAATTTTTTTAAGACTGATGCCTATGTACTGTGTACTCTTGAGCTCACAGCAGGAAATTGCATGGAAAGCTGCAGCTCTGTCACCTTTCATTTAAAACACATAAACAAAACATTTCATTCATCTGTCTCTGCAGTGTAACAAGAAGGATGCTATGAGATATGCTGCACGTACAGAAAACATAAATTGAGAGTGTCTCCAGTGCAATTCCAACACGTGATTGATGTACAGGTAAATAAATGCACTCACACTGGCTTTAGCTAACAAGTTGCACACCATGTCAGTACATACATTGAAGCACATGCCTGAGCTGCTGAGCGCTTACCCAAAATAGGCTTGTGCTGCTACTTTCATAACATCTCTGTAGCTACCAGAGCCAGTTAGGAAAGCACAGGTACCCCTCTGCAACGTGTGACCCTGCTCTGGGCTGCAGCGCAGACAAACAGACTGATCTTTTTTAAACATTTCAGGGTGTTAAGCATCCAGCTCCTGTTAAGGGTGATTTGAGATTCCCAGTCCAAAGACTGATACCCTTCTGCAAATTTCACACACACCCCTGCAGGGAGAGGTAAACTCACCTTCAATAAACACTGCTAAGGAAAGCATCATCCTGTCCATGGCCACTGGCAGTGCGTTGGTCCCGTGAGCCACGATGTCAACCAACCCTGAAATGCCATAGAAGAGGTACATGGTGGCATGTTGCCAGTTCATCAAGTGATCCCAGTGCTTTTCCTCATAATTATACAACTTCAGGTGAGGTCCATCAGGAACAAACTGCTCGGCCACCATTCCTGTGCATGAAACAAGAAGTATAACTATTTGTCCTGGTGCTTAAGGTATAGACTGATGATAAGTCTTTATACAAACAATAGAGGCAACAGTATATCCCCACGCAGCATAACACCAGTCAAATTGGGGTTTAGTCTGGCTGCCTGAGGATTGCTGTGGGTGATCGCTATGTTTTGCTCCCTTCTGCCCAGTTCCGCCATTCCCAATCAACTTTTTAACATGTTGTTCAAATTCAAGTGAAAATGCACAGAGGTCTCAAAGATATTAATTTTATATCAATTTTCAAGAAAACAGGCAGTGGGTAGAGGAGAGATAGAATAAGTTGCTCTGCTGAGGGAAAGACCACAGAGTGAGCTCAAACATATATTAAGCATCCCATAATCCAGAGAGGGGAAAGCCAGAGGAAACCAGGCTTCAGCTCTACTCCTGGTGGGACTATTTGCACGTTGCAGTTTCCAGCAGTGAAAATGGAGACAACTATTCTATGCTGCTTTTTTTTTGTTAAACAATTGCTATTGTAGTAGTCCTCTGACTGAATTTTTCGTCTGCCTTTCCCAGTAGTTCAAACATGAGTATAACATGTGCTAAAGTCCCCGAAAGAAAGATTTACCATTTCAGTCCCTGCAATATGCAATATGCAGAGTTCAGACTCATAATTCAAAGGGGATTTTTCCTATAAAGCCATAAAAGGAAATCGCTCCACCGTGCAGAGTTATTAAAGGTCCCATGAGAATGTATACCGGGTTAGTATTTGAATTGCTGCTCCACTGCCTCCCTTACCTTGGCCCCTCGGTGTCTTGCTAACAAGCTGCAGTACTCCAGCAAGGGGAAAGCTGCATTTAGATATTTTATATGATCAATGAAGTTAGGGAAGGGTTTAAAATATGTTATGCTTCTAAAACGTTAAT
>JAOXJM010000001.1:91116517-91127745 GCA_026413425.1 Tringa solitaria | reverse complement strand
TGATCAATGAAGTTAGGGAAGGGTTTAAAATATGTTATGCTTCTAAAACGTTAATCATATTGTTTATAAAGGGTGAGCCAGCATCCTGCTGTATAAGTAGATAAGCTGCAGAGCAAATTAAGTGTTTTTCCATCTTTACTTCAGGTTTTCCTGACACAGAAACAACAAGTTTTATTCCTTTTTCTGTTTTTACTGCTTGTCCTTGCAAGGCTTTCTTGTCCACATTTTTGACTGGAACCAAAATTACCATGAGTTAAAATAATACCTTTTTGTTTCAGAGTGAAAATAAAAACACTAGGTGAATGGTTTAGCTGCCCAGCTACCTCTAGACACTGACTGGGAGATTTGTAGGAAAGATGTCCCCGCTCACACCTCAAAATGAATGCCATTATTTAGGTTTTGGTAATTTTATAAGGCATATCAAAGTGGATGTGTGTGTATGTATATATATGTATGTACACACAACATCCCTTCAGAGCTGACGTACCTTAACTGATACAACAGCCAGAGAGGAAGGAAAACCAAGAACAAGATTTTGGCATGGCCTGCCCCTTGAGTAGACAGCAGGCAACTCTGACTGTCTAAAGAAGAGTAGTTAGGTAGAATCTAGAAATCCTGAAAATTGAGATGCTTTTTGACTTGCAAGCCAAATGTGCTGACCTCCTCAGGTCCCCTGTTATTTAGCTTGCTTACTTTATAAAGGTAAATTGCTAACATACAGCCTGCTGGAATGTGAGCAAGAACTAGGCACCTCCAGTTGGCTGCACAGCTCACTAAACCATCCCCGTGGGATCGTACCCAGGCCAGTCAGAAGGAGAAACAGCCCCCTGCTTCCTTCCCATTGCAGCAGTCCTGCGGCAATAAGATCTGGAGTTCAGTCTTTCTTTGTGAACATTTTCACTTTTGAATGACATGACTGAAGAAGCATCTGCATTTACATTTTTCATGAATAACGCAGTGGAGACTACTGACATCTGCTACGGCTGGGTTCAAAATAGAAAAGCAACATCCCCACAGCCTGGTGCTCCCAGTCTGCATGGGAGAGCCCCTTGCCTAAATACCTTATCTCCCCCCGTGAAGTAGTGAACAGCATATGAACACTCAGATGGTTCAGCTGTGACATAGTCAGGAGACCTCAAAGAAGCTCCAGAAGAGAGCTATGGATGGAAAACATGTTACAGTCCTAACTATGTAATTAATAGCAATGGCCCCACTAGTTCTTAGATAAATGGTGTTTAAAGGACAGAATACCAAAATGCAATGAGATATGTTTTATCAGAGAACAAACAAAAAAAAATGTTAAAAGGCACAGCCTTTTTGTTGTCTGCCCCTACTTACCAATCAGGGCAAAGACAGCTTTGACGATCCCCTCAACAAACTCCAGGCGCTGAAATCCTGCCCTGGAACCAAGGTAGCAAACGTTCTTGTTTTTTCGACAGGCATACTTCAGTGGATACTTCACTGACCACCACAAGCCAAAAAGAAGGAAAAAACTTCCAGGGAGTGCATGCCCTTTGAAATTGCCCATGGTTTTCTGCTAGGAGATACCTGAAAGTGAAACAAATGCAGGTCAATCAAGGGAATAGTAGAATTCCGTGGGTTATAATTTTAAAGTATCTTCTTGCATAAGTCAAAAGGGTGTCACTGAATTAAGTGCTCACACTTCATTTAAAATTAAGCGTGGATACTTGTCTTCTCTGGCTGTTCAAAACACCCAGCCAGTCTCCCCAGTTTCATAGCTTTGCAGAACAAGAGTATGAGACCCAACTGCAAAGCAGCTGACCTGAAATGCAGAGCTGGCAGTTGGCATGTTTTGGTTCTTTCACCTTCAGAGAGGGTTTTATGTTTCTTTACTCCACAAACAGAAACCAAGACAATACCTGGCTGAAGGAAAACTGAATTGTATACAGATCCGATGGGTAACAATTCACTAACAAATTGTATTTTGTATTTCAATCCGGATGTCTCGTGATTTACAAACATCAAGTCACACTCAATAGAAGAATTATGCACTCTCAACTAGATAGATACTATTAAGTACATCAAATGCACTGAGTGATGAGGTTATTAGTTCATCATTGTTATATAGTCATTTAAAAGCAGTGCCATTAGTAAGACCTAGTAATTCTGGTCATCATTCCAATTTTTAGGAGAGTTACATTATCTCTAATAACTTCTTCATTAAAATGACAGTTCTAACATTAAATTGCAATTTTTCTTTAAGTTATTATAAATGGAGTTGTTGTGCATCGTGACCCAAAGGCATACTAAATCTCTGCACAGACAACAATCAGGAATAACCACTTTAGGATCACTGGCAACCTGTACTTTCTGCTGTTACAGTTGCTGACTTAAAAATCCAATCACACTGGAGCCATCTGGTTATGAATAGAACATGGAAGCTCTGGTATATTTTTCTTTTCAGTAAGTATTTCCTATGGTCAGCTCTGCATAAGAAGTTTTAAACTGTGGCTTGTGGGCCATGGAGTGCTTGCAGATGGTTCACGTAATGCTGTCTAGTCACGTAGCATGAGCCCTCTCTTATTTCTGGAGGCTAAACTCCACTGAAAGCATAAATTTATTTAATTTTTTTTTTTTAAAGAAGAGAAACTTTTCCACATGCGTAGATCCTGAAGCTGCCATAAGATTATTACCCAACTGCATGAGGAGAGGTGTCCTATATAGCCACAAAGCAGAAGAAAATAAATACAACTCTGGGTTGCTGCCCGTGTGTTTTATTTGCAGGTGGGAAAGCAGCACTGCTCACTCTCCAGCAGTTTACAGTGCAGCTCTGCTCCCAGTGGTGTGGTTGTGTGGCTCAGCCCCACAGGTTAGACCCAGCCCCTGTGGTCTCACAGAAGAGGTACCTCATTTCGGGACATCTTTAGTTGAAAGAGTCTGACCAGTTTGTGCGTCACTGGCAGTACTCACTGTGCCATCATTTGCCTTAAAAAAGGGCACTGCTAGCAGGAGCTGAAGTTTTAGCCAGTTGCCTAAACTTTGCTTTAAAATTTGAAATATTTATTTCGCTTTGAGAACCTTAATTTCTGGTTCTTCTAAAGCATGCTGGCCTGAAACATATTGCTGCCTTTTCAGACAGATTGGGGTTTTTTTCTTCTTTGAATGAAAGGAAGAGGGGGGGAGTGGGGAGTGGCCTTGCCTCACCATATATCCGATCTCACTGAACACCATTCATTAGAAAGACTTTATTCATTAGATATTTTATTATTCACCACAGGTACATAGCACTCCAAATGGAAAGATTTACCCTGTACCCCACATCAAAGCAAGATACTGGATTAAAAAGGTAAATTAAACCTCTGAAAAGCCTCCCTCTAAGAGAGTACAGCTGCAGTAATAGTAAAATGAAGAGCAGTGTGTTAATGTCATTTGTATTGCACAGTATACAAAACTTCAAAAGTTATTCTCAATCTGTAAATTCACACCTGGGTTATCTAGAGCTCTATTTTCTGCCCTTAATCTTGGTAATCCATAAAGATACTCCGTTTAAAACTACTTTTTGCCTTTAAAAAGAAGGGGAAAGAGGAAAAGACCGATACAGCAGCTATTGCTGCGTATCCAATATAAACGAAACAGAAGCAGAAAAACTTATTTTTTGCTATAAGCAATGTAATCACTTATTATTAGCTTTAGAGAGTGTAAACTTCAGTTGAGTTCATCCAAAGATGTTGGGGGTTATTTGTAGGATTTCTCTAGAAAGAGACATGTCAGATCTGCCAGCCAGCTGTTGGGGCAGACCTTTGGAACACTGAATCTCAACACAGTTGGCTTCAGAAAGGAGTTATGTGAATTAAACTTTAAATCCTTAGTAAACATCATGACAGAGCTCGACTTAAACTGATTAAACGTCCCAATTCATGAATTTTCTCTCATCAGGCCTGAGCATTTATTTCAGTGAGGCTAGAAGTCAACTGCCACCACCCACAGTTTTGATGTGACTGAGAAGGTTGGCCTACAAGTAAAGCAGGTGATATGACATGGTTTGAGGTGTGAGGCAGGGGTGCAACGGGAGGTGAGAGGAGGACAGGATGGCACGCTGCTGCTTTTCCGCATTGCGCTTTGGCATCCCCCTGCTCAGCCCAGGACAAAGCAGCTCCTGCCAGCTCCTCTGCACAGCTTGGGAGCCAGCCAGTTTTGATACCTCAGGTGCTATTTGTTGGATAAAGATGGCATCAGCATGTTATGACAATGCTTCGCCATCAAAACTTCCTTGCTTCCCTAAAAAATCCTGAGGCTGTCCCACAGCTGGGCGCCATGAGGTCTGCATTTGCCCATGAGAGGTCTGCCCATGTTCCCACCACTGCTCCCCAAAGCCACTCAGTCACACCAGGTGCTGCACACATGCCTGCACTCAGTGACCTGCTTGCACAACCTCAACCCTGTCCAAATCCTACTCCTAACCCTGCCAAGGCAAAGCCAACAGTGCCGGTGCCTACAAGAGACACGCAGGGAGTCAATGTCACCCAGCCACAACCCTCACCATGGAGGACTGGGTTTGGCTTTCCAGCAAGCACACATGTGCTCCCTGACCATCGCTGATCAAATCACCCCTGTTATCTGCTGCAGGCACCCCCCAGGATCCCTGCAGGCTCACTCAGCTTTTCATGTTTCCATCCTGAAACCTCACCACTCAGGGCCCTTCCACCACCATCAGCCAGGGGGCTACAGCAGCCAGAGCACCAACAAAGTAAATTTTGGACTCTACCTGGGGGAAGCTCCCTCCTCACTGACCAGAAGGGCTTCCACCCTGAGTGTTCCCAGGAACCAGCAGACAAGGCATGTGCTCTAGCCCACATTTGGGCTCTCCACAGCAAGTACTCCTCAAAATCCCACTCTCGTGGGGTGTGGGGCACACCAGAAGGGGAGTCTGCTGTCAGGGTCCAAGGGCATTAGTTGCCTCAACCAGCCTCACCCAGGAACCTCATCACAGCACCCCCACCCAGGGGGTCAGGTAGGAAAGGAGAGGAAGAGCAAATGCAGTTTCCATGTGAGCATTCAAGAAAAGGCGTGCATTTTGGTGGTTATTAAAAGCTGCCTTTTTAGTGTGAAAACTATCTAACCCTGGCAGAAGAATGAAGGCCAGGTAAGAAACAGACTTACATGATTGATTTAAACATCTTCTACTTTTTCAGGAGGGATATTTCGTAACATTTACTTGTTTGATTCCTGATCTCTTGAGGCTGCCCAAGTGGGGTCTAAGGCAAGACTCGCAAGTGGTGTGGAGAAACTAGTGATAACACCTGGTTACTCAGACACCTTCTCAATTGCTTCTTGAAGAACTAGATTACTTTCCCTTTTTTCCACCCTTAAAAAAAAAAAAAAGACAGGGGCTTAGGCAGTGTAACCTGTCCGGGACAGGGACACAAGCAGTAGCTGAACCAGCTAGCCCTGCAGCAGGCAGCGTCCCTTCCCTGCACATCCTTCTGCCACAGCAGTGAGCCTCGCAATTTCCTGTGTTTATCAATCCCTGGGGGATGTTAAAGAGGACAGTCAACCAGAAACATGGGGTTTTTTTCCAGAAATGACACAAGTTATGAGGCCACAAACTCACTCTGCTGCAACGCGTTCGTTTCTGCTACAGAGCCATAGGATAACAGAAGTTAAAACCAAAGATTAAACATTACCAAAGTCACTGCAACAGTAAAAACAAAGTGTTATTTTTCTTTCATACGCTAGATTAGGAAACAATGATGTGGAGTTTATAATATTTCATACAAAATGTTTTTTTATCTCTAACAGCTGCGGGGATCAATCATGATGTCAATGAGAATAATGCACCCAGATAAGAGGAGGAAATAACACATTTGTAGACACTTTCTAACCATTGCACCAGTTGTGATCATACAACTTCTACTGAAAACCAGAATCCAAAAGTTCAATGCAGCTAAGATGAAGAAAATCACATATGTTTACTTCACTACCAAAGTTTCCTACTTGCTCTTGAAGATGTAGTCACGATGCAAGTGCCTTTTATCCTGCAGCCATTAAATCGTAAACATCACAGAGAGCCACGCCAATCTTAAAAACAATATCTGCTGTAATTACTTTGTTCACTAAATGCAATGTTGATTTCATGTCATGACTAAAAGCGTTTCAGCAACTACAGCCCCGCCTTTGCGGATGAGATGGCTGCTGTGATGTTAAGGAAACACTCAGTAGGCACCTATAGCTCCTTCAGAATTGAACTGGAACTAAGTACTATGTATCCTAATGTAGGACTCAAGATTTCTTGAAATACAAAAAAAATACACTTCAGCCTTGGGTCCAAAAAAAAGAGGTGTCATGAACAGGCATCTCTGTAGCCTGTAAGAGACTAAATCACACCTTGGTAAAATCTGCAGGCCTACAAGACAGGGATGAAGAATGAA
This sequence comes from Tringa solitaria, assembly GCA_026413425.1. Classification (NCBI taxonomy): domain Eukaryota; kingdom Metazoa; phylum Chordata; class Aves; order Charadriiformes; family Scolopacidae; genus Tringa; species Tringa solitaria. Next base: position 91,121,356 of record JAOXJM010000001.1, on the reverse strand, counting down.
AATGCCAAAGAGCTAATGAGCAGAAATCTGTGTATTTGCTTTAGAAAGGAGGGACTCCAAGACACCATCTCTCATTGTGCTGAGTTGGGGCCCACAACCTCAACTACTCTATTTTTTCAGAGCCTTCCATCTTGTTCTACTCAGCCCTTTGAGTGCTCCTCGCTGTGTTTTTTCATCTCTCATGACCTTCAGTTTTCTGGCTTTCTTTTCCCTTTCTCTGTGCATCTGCTAACTCTGTTTCTGCTCCCATATTGGAGCGGGCCATCTCCAGGGGTTATCCAGGGACAACAAATACTCCATAATAATCTTACCATTGGCTCTTGCTATCAGAGCAGCTGCTAGTCTGCGGATATGAAATTTTTAGTTCCCCAGGACTGCCAATTTGGACCTTTTCATTCAGATCACCACAAATTCAAAAAACACACATGTGAAAAAAAAAATAATATTTTGTAATTGCATGGGATACATAAGAGCAATTTTTTCCTGTGAAAGATTCATAGCTTCTTCATTGGCCATAAAACCTGGTATTTCCTAGCACTGCCTGAAATAAAGAGTAAAATAGCACGGGTATGTGAGTAAGCTATTGCAGGTATGAGAACGCTACCTCCTGTGGGAGTACGTTTGGCTTCAGCCACCATAGCCGCTTCCCTGCCCGCAGGATCCTGGCCGTAGTCGCTGCCTCCTGCGGGGTGACCTTCCAGCTGTCCCCTCTGCAGAGCAGCGGTTCCCTTCCCCGCAGAGGGTCACAGCAGACTGCTGCCCTCAAAGCCAGGTGCTGCCAATGCAGGGCTCCTCCCAACCCAGCAGATTCCAGCAAGTTTTTGATTGTGCGTGGCAGCGGCTGAGCACTGCCAGACAGACAGACAGCGTGGTGGAAGGACCTGCTGCAACATCCCACTGCTGTGCTGCAGAAGCTCCTCCCTGAGATCTGAGACTGGCTCCCCTTTCCAGTCCACCTGGTGCTGGGCTCAGCTAGAGCACTTATTGCTTCCTGATTTTAACCCGAATTGTGCCAGCTAGTGAAATTCCTATATGCTCCCTCTTTCTGAAGTCGGTTCCTCTTACTGCCTTTAAAACAGCCCACTTCAATGAATGACCTCTGCAGGACCCTAGGTATCCCTGAAGGCTCATGGTTAAGCAGAAATCATGCTGCCAGTAAGAAGATTGCTCCTGGAGTACCTACCAAAACCAGTTTTGTGGGGTATAATCCCTGGCAGCTCCTTGTAGTTCCAGGTGTGCCCCTCTACATGTTCTCCGCTTCCTGATAAGACACACTATGAAAATGGCAAGAGAGCAAAAGTTTGCTATATCAACCGATGATTTCTTACTCAAAGCCCAGCTCTGGAGAGGAAATGAAATAAAATATGGTCTGGTTTCTGTTAGTATCACTTTTATGGACCTCCCCTTACAGTGTCTTCAGAATACAGTCAGGGCGTCGGTGAAAGGATCTGGTAGGACAGCAAAGCTGACAGGACCAGTGGACTATGACAAATATTTGTAATAAATACAGATAAAATCCTGCGTTTGGCACTTACAGAGCACTTTACAGACTGTTAGAATTTGCTGCACTTGTTATTTATGTTTCTAAATACTTCTTCAAGACAAGAAGACACAACCAAAAAAATAGAGGTGTTTACTAAGAAAACTCGTTGTTTGAGTAGTCTAAAATGCTATTTTCTGCCTGCAATGAAGCCAGGTCTGAAAGAGAAAAGTGAGGAATTCTGTGAGGAATGGAAGACAGGGCTTGCTGACCTCAGTATGATTTGTAATTCTTTGGTTGCAAGGGTTGCTTCCTTACTGTGGCTACCAGTGACTGTGAAGAAAAGGAATTTAGATTTCTCTTCATTGTGCAAAGTAGCAGATATTGGGGTGACCGGGGCCTTCAAATGAGAAACTGGAATATTACAAAGAAGACCCTGTTCTAAAGAATCACCAAGCACTAACAAAATATGGTAAGCAGAAGTGTCATTCTGTGCTGTGTATACTAGCCAGCTTTCATCTTAAGGATTGTCTCGAGTTAATAAAAATGGGAAGGGACCATCATCTACATATTAATGCAAGAGCATTAATAAGTCCCCGATGGTGTTCATAAGAAGGACTCAGTTTTCTTACTAAAAAGTTACAAACAGTTAGCCAATGTGACACTCATAATAGCTCACACTTGGGCAACAAGCAGGTGACACCTGTAAGAGCTGAACTTATCCTGTTCCCTGCTAGGGAGAAGACTGGAAACCAGGGTCATGTGTTCACAATATTGGCTTCTAGTGGGACACTTTGCTGCATTTTGTTGTCACCTCCTGCTGAGATCCAGCCTCTTGCTCTTGGATCTCTGCTTTCTTAAGTTATTTGATTGATTCTTAACCTTCAGCCATCCCGTCTGTGGAATACAGTTAGGTAGTGTCAGCCCTCAGGGCTCTTAGATGGCAAACACCGTGATTTAAAAGAAATGGTTAAATCTCATGGATTTGGATGCTTTCAACAATGATATTTGAGTGTTTAGGGCTTGCAACATTGTGTTGTGATAAGAAGGAAGAAACGAAATTCTAGAAAGCTTTCATGTCAGTTATTTCCATAAAGCCATGCAGCAGAGCAGAAGATGGGATTTGCACCTAGAGCTATGCCTCAACTGACTTGCCTTTGTACCTGGAAGATTTCTCTGTTAAGTCTTGGCTGTCGAGATCAAAGTGCTTGGTGTACTACTTGTCACAAGCTTGACCAAGTGCACTGCCTCTACCAACTATTGTTTGGGAGAAACAGACTCTCAGCGGCAGAAAGATGTGTGGGTCAGAAAAGAAACACTGAATTTACTGAATAAATGGGAGCGTTGGCAAGGCAGTCCGTAATATTGATAATAGCTGGGAGAAATGGCTGTCTGAGCCCAGACAGAAAAACCAAAATGCATCAGAGAAACAGGTACAGTTCCTCTTTATGAGACCACCTCGTACTCACTAAAGGGAAATGAGCTAGTGCTAATGCAACATTAGCAGAAACTAATAATAATTAGCAGTCCTCCATAATGCAAGGCTACAGTAGCAGCACCTTCGGTTCCTACTGCCCCTCAGATGACAAAATTAATGGAGGGAGCAAGAGTAATAGTGTGGAGTAGGAACTTCGTAATTCAACAGACCAGCAAAGGCAGCAAGGGGCTGTATCCTCTTCCAAATCCACTGGCATTACAGATGCTACACTCTGTATCTTAGAAATGTCTCAAATGCAAAGTCATGTGGAGCAAGAATTTTAGGAATTTTATTCAGATAGCATTAAAATGTTATAGCAGACCCTGATTTAGGCATAAATTGATTAGAAGGGACTCTAGTCTCCTTTTTATCTTCTGGAGCAAAAAGCAGTGCCAGAACTCAAGGTCTGGCTCACAAGGCGCAATAAGACAGGAGTGCTAGAGTAGACTGGGACTCTACTAAAAACTAAGATATTTCAAAAACGCCAATTAATTATTTATATTCCTTGGGTTTAGGAACTTGCCTTGCTCGTAGCTAGGAAGAGATGATCAAAAGGACTGTTGCTGCCAACTGCGAGTGAGCGTGAGCATGTTGGGTCATATCTAAGAAATAGAGAAGGAGCCAGTTGACTGAGGTTTGACACTGAGAAGTCTTGATTCATGTACATCTTCAGACTGGAAAACAAGGGGCCTGTTTCTGTGCTGCTGCACTGGCTGTTTGCAGTACTGAGTAAAATTATATTTCCAGGCAGATTTGGTGTGCAAGAGTAAACAAAGAGCAGTTTGCCTAAACACAGGTATAATTATTCAAGCCACTCCTCGAGGCTGATTTTACTTTTCTGCCCCAGTAGTTATTTTTACCCACAGCCTCCACATCTGAGAGAAATCTGGTTGGTTTACCCAACTCCATTTGTAAAAAGAAAAATAAATGAAAAGCCCACATAAGCAACCCTAAAAAGCAGAAAAAGACATCTGAGCAAACCTCAGAAAGGTAACTTCAATGATGAATTGCATCTAAAATGGATATTTTATACATTCCTTTTACTTGTGGTAATTTACAGTACAACGTATGCCATAATTTAAAGAAGTATACCATAATATAAGGTGATGCAAAGTTAGATATACTGGAGAGACCACAAGTTCTAGGTATGTAAATGTATATTAATCATCATATATTCCATTTAAAAATGAAGCAGCATAAATACTTAGTTCTGAAGTACTTCTATGTTTCAGTTCCTAAGCACTGAAATTTCAGAAAGCCACTTATCAGAAAGATAGTTAATTGTTTAATACCATGTCAATTATTAAGCATTATTGGGAGAGAAGAATATGATTTATAGCTGAAAAATTGAAACAAAACGGAACACATTCAGGGACCGTAAGTGTTTTTCCAGGGGTTATTCTATTTTGCAATAGAATAGAGTGCCTGGGATAATCTAATTTTAGGGTTTCTCTCATGCAGTAAGTAGAGATGGCTACATTTAAATTCCCTTGATATTGCCTGGAAATTCAAGTTTGAACTTACATCTCTATTTGAGACATCCAAAGAAGAGAGAGGAGAAAAATCAGGCAAGAAACTTAAAACTATAGTGAACGTTTTATTCCCTTAACGCTTAATCCCCCTTTCTTTAACGATCCGGAACCACTGCTGCAAAAACTCTTGCACCTGGGATAGAGCGACCCGGGCGCCTGCAGGGGCTACAGTCGCATTTTAACACCAACAATCTTTTCAAAAGCTATTTCTGATTTAAAAGTCCCGACCGCGCTTTTTACCTCAGGAGTACACACACACACAAAAAAAACCCCACACACGCCCCGTGGACTGAGTTAAAGCAAACATGGAGTAGTTGTTGTCCTTTCACCCGGGAATATTAACACCCCCC
>JAOXJM010000001.1:91098438-91114876 GCA_026413425.1 Tringa solitaria | reverse complement strand
CCGCCATTTGCTGTCCCTGCTGGGAGTGCACAGCTTCCTGCTGATAGAATTGGCCAAGTATAATTCTATATATCTTATATTAGTATTGGGATTAATACTGGTTCTTTAGTCTTATTGTTAATTATTTAGTTTTATTCTATTAAATCTGTTTATATTTCAACTCTCATATTTCTTTGTGTTCCCCGATTCCTCTTTTCAGGTGGGGAGGGGTCAGCGGGTGATAGAATAGTTGTCTAAACAATAATAAATTGTTATGGGTTTTCTCAAACCATAAAAAATTTGGCGCCCAATGTGCTATGTTAACAAATTTTGGGCCCAACATGATATCTTAACAAATTTTGTGCCCGTTATGATTTCTTAACAAATTTGGCACCCAATGTGATATTTTAATGAATTTGGTATACAAAGTGATATTTTAACAAAACCTGGCACCCAGTGTAGTATTTTAACGAACTTGGCACTTAACATGATAGTTTGCACTTAATTCAAATAGTGCTGGGAGAACCGTAGGCCTTAACTGAGAGTTCTGAAGAGTTGAAGATTTAAACAGATTTGATCAGATTTGTAAAACAGTCATTATGGACCTGTTGGAGTTGTTTCAAAGTACTGTAGACAAAGTTCTCTGGTATCTCTGTGTAGCCCTACATGGGCAGCTATGGGAGTTGTGCAAGAGTTTGTTGCTGCTTTTCGTTGATTTAGGGCAGCTTATAAATCTGGAGTTAAAAACATTGTCTTGTTATTTTGTGCGGCGGTATTTTGCTATGTTGTCAGGTCTTTTGTAATTGTTCTGTTTTTTGTCACTTAAGTAATTGCATCTTGCTAATCACTGTGGTCAGACTCACTTTGGGATGGTGGGAGCCCCTTTTTGGGTACACCTTGGGTTATATTACGGGCCATGTAGTGAGGGGGGATATATTTCTTCAGGATTTGTATGTTCCAGTAGCATCAATAGTAACAGTTTTGGAATGTTTTGATCATCGTGCTTATGTTGTTAATTTTTGTGGGCTTGCTCTTTTTTATGGGCTGGGTCTACAGGAGAAGGAAGCGTCCAGTAGAGACCCCACTGCCCCCCCCCCAACAGACATTGCTCCTGTGGAGACCCTGCTGCCCCCTCCGCCAGCAGTCATTGCTCCTGTGCACACCCAGCAGGCCCCTGCAGCAGACATTGCACCCGTGCAGACCCTGCCAGTCCCCAAGACCTCCCCAATCCCCCTGCCCGTGCAGACCCTGCCAGTCCCCGAGACCTTGCCAGACCCCCTGTCCGTGCAGTCCCCACCAGTCCCTGTGACAAAGACTGTATCTGTGCAGACTCTGCCGACCCCCATGACTGAAACTGTGCCCCTGTAGACCCCACCAGCCCCGTAATAGACATCATGCCTATGCAGACCTCGCCAGCCCTCCCAACAGACCCTGATCTTATCCAGACCCTGATGGCTCTCATGACAACAAGTACTAAATCTGCTTCAGCCTTGATGATGGGTGATGCAGCTGACCTACAGACTCAATCAGTGCCAGTATCAGGCAACTCTGTACATAAGAGGAAACGTGCAGTAGCATCAGATAGCAACAGTGAACCATGGACATCAGGCAATACAGTCACAGAGGAAACTACTCAATCACTAACCCTAAATAAGCTGCGAGGGACACACATAACGCTTACAGCCATCAGGAAGGCAAGCAAGTGATTACTTGGCTGTTCTGATGCTGCGACACTGGAGCTGATAGTTCGGACTTAGATGGTAGAGAAGCCAAGCACCATTGTCTAGAGAATCAGGTATTGACAGAGCTCTTGGAAGACCAACATAATCTCTCACCCTCTGGAGGTGACTCCTGCTCTGTGTGAGGAGCAAGTACCCCTATAGGGACGATATCATGTACCAGTCATCCAAGTGGACAACTATTGAGGGAGCTGTGCAGGAGATAGCTATGCAGGAGATGATTTTCAGTGATTTGGGCAACCTGCAGACATCATTAGACCCAGATGCACACAAAATTACTGGACCCGTTTGGCTCAAGTGGGTACTGAGTGCACCAGCAGCATATGCTAATGTATTGGCATTATTTTGCTGGAAAGTAGATGCAGCACCAACACTGGATGATCTGGATACTCGAATGCAGCATTATGCAGATAATCTTTCTGTCCCACAAGCCAGTGTCTCAGTGCTGAAGAAATCATTTGGCAAGGCCAATGTCTCAGCTCAGGACAAACACATCCCTACTAGGGCTGTTCGAGAGAACCAAAGCACACCACGACACATCCTGTGGTCTATCCTGCGTAGTCAGGAAGAAAACATGAGGAATTGGGATGGAAAACCTACTTCAGCTTTACAGACATATATATATATGCGAGTTAAGGAGTAAAACACCCCCAGGGAGGGATCTTCAAGGAGTAGTGCTGCTCCAGTTTCCAGAGAAAAGTCCCTCAGAAGGCAGAGATGGGCTTTGGAGCTCGATTTACGACACGCAACCATCACAGATGGAATTGGTGGGCCCTCTCATCAAAACTAGGGTTGCCCTGCCTCCAGCCAGGGGGAGGAGAGGAACAATCGAGTTTATTGGACTGCGTGGAGTCGATGGCCTGGCACATCAGAACCACAAAAGTATAGGGCCCTGTTGGACACTGGTGCACAGTGCACCCTAATGCCATCGAATCATAGAGGGGAAGAATCTGTCACTATTGCTGGAGTGACAGGAGGATCTCAAGAGCTGAGTGTACTGGAGGCTGAAGTGAGTCTAACTGGGAATAAACAGGAAAAGTTCCCCATTGTGACTGGCCTGTATGCACCATGCATTTTTGGCATAGATTACCTCAGAAAAGTGTATTTTAAGGACCCGAGGGGCTACCGGTGGGCATTTGGTGTAGCGGAGGCGGAGACAGAGAAAGTTGTGCAACTATTTACTTTTCCTGGCATGTCAGAAGACCCTTCTATTGTAGGGCTGCTGAGGGTCGAGGAACAAAATGTGCCCATTGCTACTACAACCATGCATCGGTGACAATATCACACTAACTGAGATTCTTTGCTCCCTATTCAGAAGTTGATTCGTCAGCTGGAAAGCCAAGGGGTGATCAGTAAGACTCGCTCACCCTTTAATAGTCCCATATGGACAGTGCAAAAGCTTAATGGGGAATGGAGATTGACAGTAGACTATAGCGGCTTGTATGAAGTCACACCACCATTGAGTGCTGCTGTCCCAGATATGCTAGAACTGCAATATGAACCGGAGTCAAAGGAAGCTAAGTGATATGTTACAATTGACATTGCTAATGCCTTTTTTTTTATTCCTTTAGCAGCAGAGCACAGGCCACAGTTTGCTTTCACCTGGAGGGGTGTCCAGTATACCTGGAAATGATTGCCCCAGGGGTGAAAACACAGTCCTGCTATTTGCCATGGACTGATCCAGACTGCACTTGGAGAAGGGTGGAGCTCCAGAACACCTGCAATACATTGAAGACATCATTGTATGGGGTAATACAGCAGAAGAAGTTTTTGAAAGGGAGAGAAGGTAATTCAGATCCTTCTGGAAGCCAGTTTTGCCATCAAACGATGTAAGGTAAAGAGACCCATACAGGAGATTCAGTTTTTAGGCAATAAATGCCAAGATGGGCATCGCCCGATACCAATGGGTGTGATTAACAAAATAACAGCTATGTCACCACCTACTAACAAAAAGGAAACACAAACCTTCTTAGGCGTTGTGGGTTTCTGGAGAATGCATATTCCTGGTTACAGTCAGATTGTGAGCCCTCTCTATGAAGTGACTAGAAAGAAGAATGATTTTAAATGGGGCCCTGAGCAGCAATCAGCCTTTGAGCAGATTAAAAGGGAGATTGTTCATGCAATAGCCCTTGGGCCAGTCCAAACAGGACAAGATGTAAAAAATGTGCTGTACACCACAGCAGGGGAGAATGGCCCTACTTGGAGTCTCTGGCAAAGAGCACCTGGAGAGATTCGAGGCCGACACCTAGGATTTTGGATCAGAGGCTCACTATGCTACTACTTAAAAAGCGATATTAGCAGCATATGAAGGAGTTTGGGCTGCTTCGGAGGTAATTGGTACTGAAGCACAGCTTCTCCTGGCACCTCGGTTGCCAGTGTTGAACTGGATGTTTAAGGGGAAGACACCTTCCACACATCATGCAACTGGTGCGATGTGGAGTAAGTGGGTAGCACTAATTACTCAGTGAGCTCGAACAGGGAATCCCAATCATCCAGGAATTCTGGAGGTGATCATGGGTTGGCCACAAGGCACAGATTTTGGAGGCTCCCCAGAGGAGAGAATGGTGTAGGCTGAGGAGGCACCACCATATAATCACTTATTGGAAAATGAGGAGCAATATGTACTGTTCACTGATGGATCTTGTCGTATTGTAGGAAACCAGTGAAGGTGGAAAGCTGCTGTGTGAAGTCCTACTCGTCAAGTCATGGAAGTGACTGAAGGAGTGGGTGAGTGGAGTCGGTCTGCAGAATCGAAGGCCATCCAGTTGGCTTTAGATATTCCTGAGCTAGAAAAGCAGCTGGTGCTTTATCTGTATATGGACTTGTGGATGGTGGCACATGCCTTGTGGAGGTTGTTAAAGCAATGGAAGAAGAGCAACTAGCAGCACAGAGTGAAACCTATCTGGGCTGCTGACTTGTGGCAAGATATTGCTGTCCAATTAGAAAAGCTGTGTGTGAAGGTACAACATGTAGATGCCCATATACCTAAGAATTGGGCCACTGAGGAACAAAAAAACAACCAGCAGTTGGATCGGGCTGCTAAGGTCAAAGTGTCCCAAGTAGACTTGGACTGGCAACGTAAGAATGAATTGTTTTTAGCTCGGCGTGCCCGTGACACTTCAGGTCATCAAGGAAGAGATGCAACATATAGATGGGCTCATGACCAAGGGGTGGATTTGACTATGGACACTATTTCCCAGGTCATCCATGAACGTGATCTGATTTTGGGTGAGAATCCTTAATTTAAATGGCACGGTGTTAATTGTTACATATTACTAACAGTGTTCAATAAGTGTTTTTCAGGATAACGTAGTGGTAATGGAACCAGAGTCAACTTTGTCAAATGGCATCCAGTGACAGGGTCCATGCTAGCCATGAGCACAACACCTTATATTCCTGCGCCCAATTCCAACCATCTGTGATCCTGTATTGAGGCCTGGTCCTGATCCGACAACTGAGTGAATGCCACATCACCCATTCCTACCCTAAAAGACTCTTCTGATAGATGGAACTCACAGTTTTAGAGACCTTTTATAGGAGTAGTTCATTGCTTTAGAGGATTATATTTGTTTGTGTGCATATATATATTAGAAGATAAATGTAACTGACTGGGGTGTGACATATATACGGTATGAAATAAGGGGTGGAATGTAATGTACTGGGTTGAGCATTTTCTTCTATTGCTGGGGAAAACTGCACTTTTAGAAGACTCCAGAGTCTGAATTCATGAAAATATTTACTTCATAGCCAGCTAGGCTCTGTGGGATTCAAGGTGTTTTCAAGCCTTGCCAGGTGCAGGGATGAGGAGGAGCAAGGCCTGGCCAACAGGATTATTTCATACCATGAATGTCCATTCAATATAAATTAGAAAAGTTTGCTGCGTAGCTCTCTCTCCCTTGGTGGTGGCCATCCAGAGGACTCCTTGCCCCGGTGCTGGACCTCTGAGCCCTTCCCTTCCTCCCGAAGATGTCGCACTTGCAGTGTCCAACATTTGCTGTCCCTGCTGGGAGTGCACTGCTTCCTACTGATGGAATTGGCTGAGTATAATTCTTGTGTATCTTATATCAGTATTGGGATTAATACAGGTTCTTTAGTCTTATTGTTAATTATTTAGTCTTATTCTATTAAACCTATTTATATTTAAATTCTCATGTTTCTTTGTGTTCCCCAATTCCCCTTTCCAGGTGGGGAGATGTCACCAGGTGATAGAATAATTGTCTAAAGGACAATAAATTGTTATGGGTTTTCTCAAACCGTAACACCTTCAGCATCTGGCAAGCAGATGACTTTGCAGGTTGGGTGATGTAATGAGTACAGAGAAAAAAGCAATTAATATTTTCCAGAAGGACCATCTCTCCGTAAACAGTGTTTCCAAAATCCAGCCTCTGTGGCAGCTGCTCCTCTTTCCTGGTCTGAGTGACTTTTGCAATTTTTTTTTAGTTGGCAGAATATATCTCACGTAATGACATTAATTCCTACCTAATGGAGATCCTTCTGTTGTGCAAGAGGTTTCAGTTAGACTGAGCTAAATCAGTCAATGAAAATGATAACTGTAATTACCTCAGCTATTTACCATTGGTTTGATGTGTTTGTCTTGGCAGCAGAGCAAAAATCGCTTCCTGGGATTCCTCGCTTCCATCCATACTTAAAATGACTTAAAAGTGATTCTAAGTAACAGCGTCTCCAATGTCAAAAACTCCAATTAGAACCCCGGAAACCCTGCAGGGATTCTGCATTTCTGTGAAGACCATTGCAGTGTGCATTAAAGTAATCACAGAAGTACGTGCATAGAATATTCTATAAAACTGTAAGGGACTACACAAACAAGAAATCATCCTTTGCAATTTTTTACCAAAGGTCAACAAGAGGCCAACAGCATTGCTACATTCAGACAAGTTCAGACCCTCCTCATTTTCAGCTTATTCTTTGTACCTTATTCCAAAGTTAGGAAATTAACTCACCGTACCTGTTCTAAGCTTAGGATACATGCCTGACGCACAAGCATGTATCTTCTCTGACATGGTAAATCCTATTCACTCAGTAAGAACCAACTATCAAGTGACTGCAGGTAAAAACTATGATTAATAAGATAGAAAAGCAAGATTCTCTGAACAAAACAGCCCAGGTGCATCATTTATGTCTGCCCATCTGACAAACAAACTTATTATTTCCATATGCCCTGTGTCCTATTTTTGCCTGGAAAAATTCCTTCATAATTGGGAATCCCTCCATTCTTGCTGGAGTCAAAATAAATAGCATCCACAAAAATCACTAAGGAACACACTTTAAGTAAATCTCCATCGGGCTTGAGTCCCAAAGATGCTTGCAAAAGAGAGTATTTTATAGACATTTGGTTGTTCACTGCTGATATTGAGCATTGCATCTGAAGAAAGTCATAAAAGCATTTCTTCATGGCTAAGCCTAAAAGCTATGAGATGAATTAGCAACTAGCGCTTGAACCACTTTTCACAGAAGTTACTGAAATGAAACACTATAAGGCCAAATGTTTGTGGCCCCAGGCCCCACAGGTCTATTACATTGCAGTTAATATGACATCTAGTTCTTTACTACATCAGAGTTATCATAGTATCAGGCACTTACATCAACCATATCTCTGTACTTCACCATTTGCCCACAGTCACACATCCATGCCTTAACCCAAATACTCATCAGTACATTATAGACAAAACAGAGTTATACACGTTTTAGGATTACTGTAACATCTGTGGTTTGGCCAAGAAGGCGAGTGGTAGCACTTGGAGGCACGTGAGCTAGTTTCAGCCTAGTCACTTGGGGTAATGGGGTAATAGCACCACCATAACCTTGCTCTCTGAGTTGCTTCCACAGGGCTCTGCAGCTGCACTCTGCGCCTTTGGCCTTTCCTGCTCTTACCTTGGCTGGCTGCATTCATGCCAGCCTGCCTCCTGAGGAGGCCTCCTGGTCTCCAGCATGATTAGAGAGTAGAGATGTGCAAGATCGTGGCCCTGCACAGCCAGGGGATGAAGCTAACCATGGACCTCCCGAGCCCAGTCCAGACCAACAGGATCCATTCATGATGCGTCAGCGTAAAAACTGAAGTGACATACCTATCTGCTTCCTTTGACACTTCAAATCTAAGATGTACTCTTTGTAAATCTGTAGCACCACGTCTAATTCATAGCTGATGAAATGTAGCATATAAGTGTAACGGACACTGATAAAAATAATTGATCTCCAGCCACAGCGCCCAGAAAGCTGGACAAATAATTCTGGCCTTGCAAAGTTTATGCAACAGTTGAAAAAAAGGGCAAATGCATGCATTGGCTGTGCCTTGAGGAAAAGCTAACATTGATATTCTGTTACAACTTGTAACAAGCAAAATGAATAAAATGCGAATTTCAAAACAAAGACCCATCTTATGACAGTCCAATTTTTGGAGTGCTAGTAGGCATATTTGCTCTTGGATGGATTTAGAAGATACGGGTTTACACCTGCAAAGTTTAAAAAAGCTTTCAGGCCTAATTATGCCATCAGTAAAAAATGTAGTTACATTATATATTGCATTTTTAAATTATTACTTTTTAAAATTATTAATTATCTTGTTGTTTTTGAAGTACTTTTCTTTCTTTTACAAATAGTCTGTGTAAGAAACTTTCAAGAAAAGTGTTTTTTCAAGTTTGTATCCTTGCATTAATCAGCAATTTGTTAAGCTGAATCCTAACATATAAAAATGTATCTCCCCTTATGAAAGACTTTAATCTAGAAGAACATGCAAAAACAATCACACAAAAAAATAGCTGAAAGAGCTCATCTTACCCCTATCTGCATTAAGAGAGAAACAGCAATGACTGCAGGTGCAATACCTGAAACAATCTATAATTCATTGGTAATTGGCCATGTTTCAAGTGGGTTAGAGCCCTTTGAACTAATCTAGCAATTTGGCATGGAGAACCTAATGTAATAAAGCCAGAAATGCCAAGCATATTAACGGTAAGAACTTTCTCCCCAGACTTCTCCATTTCCATATAATGATGATTCAGAACAGAGAAATCTTGGAAAACCAGAAGCATTAGGAGAAAGTAGTTTGCAGGTCCCAAATACTTTTCTTCTCAGAGTATCAGTACTTGAAATTAATATATGCCTTGTCACTGAGAGCTGTGCAGGTGAGGTCTTCTATAGTACAAACATGTATAAAAATTATGATCCCTGTCTCCACATTGCAGAAAAAGAATCTTTGCTTGTTCTTTCCTTGTCATGTATTAGCTGAATGAGAGCAAAGATGATTTTTAAGGTGGCAAATGCCACCTCAGAAGTTGGAAATGTGGAATGACATTTCTTTTTACTACACTTCAGTTGTGCAGCAAATTTTCAATTACAAACTAAGAGATTATTCACACTGGGGAAAATGATGTGCACTAACCTGGCATTTTTGGGTGGAGGACAATCAGCAACAGAACAGTCAAACAAGTCTACACCAGCATAACTTTGCAATAGTGTCAGGCAGCAGGGAGCTCGTCTGGTGTACTCACTCAGGGTCAAATACCAAGCCAAGTCCTAGTTTATCAGTTGTTGCAGAAGTTGGGATGTGGAAATACAAAGCAGAAGGCTGTGGGAAAACAAGGGATAATCTGCCAGCTGAGAAAAGGAACAGTGGCTGCAAGCACTACAAACTCTCCTGCCTCCATCAGGTTTCTTGGTTGTTTCTAGATGAGCTACCTGCATGTCTATGTTTGGCTGGTGGTTTCTTATTTCGGGGCACTTGGGTAGGAGACATCTAGGTTATAGATTTTTAGAAGCACCAAGCACTGAGAACAGCAAATGAAGTCTGCTGGAGCAGCTCGTAAAAATACACAGTGTTCTCAACAAATGTCAGGGCCAACAGAGTATGCAAAAAGGTGTAGTGAATCAAAATAAAAAGTTCCCAGTTCCCTGGAAATGGTATCACCTCACCTTTAATGCACTCTCAGATGATAATTATGTTTGCCAATCATTTAGAGGTTGCAGCAAACCTGCCCCATAAAGCTTCACGAAGTAGCTGGCAGCTCTGAATTCAGTGCACTGTTTGGGTTGTACGGCGATAAATGGGGCTTGTGGTCACACGCTTAGTCCAGGAAATGTAGAGACCAGCCTCATTCCCAGACACTGTCCTGCTTTTACACTAACCGAGGCGCTAGTCCCATGGGAAAAAAAGTATGCAGTCAAATGACTAAATCATGTCACATAATACACATTGCGTGGGGGAAGGGGAGATGGGGCTGAACTATGCTTCCAAAGGCAGCGCCAGGTCAGGATTTGTCCAGCTTTGGAGAGTTTAACTTTGTAAATCTAATGGTGTTCTTTCGACTTTTTTTTTTTTTTATGATGCAACTTTGTCTTCCTCATTGTTTTGCTAATTTTTGTTCTCCCTCTCTGACTCACTTGCTGCGTTCAGCACGTACCTCGGGTGAATCAGGAGAAAGGGCTAAGCCAGGGGAGGACATTGGGGTGAACAACCCTCTGGACGGAGACAGGAGGCAGAAAGAACAGCATGGGAAAACTGGCCATTTGAGCAGTGACACAAAAAGCACAAGCTGTAGCCCAGCATAAGGACAAAAAGGCAAAAATGCTTTTCAGGAGAAGAAGGAAAGCGAGAGCAGCAGCACAGCTGTGGGAGGTGAGCACGGAGGGATGGGGAGGCCAGAAAGCCAGTGTTGCTGCACAGACATTGCCTCCTGTGACCCTTTTCCAGTCACCTTACAGAGCAGGGGCATGCCATTGTTGTGGTACTGGTCTTCATCCCATGGGACACAAGGGCCAGAAAAGTTCTGGTGCAAAAAAGCTGCCCTTATACACACTTTTATCACACACCTGAAAGAGCACTAATAAGAAAGGAGCCCATCCAAGAGTCACAGAAGTCTTTGTGTCCAGGTGCAATATTCCCTGGAGATGAAGGCTTCCCCCTTGGTCTTGTCCTCCCAGCCAGCTCCTCAGAGGCATGGGCATACCTGTCTCACTGGGAACTGGATCCTTCGGTCTCTTGCCTGGCTGTCACTTAGCAAATCTTTGCCTTCTCAAAGCACCTAAATTCACAGCACCCCCAGCCCAGGTCCTTCCCATCAACCCAAGACACTTCTCACAAACCAGCTCCCTCCCAAAGGCGGCTCTGGGCTCTCTATCACACTCCTCTCCAGGTACATCATAATCAGACAGCCCAAACCCCCAGCCTCAGCTCCTCATCCCTGGCCTTGCTGACCCTGCTCCCTAACCAGTGGCCAACCCACAGCTGCGGTGGTGTCTTTGCATTAACTCACTTGGCTCTTCCTCCTCTGTGCTTTAAATCCAGAAGGTAGGTAGGACCGCTTCCACAGTGCTGGCTCCCCTCCGGTCCCACCTCTCCACCAGGTTTCCCACAGCATCAAAATTTCCATTGGCCCAGGAGTTCATATATATTGGCACAGGCACGCCTGAACGTGAGTTTGAACTCTCAGGGCGACGTTGGATGCAATGGGATCACAGGCAGTCAGCTAAGCGGCTTTGTAGGAAAGGGCCATCGTAGGGAAGCAGGGGAGTGACAGGGAGAAGGATGTTTCTGAGTGACAAAGTTGATGGAAAGCAGAGAAACCCAGGGACAGCTTGAAAAATGATAGTTTGTGGCCAGGCAGGGGGAGTGGTAAACAGAAACCCACAGTACAGCACACTTCTCATGGGAGATGCAGAGGTACAAACATCTCATTGTCAGCACACAATCTCTCTCTATATTTTGTGTGTATATGTATATATATATAATGATATTTGGTACCTTGGTGAACAGGCACAATAAAAATGAAATGACCAAAGTAATTTAGTAAGCCAGTGATTGCTGTAAAAGGGAAAGAGGATGATTTCTGAACCTGGGTCTCCTGCTGAAGTTCCCAGCCATAATATCCTTTTCAATCGAAAAAGAAAGGGAAAAAAAAATACTGTCAGCTTTGCTTTGACATTCCTCTGACTTACTCCAATTGTTTTAAGAAATTCAGTTGGTTTACCTCCTTTTTGTTTCTGAGGAAATGTATTTCTTTGTTTGACAGCACATAGGAACCGACCCTGCCAACGTGTCCGTTTGTGCTTCATTTCACAGCCATGAGTAATCCCCCTGCAATGAGCATACTCGTACGCATTTGAAGAATGAAGTTCAGTACGGCTGTATGTCTCCAGATTTCCTCTGGAAAAATAGTGAGGGGCCGAGGGCTGTAACTCGCATTAACTGTGCAAACAGGCTGAGTGGTTCAAGACTCCCTGCTGTTCCCCAGCCGCTTATTTTCTGTCCCGCTGCCAGGCACACCCTGGGAGCAAAGCCGAGGGACAGGAGTCCTTCCCTGCCCTTCCCCATCACAGTCCGCAGCCCGGAGAAGTGGCACAAACCTCCTGACACAGGTGGGACTCGGAGCTGGACCGGCTGAAGGGCGAGTGGATGCGCCACGCGGCTCACTTCGCAACAGCCTGTTGGAGAGCAGAGGTTGCGTTTGATGAACGGAGATGTTTGGAAATGTGTTTTAAAACATAGCTTGTTTTCAGCTACGTTGTGTGTGAGAAGGACCTATAAGGTGTTGGTTGGTTTTTTGGGTTTGTTTTTGTTTTTTTTTCTGGGTGACATAAAAGAATAGGTGCAATGGAGATTTTTTTTTCTAGTTAAGGCAGTGTGAGATCTGGGTTTGAAAAGTCCATCTGCACACCTGAGAAGTAAAGAAAAGTCACAAAACTATTCATGGAAACCTGCATAGACCTGCCAAATGTACTTTACACACTCTGGAAGGAAAATGTTCCTTTTAAAAGAAAAATGTTCTTAAAAGCATTAATCTTTCTACATTTACAGAATAGTGTGTGCTGCTTATAAGAAAAAAATGCTACTGCTTTTTCTCACTGAGAAACTTCTGGCATCACATATAATTATTCTGTCAGAATAAACCTGGGGCAATAAATATATTATCTTTCCTATAGTAAGGATTAGGGTAGAGCTTCCCAAAAGCTTTCTTGTATTTAACATTGAAAATACAGAAAGCAAGACCAAGCACCAGGAGCAGCATATCCCTTAGCGATGATAGGGATATTTTGGCCTACAGGAGTAGCTCACCAGTTATAGGCAAGTATCTGAGGAAGGTTTTGGATAAGCATGGGTGGACAACCTTGATTTCTGGGTGTGGGGTGGAAGGTGCTGAACCCCAAGGCTGTCTCAGAGATGAAGAGTGTACACCCAGCTCAGCTGGGTGTACAGGAGGAGCAGCTCCCTGGGGAGGAGCTGAGTAAGCTGTCTTTGATGTCAGCCACCCATTGAACCCACGGAAATGCAGCAGCCATGGGGACCTCCGTCCCTCTGCAGAGGTCGCTGCTCATCCTTTCCCTCCAGCCTGGGCATTCAGTGGGCATGTGAGCGGGAGCACCAGCAGCTCTCTGATCAATAAGGGAGGGGTATGTGGGCTACATCATGGAAACGGAGGGCAGATCAAGAGGACAGTTTGGGAAACACCTGCAGTGAGGAGCTGCCAACTAGTGATTCGGCAATACAGGGTTTCAGGAGTGAGATCAAGCTGGCCATGTGGTAAATACCGCAATCCCTAATACCAGATTAAATTCTGCCTTGTGTTTCGGTGGGTATTGGATTTCCTTCATAACAACAGGAGTCATATATGAACAACACAGGGGAAAATTTGACCATACAGTCCCGTGCTCTTGGTTATGGGTTTGGATTTTTTTTTTCTGTCGTGTCCTAACGGAACTGCAATTAGTTCTAATCTCAAACTCGTGCCTGCAGCAGGACTACAGTGCATGTTCTCACTCCGTATCGACAGACTCCCTCTGCTGGAAAATGGCTGAGGTGTTATCTAGCCATTTAATGACAAAAAGTGAAAGAATTTGTAAACAATTTCTTTTGTAGCAAATGTGTCATCTTTATTTACACTGTCCATAGAATTGTAGACATATCCTGACCTCTTCCCTAGACACTGGCATGTTTCAATGACACAGACAGGCAGAAGGAGCTGGGAGTTAGCATTCATCTTCAAAGTTGAACTCTGAACTGTATAAAAAGCTACAACACAGTAACTTTGCAGTGCATTAATCCACCAAGCAAAGTTTTGGTTTCTTTTTTCCTCTGTAACTGGAACCAAGCCTTGAATATTTCCCCTCTATAGTCCTAAAGGACCCTCTCTTCTTCACTTCATCATCATGGATGACAAGAGTCTGCCACTGACTTTACAAGCATCTGGACATGATAAATTGGACAAGTTGGTTTCTTTAGCAGCCATTTTTGAATACACCGTTAAAAACAAATGGAAAAGAACCCTGAATGAACCCTTAAACATTGATTAGAGGTGGATTAGAAGAACTGTTTGCTCATCTATGCAGTGCCAGCTCTGAACTGCAGACATTGGAACATCCAGCTACTCACAGCTCCTTCAGAGGACTCCTGTTCCCCTTTTCTGCTAAAACAGTCTCATATAAAGAATGTCACACGCTGGCTGCAGCAGCTCCAGTGTGACCCATCATCTTCAACTCTGGTCTTTCCATCAGTGCAAAACTTCCCTAAAAACCATTAAAGATGATAGGTGGCATCTGATAATGTGGGATTACTGCAGCAGCTCAAACACACGCATACATTTCTTTCAAATGCCAGCATTCAAGGCTTCGTCAGGGTCTGGAGATGTATATAACCCTCTTCCTATACTCTCTACATCACATGTAATGGAAAATAAGGCCCTGGGAGTTTGTTACAATACCTCTTTGTGAAAGCTGTGCATGCAGCGAAGTTCTGTGCTGCTGCCAGTCCCCAAGTCATCATGATAAATAACACACAGATCCAGACCTTCCTCCTTCAACTGAAAGGAAATTTTTATCGGTTTTAAACAAGTTCAACTCAGAATTGCTTTTGATGAGATAATCAAAATGTAACGAATAACCCAAACAAGTGATGACCATAATGAATGAGTTTGTTGACCATATAGTTGAGACCTGCATTATACTGCTGTGGGACTAAATTTGTTCCATGCAAAAGAAGTTAAAAGAATGGAAAATCTGAAGTTGTCTGAAGTGGCCTCATTTCCAGCTGTGGGTAGGTAGAACTTGCCACAGAGGAGGAGGAGTTCACAAAAATTCGGGGGGGATCCTAAATTCTGGGCTAACCTGTGATTTCCACTCCTGCACAGGCGAGAGCAGCCCAAAGTTACTTCGTTCTCTCTAAGGACCTTTTATTGCTGCTGGGACTGTCAGCACAAAGTAATGCCCTAACCATTCCTCTTGCTTACTCATAAGCTTGTGCTAGCTGTGAGAAGGCTAACCTAAAATCACTCTAGCTGCTTTCTGAAAACCAAAATTCTCTGCGTAAGAGTCCTCAGGAGTAGATCCACTAGATTTAAAATGCTTATGTGAGACATTTAACATGTATTTTGTGCTTTTAGGAAGAGCAGAATATCAGCTGAGATCCATTGCATAAAAGTCCAGGAAGGGTTGTTTTCCAAAGGACCAAAAAACTTAGCATCCACCCCATATAATGGGATATGGTTGCAGGAAAGTCCAGGGGAATGGTGTCCATGAATACTTCTGCTCAAGCTTTGGAGCAAAAAGAGAGATCCTTTTTGATATTTCAGTATCAGGAATAGGACTAATTCACCAGCTGTGAGCTCTGTGTAAGGACTCCATGAACTTTCTGATGAAAATTCATGTATGACTGTCACAAGTTTTGGTGGATCTTCTCTATACAACAAAACCCTATCAATCAATCAGTTTAGAAACTGCATGAACTAAAACATTCCAACAAACATATAAGAAGACAATAATGCATCAAATATGATAGAATATTAGTCTTCAATGCTCCAGGTATCACATCTTTCTCTTATTTTCTGTCTGGCCTGAGAGACAAGACACAGCCGAGAGAAGTCTTTTTCTAAAGTACGGGAGAGACTGGGCGAGGTTTCAGAGGGATCCTCCTAATAAGAGGAATATCATCTGTCAATTCAATCTAAAACAACAGAGTGAATGAAAATCAACACCCTACGAGCAATGTTTTCTATGATGAGAGGGTTTATTTTAGCATTTGTTCATACACAGTTACCTAAAGCTCTGGCACAGAAACTGCAAGCAGGGCATTATCATCAAGTTTGTTGGACTTCAATATTCACTTCTCTCATTGAATGACTAAATTTTGGCTGCAATATCCTTCTGGACATATTTCAAGACCCATTTGTTCTCAACGGCTTTTGCAGATGGCTGTATAAACTTCGGTGTGAATAATTTTGGTTATCAGGTTTGATTATAACTCTATGTGATTTTATAGTATTGGTATGGAGACTGAATGCATTCAGAGACAGAGCTGTGCTTACCCAAATACCTTCTTTTGTGTCAAAGAACAAAAAAGTATGGATGAACATTTTCATTTTTTTACATTTAATATTAAGTTTCTTTTTTAATGGGTATTATATCCTTGTCCAGTTATATATTGTGATTGTTTTGTTTTGTTTATGCATTTAAATATTTCCCACTTTTTTTCCTAGAAAGGATTGTCGCAAGCATTTATGTAAATACAGGTATTGCCTTTTCGGGGGTCTGGGATTTTATAGTCTAATATATGATACGTTAACAAGTACCCAAAATTTAACCCATCTGCAAAATCATGCTGCAATTGAACAATACCTCAGAAGCATGCAAGCATGAATAGTTTGCTTTGGGAATGCCCACCTGACAGGACAAGGGGCAATGGTTTTAAATTGGAAGAGGGGAGATTTAGATTAGAT
>JAOXJM010000001.1:91053346-91082988 GCA_026413425.1 Tringa solitaria | reverse complement strand
CTGTCATTATTCCCTTGGGAGAAGAGGCCAACACCCACCTCTCTACAGCCTCCTTCCATGTAGTTGTAGAGGGCAATGAGGTATAGTATTTTGAAAAGGAAATCTGTGATCTCTTGTTGTGTTGTTCATCTGAGATGTGTGGGATACAACACACAAGAAAGCACAATCAAAATATGTTTTAAATGAAATGTTTTCCATGAAAACGTAAAAGCTTTACAGTTCAAGTGACTGAGGCTTCAGAGTAGAGTTTGCCTTAACAGGTGTGCATTAAAACTTACATTTATCCTCTGGCAAATTGCCATTCTGCGAATTCTCAGATAAAATGGTCTATGCAAAATGTGAAGGACAACATGGAAAATTAGAGTCCAGATGAGATTGGTGATTCTCTGATATAACTGTATGCAGAAACATGCCTCTGAAATGTACTTTCAACACATCTGCAGTCACAGCTGTGTTGTGACAGTCGTGTTGTATTACTGAGGTGAGGTTACAATTGACAAGCACGTTTGAAGTGGTGAATTTGGTAAATGCATGGGCCTTGATAAAAAAAAATCCCATCAAAGTATTCCTGCATTTTCTTCTCCCATTAGTGTAGCACCCGAAATGCTCAGAACTGTCAGACCACCGTTTAAACTTTCTGTCTGAAATGATCAGGAGAGAAAAAAAATCAACTTTGGGAGATTGGAAAAAGGTCAGTTTTAACTTTGAGCGTTTCAGTGATGAAGACTAGTGTTACACGAGTGGGCGGCAGTGGCAGGAACATATGGGAGTGGTGAGGAGGGTGGCAACTTCCATAGCTAGTGAATCATAGGTATCCTCAGGCATTCCTGGAAGCTAGTGAGCTGCAAAACCTGTGCTGGACCTGGAGGCAGTTACTTGAATGCAGTGATTTGTTCCTTCATAGGCAAGAGTACAGAGTAAGTAGTGTACAGAGGACAAATTCAGACTTCGTTTACTGTGGTAATTTTGGCTTGTGGCTGCAAACAGCATCTGGCATATTTATGGCAGTGTGTTTGCTATGTGTGAGCTCTGGTTTGCAGGCTGCTTGTGACCTTTGTGTAGCTGCAGTGACTTTGCTGTTAGCGTGTTAACTCTGGATTTCTTGATTGTATTTCTGGATTGCAGTATATACCATTGGGTGGTTTGTAGTCATTCTGTAGTTGTAATTGAAGCAAGCTATTATAACTTTTTAAACACTTATATAGCACTTAATATAAAATATTATGTGCCTAGCTCTTAAGGATTGCTCCACAAATTAAATTACTGGAAGGCTCTGTGCATCTAAGAATAAGTATGTGGTTGAGTGGTATGATCCGGAGTTTCTTGAAGAGTGTCATTGCTTACTGTAAAGACATGAGGGATGTTACTTAGGAACACTGTAGAAGATGGTATCAGATTTGCCTGATTACATGAGGCAATCGTCCAACTGGTCAAAATATGGCTGCAGCAGGAAAATTAATGTGGCTGCAGGTTCCCTTGACTGCTTTACGTGTGTGAGGAGGATTGTCTTCCTGTTCCTCACATCCATAGAATTGATGCCATGTAGTTTTAATATATTCACAAGTATTTTATTAGTAATGGATATTATTGAAAGTACAGCCGTTGCAGGTGCTTTACTTGTTAACTACCTGCATTGCATTGATCTGCCTTTCTAATGCAGTGAGGTATTTTTTCAAACTGTCGGATTTCAAATACAAATCTGTACAGTGAATAAGAGCCAGTAGTTCTTTACAGAGTTTAAACACAAGAGAGCAGTACTTTAGAAAACACATAGGTCAATAGTGAATGGGTTACGAACAGCTCTGTGTGTGTGTGTGTGTGTGTGTGCAAGGCAACTTACTCTTTTACTCATAATTGTAACTTAGAACACAGACTTCTTTGTGCATTTTAAAAAAATCGGTTTTTATATCCATATGATGCTCTGTTTACTGTGTCTGAAGACTTGAATTTTTATTGCTCTTTGAAAATATCTCGGGTCTAAAATTTTTGTTGTTCCTTTTTCAGATTTTTTCCTATTTTGCATGCAGTTTAAGCTTTTGTTTTACCTGCTGCAGAGGCCTCACTTTTTTCCCCAGGCTGCGTCTGCACTAAAGGATTCCCCTGGCATAAATGCACTGGCCAAATGCGTGATCTGTGACTGATGTTGTGTTGGCAGAAGCCCTTAGTGTAGGTGCTATATTGGGAAAAGCTGAACTACTTCTGAGATTCCTTCTCCTGTAAACACAGCTCCTCAACAGTGTAGTATACTGGTATTCTTGGCCCAGTCAAGTGCTGATGATAAAACTGCATCTATGGATGACTCAAAGGTCAGGAAGTCAAATTGCATCTCTTAATTACAGAAGTTGTCGTTATGTCTCATAATTTAGTTGGAATGTGGTTTAGTTACTCAGTAACAGCAGTTGCTTTTTATGTGCTCTCTTAGTCTGTAGTGAATGTTGTGCATCTTAAATACGTTGGAGAAGTAAATTGCTTTGCATTTATTGCATTAATTGTTTGATACTCAGTTGATTCATGGGTTTTTACTTATTCCGTGATAACTTCTTAGTAGGTTTATACTGTCCTTTTCTGTCAGGAGCGAGCACTGGTTAGTCAGTGAGGTAACGTGTTGGTTGCTTCAGTATTTTTCTCTCCTTAAGTTGAAATCACTTCCTTTTGCAAGTCTGTGATAGTCCAAATCTCACCCCCTGCCTCTTTCAGCAAGTTTGTGAGCTAACCCTCTGGTTTTGGTATGCGAGGAAGCGTTGAGCAGAGATTCTTGAACTGTTCAGTCAGCTGTGTGGCACTGTGTATTGCAGACAAACCCCTTTGGCCCCACAGCAGTTCACTCTCTTTGCATGTTTTCCTCCGAGCCTAATAGAGTCACTTAAGTGCAATGGTGGGTCAACGTGGCTAAACTCCTTGGCTTGTGTGATGCTGGATACTGGGATCAATAGCCAACTATTATGGCTTTTTTCCAGTATCTATTTTAATAGCACTCATCGAATGTTGCCTATCTCACTTCTGTGGCATTAAATCACTGTATGAACAAACTAAACATTTACGGTGTCGCTTATTCTGAATTGATTTAAGCAAAGTACGTTAAAAGTTCTTTCTGTTGTACTGTGCATCTGTTGCCAAATAAATCTCACTATCACCCTACTGTAAGTCTTCTATGTTTCATGCCAGCTATATTGGACAGGTGTAGAAACTCTTAAAGTTGTGGGTAATAGGGGTAGAACAAGTGCTAGACTCCGAGCAGCTCCTGTGCAGCTTGTTGGCGGTAGGCGTGAATGGCAAACTCATTTGAAAGGAAGGTGACTGATGGAGAACGCTGACAAATTGTACTGTAAATCTAAGCTTAGTTATTTCTAACTATAGTCCCTCCTTGCTTGCTTTGCATCTTAAACTCATGTGGACGTGCTTTTTCTCATAGTGGTTTTAGTGCTTAAAACCATTTAGACTTGGTTAATACCTTTCAGTAGCGCTCCGAGACAAGACTAGGGATGAACATTAGTGAAAAAGGAGGAGGAAGATAGGTATTTGGTAGCAGCAGGTATTCAGAAAACAACACTGCTTTTGGTGCCTCGTCAGGAGGATCTCATCAAGAGGATCCAGTCACTTGGAGAAGAAAGAAAAGGTCTAGACTGGGGCTTTTTTTGCAAATTGATGAATTAAGGTGGCTGAAACAGTAGTCCCTTTCCGTGTCATCTGTCAGACAAGGGCTCACGCAAATCCTTTTCAGCCAAAAGAAAATGCTGAAACTCGCTGCTCGTGCCTCCGTGAATCACTGCTGTCATTTGCTGGCAGCAAATTTCTTGTTCCGCTTTAAAAAACAATCTCCCTCAAATATATAAACTTCTGAACTGCCAGTTCAGTTGCTGGGGGTTACTAAGCTTTATTATTCTCACAGCTGGCAGTCTGTTGCTGTTAAGTTGCTGTTGTTTGCATGAAGTTTCTGAAAATTTCGTGAGGAAAGCACATTTGCTGAGGTTAAAATAACAGTTAAGAAATTTTTGTCAGTGCTGTCTAGCTGTCAGACTTAGCAATCTGCTTGTTTAGTTACTTGGAAAACTGAGTGATTCTCAAATACACAAGTGTCTTTTGGCTTAAACTCTGTTATAAGACTTGTTAGTGAACACTTGCTGAAAGTGGTCCTAAGCGTTGAGATGTTATTTTTTACATAACTGAAGATAACTTCTGAGCTATTTGTTTATACTGCCTCAGCAGGTAATTGATGATGAACTTCCATTCATTTTATTGAGCTGGTTTGCTTACTGCGCAGATTCTTTGACTAGAAGATGACAAACTGAGGGTTTTCAATGAGGACCTTCACCTTAGGGACAAGTAATGTCCAGTGCACCACACAGAATGGCAGAGGGTCAGGTGAGGAGAAGCAGTGAAATTGGAAAATAATGTCTAGAATTATTACATTTGCAAGAAAACGGAAGAAGATGTGGGATTTTTTGATTACTTGTGCATGAGGTGCATTACATGTGTAATGAGTTCTGTATTTGTGTGACTTTTCAATGTAGCAACTGAGAAGGACTGGAGGGCTGAGAAGCAGCAGCTTTAAGATTTCATCGGGGTTAAGTCTAAGGCTTGACAAACTTTCAAAAGCCGATCTTATGTTAAGAACGAATTTCTGTATTCTTATTTGTGCTATTATGAAAAGGTATTGCAGTACGTAATGTGACATGAGTTCTTTAATATAATTTTTAAAATAAAAACAAAAAAACCCACCAAAACAAAACAAAAACAAAACCAGCACAGCAGCAAAAACTCCAACAACAAACAACAAAGACATACCAAAGCAAAAGATGAGACTCATGGGTTTTAGTTTTTTGGTGGTTTTGGCTTCATCAGGTTATACTGCAGTTATTTAGGTGTAATATGTAATTTAAACAGAAATAACTGAGCTTTTTTAACAAAGCAAACAAACGGTTATGAATATTAAAAAATTCACAAAATTAAAATAGAAGTTGTATTTGTGTGTATGTGTGTTTGGGGTTTTTGTTTCATCTGCTGATCAGTTATATACCAAAGCTGTACATTAATCCACTATTTTCTGCTATGTTTTCTATGGTAGAAGAGTTTCCTGTTTGCTAAGAAAATACTGATGAGATCATCAGGATCGTGATTTAGGAAAAGGGTTCAGTTTAAAACTTGGCATTGTGTTTTATCCATGTTTGGGCTTCAAAACATTGATACAACATTTTGATCTTTTGAATGCCCACTTTCTGTGCAGTCTGTGTGGGATTCATTTTACATGCATACTAGATGCTAAACGACTTTATTTTTTCATGTAAGTCCTTATCATAATGGGCTTATTGATGATACTGAGCTATATCAACATTTGCATTTAAAATGCTGGCCATTCAATTCAATGGTGTATTGCATGCATTCTGAGGACTGTGGCAGAATAGTGTGACTACGGTTGCAGAGATAAACCATCTAAAAGCTAGAAGTGTAGTTTAAAGCAGCATAAACAAAAAAAAAAAAAAGAGTTGATTTCTTTCCATGGGCACTGTTACTGACTTTATTACTTGGCAGCAACTTATGCTTTAACTCCTGACTTCCTACTCCCAAATTCCTTGTGTCGTGCAATGCACAGGGCAGAGAGTAACCATGGAGCTAGCATCTATTTGACGATTCATTTCTGTACAGTTGGTTCTGTGGTCCTACTACTGTTATTCAAAGCTTCCTCTGATAACAGACTTACTAATTTTAAGGGGTTTTCCTGTGGCATCATGCCCATACTTTCCAAAGTTTTTGATCCCTGTTGCATGCACTTAGGCTTGTCTGAAGACTTTGTGCTTCCCAAGAACTAGCAGAGCACCAGTGACAGCCCCAGAACTACAGATTTCTTCCTTCCATTTCCAATTCCTATCCCATACCCGGCACTGGAGCAGCCATTGCGGTCCTTGTCCGTAGCACGTATCTTTATGCAGGGACCGTGGTGCGGGGCTGCCAAAGTGCACAGGATGGAGCAGATGGACTGGTCAGCCTGAGGCGCGTGTTGGGGTGATAGATCCCTGGTCTAAAGGAGTTGGCATTGATCGTAAAGTTGTAAGTGTAGGCTTAATCTTTGCAGTTTTAAATAACTTTCGTACTGGGAACACAGCCCTGAATGTTACAACATAGTCCACATCTTGTGTTTTTCTTTTTGGTACCAAGTAAATTGGAACAGCAGGGAATTTTGTAGATTATTTCACAAAGACATTTCTAGTGTCGTTTGCTGTAGAAATGCAGAGGGAAAAATTCAAACTTTCGTGCCTTTAAGTTTGTCTGCTGCATATACATAAACCTTCTCTTAGTTAAAAGAGAAGGTTGTTGTACTGGGAGTTAAATTTAGGACCTACTTGAAGTAAATGTAACCTTTTCTGAGTTGGCCCTTGGTTGAGTTTTAAAGAAACAACTTCTCAAATACACAGTTACTTGGCTCTCAGGAAAGGTAGTTGCAATCTAATTCTGGTTTATGTATCCATAGAGTTACACACAGTGTACCCAAAGGGGTGAAGTTAATAATCTTTTATCAATTTGAGTGTAAATCATTAAAGAACAAAAAAGTAAAAGCCCTGTAGATATCTTGTTCTGTGAACAATGGAGCTGGTGTAGATTGGTGCCCAGTGATTGGTGGCCCGTGAGACAACAACTTTTGTGGCACTGGGGCTATTTCAGAAATTCTCTCCCTTATATGGTTGCACTGGTAAGTCACTCCTCAGGACAGTGCCTGCAGGATATTTCTCTTCTATTTGGATGCCCATTTTTATGTAGGAACTAGATCCAATTCTGCCATGGTGTGATTGGAAACCGGGCCTTAAAAGAGGGATTGTACAGCAACTCCTGGGTTACTGTCAGGTTTTCAGTTCTAAAAATCATTTAGATTCTAAAAATGACCAGACTGGCATGAAATGAGCAGATGTCAAGGGAAAGTGTCTAATGAAATGTAAAGATGCTTGAAGTTTTCTTCCAGCAATCTGTGGGTGGTGTTAGATGCTGGCAGTGCATGGGGCAGGGAGAGGAGGCAGAAGTATGGTCAAAAAACAGCACTGACAGTTACCAGCTGATCCTAGATGATCTTTTCAGTGTGTGGGATTCAAAATAGGTGAGACGGGGTGAATCCTGCAGGTACTGTTTAAGGTATTACTGCCACCAGTTTGTAATGTTTCCCTCCTCAGAGAGGTTGGTAGAAGAGCATGTATGCTCATACCTGGATTTATTTCAGCCTGGTAGGTTAGCCTGAACTGTCCCAAAATGTCGATCCCTGAAGCTAGTCTCTGAAAGAGGAGCAGAAATCCAGAAGATGAATGTTGGCATCTTTTGCAGCTCTGTATTTCTTGAATGTGAGTCATACACCTTTGATAAAGAGAGGCTTTTTACACCTAGTTCCTTATAAACCACAACATTTGATAACAGATCTGTAAATCTAGGGGTTACAGGTAGTTTTTGCAGAAATGAAGATGATCAACAGACAGTTCAGAATGTAAAGATCCATTTAGCAAAGTCATAAGCCAGTTAGCGAAGTTTTCCATCCTTTACTAAGAATGACAGGCCACGATGGTCCAGCACTTTGTAATAGAGTTGGATGAAGCAGGTTGTGTGAAGCTGTAAAGGAGCTAGCTGTAAAGTTAGTTAATTTGTCTAGTGTATGGAAGGCAAAATATTATTTTCCTTAGAGACTTTATTCGTCTTGCTCAGTAGGTCTTTCCACAAAGTGTTTTCCGTATTTAATTCATAGTCTGCTGAGTCAACTCTGCTCTTATAGGCTGTATGTATTTCAGTAGGAAATTTTTCCTTTTTTAATTGCTTTGAGGGCTTTGTTGCCTTCACATATTTGATCTTTGGACAAGTAACATCTTACTGGTTCTTCTGATCACCAGTCACATAAGATTAGAACCTGTTTAGCTTTCCAAAGAGAAATCACTGCATTGTTTAATGCCATTGTAGTGAATCTTTTGAAAAGTTGATCTCCTATCTGATATACTTGCAAAAGAAAATATGTTGTGTTTTTCCAGAAATTTGAAGGAGGGAGATTTTCAGAAGTCTAAGCTAGAGTTTACCGCTTAGATACATTTTTGAAAATCAGCCCTTAAGTGCATAGTTTGCATGCAGTTATGCTTTTCTTATTTGAACTTATTATCTTATCTATCACTTTCTTTTTCAGACCCCCCTTGATAGAGCCCAGGCAGCCAAGAACAAAGGAAACAAATATTTTAAAGCAGGAAAATATGAACAAGCTATTCAGTGTTATACTGAGGCTATCAGCCTGTGCCCTCCTGAGAAAAACCTTGACCTTTCTACCTTCTATCAAAATAGAGCAGCTGCCTATGAACAACTGGTAAGAAATTAATTATAATTATGTGTTTATTCTAAAAAGTTGCAGTGTAAATTGTGTATTTTGTCACTTGTCCACTGAAAGGTTGCAGGTGGTGATACTGCTGCCTTCACAACAAGAAGTCGTTCCTTGCAGCTGTTTTTCACTAGCTCATCATACTTTTCCATATATAAGTAAATTATTTTCTGTTAACTGTTCTCAGTCTATCTTATGTGATTCTTATGTGTCCCTTTCTTGTAAGACAAGGATTTAATTTCTTATCCTCTGGAACAGTTCACTTGTATATAAGTTAATTTTGCTTCTCTCTAGTAGGGTGTTTCTTTAATTGTTAGGTGAAAGGCCAAATATTTTGGAAGGATGCTACTTCAAAAATTAAACGAAAAAATCACAGAAATCCCACTAAAGCCCAAGACCTAAATTTTGCACATGTGGAAGTACCTTTTACTTGATACCTGAGTATACTTGACAGTAGTTTTGGAAGTTGACCAGTGGTGTTTATTATGGTATGAATAGATTTGCTTATGAGGTCAAGTTGGAGAGCTGTATAAAAGAGTGGAAAAACTGGCTTTTACAGTGTGAAGTATCAAGTTGGAGACTGTGTGATTAGAGAAATCTAGACTTGAAATTTAGAGGAGAGATAAAGCAGTTCTTGTCTAATACTAGTTATAACACTAATTCATGCCATAATGAATCCCAGATGTATGTGTTCTCTTTTTCAGTTATTGAAAAAGCCTGTTTTGATCATCAATTTTGGTGATAAATGGATTTTAAGTTCATAATACCCTTGACCAGCTTTACTCCTACATATTCATTTATCATCCCTTTGTAGTAACACAGTGTAGTAAATTGAAATAACAATTTTAAAAGAAAAAAAAGTGTTTTAGCGCTTTGTTAAACTTGTTTGTTGGTTTTCATTATGTTTTCATCTTTTTTCTTCTATTTGTTTTGTACCAGTCTTTCAGTTCCAATGTTATCTCCTGCAAGCATCTTCACATCAACTCATTATCTTCTCCCATGTGCTTTGTACAATTGTTTGATTTCGTTTTTCTGTAGGAATTCCTTTTCTGTTTTGTGGCTCTTCTGGTGCAGGTGGCTTCCACTGGTGCCTGGCAGTTTCTTACTGAGAAACTTGCAGCAATAGAAGCAAGCAGGTAGAACCAGAGCCCTGGGAACTGCAGCTCCTGTTAGGTGGGCATGACCCTGGAGTTGGTAGTGGAAAGCTCATACAATGCAGCTGAGTAGGGCCTCTCTCATTGGGTTATTTTTCTACCCACAGCAAAAATATACAGAAGTGGCACAAGACTGCACAAAGGCTGTTGAGCTTAATCCTAAATATGTAAAAGCTCTCTTCAGACGCGCAAAGGCTCATGAGAAGCTAGACAATAAGAAGGAATGTTTAGAAGGTGAGTGTCTCTTGATGTGTATACTTAAAAGTAGAACTAGCTTGGGTGCCTTGGAGATTATAATTTCTGGGATTGTTTTGTTTTTACTCTGTAACTACAGTAATACAGAATTATTTATTTTAAACCATTCATAGCTACTGCAAATACATTTTCTTCTCTTGTAAGAAGAAACCTTTTCCCATTTTTCAATCTGTCATCTGCTTACATCTGAAATAGCTGCTGAGAAGTTGATGTTACTGTAGTCACTCAAGGTATTCTTTTTCCAGGAAACTCCCTAAACTTTAGAATAGAATCATCTCACATACTGAGTGGGTAACGCAGACAACAGTTGTTCTACTTACATACAGTAAACACACTTTCTTTGCTGTTTGTTTTGGAAAAATGGTATCACTACAGAAACCAAGGTGCTTTTGGAGGTGGAGAAACACAGAAACAAGAGTATTACAGTAATTTAAATGCATTTTGCAATTATTAAAGGGAAAATGGCTTCAGTAGCATTTCGTTCTGATGCATAACTGTTAGGAAAATTGAAACAGATTTTACCTTTTTTTTAAAATATTAACACTATGTATTTGGCAGAAACTACTGTGTCAAATCCTTCCAAATACTATTCCGAACAGAATACATTTTGAACTGTGAGGAAGGTGTGGCTGAGAAGCCATGCAGATACAGGAGAGCTACAGGTCAGGCATGTTGTCTGAGAGCCCTTTTGAACTAAGGGACGCTGAACTGAAGGACCCCTTTACATTTCATATAAGTGAAATCATTGCTGCAGATGTAAGGTTAAAAGGCAAATGAAATTTTCAGCAGTGCTCATTATCAAAGAAGGACAGAAAATAAGGCAGTACTCTGACTGGCAAATCTAATTGTTAAATTAGTTTAATTATGTGTAACAGCTAAGAATTAAGTCTGCTAAATTAAAAGGTAAATAACATGTGGAAGTTTTATTTATCTGTGTATTTATTTATCTGCTGGCAGAATGCCTTTCTGCCCTGTAAAACCATAGTGAATAGCAAAGGACTACTTGGGTCATTTATTGTAGTCCTTTGTAATTATTAGTTGACTAACAGCTGCACTTGTAGAGTGCTATAATGACATCTACACCTCATGTACTTGCCACAGGTGAGAAGAGCCCCAAGAAAGATTGCGTCCCTGCCACAGTAGGATAGCTTTTAAATGTCACTTCTTTTTAATGTTTGTAGCAATTATTTCAATTGACAAATCAAAATATCAAACATCAAACATAATTAGTGATTTGTGTTTGATTTTTAGCTTGCAGTTTTTTTCAGATCTGAAAATGACTTGCTTTTTCTGAACTACACTGGTTTTCTAGTACAATACTCCTTTTACCTGCCAGCTGCATATGGCCAGTAAAATTCCAGGAAGTAGGGTATGTCCATAGAGTGGAGGAAAACAAAACCAAACAAATAAAAAAAAAAAACAAACTCCAGCCACCACCCTGGCAGTAAAATTTGGGAAAATGTTACTGCTTCACACAAGTCCAGATCCTAGTTGACATCTTTGAGCCCGCTTTGAGCAAAGCGTGTCTGCTGAGGTTGTATAGCGTGGTACTACTGCACGTAAGCCTTCACCCTCTTTGTGGGTGGGGAAAACATTGCATGTTTTCCCAGAGATTTCGATGTTCTTCTTGACCATGCCAGCCAGAGTTGTGGGGAGATTCTGTATAAATGATGGCATAATAGTACTTATAGCAGTATAGAATTACAGCAGCTATTGTAAACCTCCAGGGTAAAATATTTGCTTTTCAAGGGTATGCAAACAATACACTGTTTGAATTTCGAGTCCAAACTCTGTTCATCTTCACTGATGTTTAAGTGAAAATTAAATAGGAAAAATCAGTGGCAGCGTTGCATTAACTAGAGGACCCAGAGAAATAATGTTAGGGTACCATAAGAGCAGATTTGACATTGCAAAGCATGGTTCAGGCAGCAATGGGTTAACGTTTGCCGAGGCTTCTATGTTAGAATAAAAGTGATGGGATATGGGCTAGCACTTTAAATAGACCAGCAAGGTATTTCTCTTAAATTTGCTCTGTTCTAAAGTCACAGAGGTGAGCAGAAAAAATTGAGATATAATATGGGAAGTTCTTAAACTGAGGAACAGGCAAGATGGGATGAGACTGAATGTCAATTTAATTTTCAAAGTAGAAAATTAGGACCAGTCCCAGAAGAGAAGCTGTGCTAGCACTCTTAATGCAAACATGATATGAACATAATTGCTATTCCTCAAAGTTTCAAAATGGCAGAAGTCCCTGCTGGAGATAGACATTTTCATTGTTCCTTGAACTGTGTGTGACTCTAGATAAAAATAAATGTCATTTCTTTCATTCACTGTCACAAAGTCCTTTTATCACAAAAAGATCATTTTGGATAGAGATTTGCATCTTGGAAACAATGGTAAATACAGTAAACTGGAAACAGAGGCTTTTACCCTTGAACAGGAAGTGTATTAGTTTGGCAGTGACTCATTGTAACAGGGGCACATGCCAGTGTACTCCAGTGACTATCAGAATTTGTCTTTAATCTCACTTTTTTAATGTTGTTTCCTAGATGTCACTGCAGTCTGCATTTTAGAAGCCTTCCAAAACCAGCAAAGTATGTTATTAGCTGATAAAGTTCTTAAACTCCTTGGAAAAGAAAAGGCCAAAGAGAAATACAAGGTAGGACTTGTGATATTGTTGACAAATTCTGATTTCACCTGACTGGTTGTTGAGATGTTGATTGTTGGCATTCTGTTACACTTCTCTTCATCTGTTGAAGTTTAAGAATTGACATGAATGGTTTTGGAAACCTCAGTAAGGAAGAGACGTCTATTTCTTAACGATTGTTTCCCTTTTAATAATCAAATTTATTGTGATATTCAGGAGACACCCTCAGTTGCTGTGCTGTCCTACATGGGGCTTTTCTGGACTTGCAACATAATGGAAACAGAGTATGTTGGAACAGCAGTAGCCAAATGTTCAGTTGCGCATCAGGTGGTTGAGTTAGGTATGTGTGTTGAGATAGCAAGGTTTATAAATAATAGTTGAAAATGCATTAAAATGTTGGTTCCATACATAATGAATAGCTTAAAATGAAAAGGATGATGATTGAGGGCTTTTCCCCCCAAGTTATTTTTGGTTTCATAAATAGAAATTTAATGTAGGAAAGATTAAATTGACGGCACAATTCCTAAGTTTAGAAAGGGGCAAAATAATACTGTTTTAAGGTTGTGGTGGGTTTGGGGTTTTTTTGTTTGTTTTGTTGGGGTTTTTTGTTAGCTTTTGGGGTTTTTTTAATATTAAGAACAACAAAAAACCGATATTGCTTAAAAAAAAATGATGCAGTGCAACGTCACATCTTTTCATTAGCAGTCAGACTTCCCGATTCTGTCTTGAAAAATAGGCCTTCATCTCCCAAATACCACACTACTTGTGGCATTCACAGTACATTCAGAGTCACGGGCTGTTTCTATTCCATTCCTGTAAATAGGTGCTCATACTTTTTTCTATTTTGGCACTTGGATGCCTTTGTGGTAACTTTTGGAAACTGCAGAAAAGAGACCTATGGAAGTATAGGCTTAGCCAGGAGCAGTCATTTTAAGTGGCTGTAAGCTTACAAAAAATTTGGGACAGGCATTAAAACATTCTTGCTTGTTTTTTGTGATGGTGGTTGAAGTACTGGAATCGGTGTTGATTTAGAGATGCTGAATTTCTTTCCTATAGAAACACATAAAGCTGCAATGTTGAGGTAACAAAAAATGAATTGTGCTGTTAGTGTGGTGGTGGTAGCAACATAGAATAGGTGTGCTTCAAATAGGCACTATTATGGTATAGCTTAATAGAGAATTCAGAAGGGTGCATTGAGAGTTTTATTGCAGGACATTGAATTGTAATTCTTTCGTGCAGTGTTCATTTTGAGCAAGAAATATTTTTTGGATTTTGTACCCGAGAGGTTTTACTTCTGGGACTTTGAGAAAATTGTGTGGCATCTGGGCCAAGCTCCATGTAGAATTAGGATATTGCCTCTTCAGTCTTCAAGGTAGCGATAGACAGCAGCTTCTCTTAGACAAGTTGGAGAAAAGGGCTAATTGCCATTCAGAACCTACTCTCAAACTGCGAGCTTGCATTTTTCAACCAATTCATGTGCACAGACACTGCTTTAGTGCATCTACCCAATGTCTTATGATATCCTAAGAGTCCTCATTTATAGCCACGCATGCAGAAATATATTATCTCCCTTCTCATTTGAATATCTTTATTTCTACTGGTGATGGGTATTGCGTTGTGATCTGAAGCTTCAGTAATCCCTAAATGTCAAACTGTCAGATCAAGAATATCAGACTATCAAATGGGATAGTGAAAAGTCATACATTGCTTCTTTCATGAAAGAATTTTTTTATAATCAATTTTTTTTAATCCATCTCCATATTTACCATCTGATCTTTCCATCTGATGACTTGAAATGACATTTTTCTGTTTCAGAATCGTGAGCCTCTGATGCCCTCACCACAGTTCATTAAATCCTACTTCAGTTCTTTCACAGATGATATAATCTCCCAACCTTTGCTTAAGGGAGAGAAATCAGATGAAGATAAGGATAAGGAGGGAGAGGCTTCTGAAGTAAAAGAAAAGTGAGTACAGTAGAGTTGGGAATTGTTTGGTATTGGAATTAAGTTTTCAGTGATTTTGACATTCTGCTCAGTGTAACTTGCTGTTGGCTTTTATAGTACCTGGCATAGGAAATCCTGTGGTAATAAAGTGAGCCTAGGAAATGAGAACAGTATTAAAAATAAAACTTTTTATGAAAGCTGACTGCCTAGTTCCAAACTGGAGGTGGCTTTGATCCACTAAATAGAGGAAGGACACTAAGACTGGGAAGATCTGCTGAATACTCATT
Source organism: Tringa solitaria (assembly GCA_026413425.1). Taxonomy (NCBI): domain Eukaryota; kingdom Metazoa; phylum Chordata; class Aves; order Charadriiformes; family Scolopacidae; genus Tringa; species Tringa solitaria. The sequence continues at coordinate 91,068,373 of JAOXJM010000001.1, read as the reverse complement.
ACAGTACCATAGTAAAGCTTAGGAGATGGGAGGACTGGATAGTGCTGAATGATGCTTCTGCAGAAAGGAATGTTTTACACTGAAGGAGAGTTTCCAAGAAAGCAAGCAAGTTAGTCTTTGGATTGGAAGGGAGAAGACAATCTAGGAAAAGGGTCTTTGTTAATAAAACAATGACTTTACAGCAACTGAGGCCGAAAGGTGTTTTATCTTTCTGGAACCAAATAGCACATAAATGAGAGGTTTTTCTCTTTTTTTTTTTTTTTTTTCAAGGGGAGTTTGAGCACCACATGGATGGTGCTTTAACTTACTATGCTGCTTTCCGGTTTATTTTTGGAAGATATCACTGCTGCCAGTATGGAAACCATTGCATACGGCATTATGAATTTTTTTTTTAAAGTAAGAATGTCCTGATCTGCAGGCAGATTCACTGAATCTCGGACACTTAGGTGAGGACAAGGCAGTGCTTACTGTAATTTATGCTGTGAAGTCCTTTCTTCTACATATAAACTGCACATTGCTAAGTTTAATATTTCACTTTTCTGACTTGGAATTCCATCACAGATCTCTTGTTTTAAGGCAGAGATCATCGCTGTCCTTAATGTGAAAAAATTTTCAAGGGACCAAATAAAGCTCAAGTTCAAGAACTTTAAAATGTGTTTCTTCCAATGTCATTTAGGCATCTTTTCATCTGAATTGTTTTCAGTCTGCAATGGCTCCATCCAGGAATATTTGTAACTTTACTTATAATGCTGGTGTTGTAACTGAGTATAGTAAAAGTTAGCATTTGTTATGATTTCATGAAAAGTCTGAATTGAAATTGCAGTGTTGAGTAAATGCATGTATATATACAACTGTTCTTACATCATTTACAGCTCTGGCTATTTGAGAGCAAAACAATATATGGAAGAAGAGAACTATGACAAAATTATCAGCGAAAGCACAAAAGAAATTGAAGCAAAGGGAAAATACATGGCAGAAGCTTTGCTTCTGCGAGCTACTTTCTACTTACTTATTGGCAATGCAAATGCTGCCAAACCAGACCTAGATCAGGTCATCAGCATGGAAGATGCAAATGTGAAGGTAAGACCCTCTCACAACTGGATTGTAGTTTGGGTTGAGAAAACATAGAAGTTAGATGATAAACTTGCAGTATAGTTCAAGAGCTTGTTTTTCCAAGTTTTCAGATACTTTAACGGGAATCTTCTCGTTTATTTACCATTTTGTCTTTTTATTCCTGACAAATTGTTTTTCAAGGGCTCGTTTATTTTTGTGACAGCTGTGATTAAGTAGCACAAACTAAAATACAGAGGAAGTTAAATGAATTGGAGGCTTATCCAGTCTGAAAAATCGGCTCATAAATACAAGAAAAAACATTAATTGCACTTGCATATCGAACTGCTTCAAAAAATGCTGATGTACATGTAAGTGTAGGGAACCTGTCTTTTAAAAGGTTATTTGGGAGTTGAAAATCCACTGACATGGAAGCACAGGCTGACATATTTGAGATTAAGCAAGGGAATTGATTCACTTAGAGTCAATATGAAATTTATTCCTGCTTAGAATGAATGAAATCTGTCAGTGGGAGAAACTAGTCAAATGAATAATTTACTGTAATGGTAACAAAGCATTAAACCTGGAGGAATGTTGGAGTGGCTAATGCTTCTTTGAACTTTTTTTACAGCTCCGAGCTAATGCGCTGATCAAACGAGGAAGTATGTATATGCAGCAGCAGCAACCTGTGCTGTCCACTCAAGACTTTAACATGGCTGCTGATATTGACCCTCAGAATGCAGATGTTTACCACCATCGAGGACAAGTAAGAAACGTTAGAGATTTTGTCCCAATACTTGAATATTTCAGTATATGCTAAAAGAGGAATAAAGATCAGTACATCATCGGAGACCCTTTGTACTGTTTGTGGCAGAAGAACACGAACTCCTAATTTGGAACTGTTGCGGAGTAAACACACAGCCTAATTGGCAGGTTCAGGTCAGGCAGAAGCAGTTTATTTCTGTAGCTGTAGGAAAACACAAAGTGACAGATGTTCAGCACTCTATCAGTATGAACTCTGACTTAAAAGTACTAGGGCTTCTATACATTTACAGCAGATAGAAGCTGCTCTTTGATGGGGCCTGATATGGCAGGGTAGCATCTGCATAGAAGGAAACTGTTATAGAGGATGTAAGGTGTGTTCCTGACAACTGGGCATCTGCAGCCTAGACTTGCATCTATTCAGCTCATCCCCCTCTGGCTTGTGATGCTGCTGTGTCCTTGACTAACTTCTAGGCCTAGAAAGGCCCGCTTCCACAGAACTGTAATATAAAAGATGCTGGAAGGAAAAGGAAACACTACCATATGCAGATATGCTAAGTCGCATTCATAAGGAAGACTTCCACGGATCAAGTGCCTTTCTCCGTGAATGCAGTAGATCTCTTTAGTGCTCAGAAATAAGAATGGCATTACCTGTTGATTGGAGGGGATGAAACCTTTCTGCAGATTGAAAAAGTAGTGTTTTACAGTAGCTTCACACTAAAGTAAAAGGATGACGAATTGAGCTCCACTCTCGTGGAGGAATGAGAATGTCAAAAAAAAAAAATCATTGAAATGCAAGCTGGGAAAGCCAAAATGTTTCAACATCCAAATAGTCCTCAGGCATTAACTACAGCAAGGCAAAGCAACTTGAGAAAATAACAGCATAGTTTTGGAGACTGGGCATAATGCTAAAGCAGTAACCACAACAGTCTAAAATGCAAGCATTCTCAATCCCTGACACGTGGACATTGCCTGTTTGTGCATGAGGCCAAAGCTTCACCGGTGGCTCTGTTACTTTATGGTAGTGATTTTTAGTCATGGGTTTTGTAGGTTTCTAGGCAGTTCTAAAACTGAACCGGAGACGATATGAGTAACTGGCGCTAACTGAATTATCATGTAAGTGTCTGAAGCACAGATTAAATGCAGAAATAGGATCTTCTTTCATTCTGGCTAGCTGAAAATCCTGCTTGACCAAATTGAAGAGGCTGTGGAAGATTTTGATGAATGTATCCGATTGCGACCCGATTCTGCCTTGGCTCAAGCACAGAAATGTTTTGCCCTGGTAGGTAACATGCTGGTGTTTATCTGGGTGCTTTTTCTTTTTAAACAGTTCTGTAAAACATATTGTGTTTCTCTGTTCTATTCCAATTTAATGGCAAAGTAGGACAACAAACATCTCAATATAATGCAAGAGTTTCTTCAGTTGGAGTAAAGGTTTGCTACTTTAATTTTGCAATGTTCACTATTCAAACAGTAGGTCATCTTTTCTGTTTGGTGGTAGAGGGAACACAAATCTTCACTCTGATTTTATGACGTAAAATTGATGTAAATAAACTTTCAATGTTGTGGAAAATTATCATCTTCAAGAAATTGGAAGCAAACTATTTCAAGCTAGTACAATGCCTCTTCGTGCAGGAATCTTCTGAGGACAGCTTTGCATGGTGTGAACAACGAGGAAATTTAGGCTTGGGATTTCTAGGTTTTTGAAACAGAGGGAGGCTGTTGGCAGCTAGCAGGCCTTATGGCTTCCTTCTTTCACCCTTTCTCCTCTCATAGACCACTTTACCGGAGATTTGGACACATGGTAGGTTCCTAAAAAAAAAAAAAAAAAGATTCGGTAGGATTCAGTACAAGCACGTCATATTGTGGAAGCTGTAGTTGTTATGATGATCTCTTGGGGAAGTGGGTAAAGGTCTGATGAGGCTCTTTGGTGGTGGTGTTTCATTTTTTTTCCCTTTTTTTCCCCTTTTTGAATAGTATCGCCAGGCTTATACAGGAAATAATCCTTTGCCTGTTCAAGTAGCCATGAAAGGCTTTGAAGATGTCATCAAAAAATTTCCGAAGTGTGCTGAGGGCTATGCACTCTATGCTCAGGTACTTTTTTCTGTCTCTTAAAGAAAATGCTGCATTTTCTTGCACCTTTTATCTTGGATAGCATATATTTCTTCAAATAATATATGAAGATCTTTGAGTTCTGAGGTAACACATGCTGTACTTAATAAGCTACCTGAATGTATGGGTGTTCTGGGGTAGAGGAAGTAGAGGGGAACTGGTGAATCAGAACGTAAGTGATGAGAGTCACGGGTCATTAATAGGAGACAGAAGTCTGGCAAACACTTCCCCTTGGAGTCCTGTGTGTGTGGATGTGTGTGGCATCTCAATTGATGGATGTTAGGGATTCTCTAGGTAATTAGGGAGTTAAATGTGTGGAACTAGGGTAACAGTTCCATTCTGCTACAAATGCCATGTACTGGTCAAGCAGAGTTTACTACAGACGTTCAGAGTACACTTGTAACGGAGGCTGTCAGTTCTCTAAGAAAACACGCTGCTTGTTCTAGTGTGAAGCACAAGTTGTTCTGACTTTAAGTAGGTAGGCGGTATAGATGTGTCTCTTTTTGAAATAATTACATTTGAAAAAGGAAGAAGTTGAGACTTGCAGGTACAGAGTTCTAGAATGGATTTTACTCTCAGTACGCTGATGTTGCTTGTGGATCTCCCATTGCACGCGATACTGTGAATAGTAATTTTTGCACTTAAAGCTTTGCAGCTTTCATCTGAAAAGCCTCAATTCTGAAACTTAACTCTGGTAACTGGTGTGCCTGGCCTGCTTTATGATAAGACAGATACACCCAATCTCACGTCATCGATATAGTTTTAATTAGAATTAGCCTAGTGCAGAGTGCATATTTTGGTTGCGTATTGACATATAGGTTTCTCTTTTGATGCAGGCACTGACTGATCAACAGCAGTTTGGCAAGGCTGATGAAATGTATGATAAATGCATTGACCTTGAGCCAGACAATGCCACTACATACGTTCATAAAGGGTATGTATTGAGTTTGCAATCTTTTTGATCAAGAGCAGTTGACATGTTTAGATGAATCAACCCTAACTGAATGTTTGTGTTTAGAAGTTTAGCCAGGAGAAATAACTAAGTGAAAACAGTTTAGCGCTCTTAAATGTATTTCTATGGTTACTCTTGATAATAATAAACTGTAAATTAAGTTTCCGTAAAGTTTTATTAATGTTCATTCCTACTTGAAAGTATGTGACTCTTACTTTGGCCCCATTTAATTTAAGCTTGGTGCTGAAGCTTTCTATCTCATAAAACGACTTGTAACAAGTTGTCTTGAGAGGAATTTGTCTTTAAACTGATAACATGGCTTACTGAAAGTGACTTCCATATACACATTTCTTAAAAGCAGTGAAGTTGCGATAGACCTTACATTAGGGATTTACAAAGTTTGGGATATTTTTTGGGCTTACGTGATCTTGATTATGGGAGGAGTATTGTGAAGTTTCTTCTGAATTTTCTCTTCCAGTTTACTTCAGCTCCAGTGGAAGCAAGATTTAGACAAAGGGTTAGAACTCATAAGCAAGGCCATTGAAATTGATAACAAATGTGATTTTGCATATGAAACCATGGGAACGATTGAAGTGCAAAGGTAATGTTAAATTGCAGAGTTAAGAGTTCTTAGTAACTTTTGAAATTACAGCAAGTCCTTTAGATTTCCCCATGGATTTTTAGCTTTTCATAAGATCTTCTCCCCAGCGCTGTGCGAGGTCAGCTCTTACCCAAAGCCCTGATTTCTGTTCTGTAACTCTTTGGGAAGGCCTGCCTTTCTCTATGGCGTAGTTATGCTTTGTGATCTGGTAAGTTGCCATGTTCAGCAATTTCATATTTACTAGACAACGTGCCAATGAGCCTGTGTATGTTTAAATAAATCCCTTCTGCATTTAAACTGACTTCCGTAATCATTACTAGGCTTCCTGTGTATCTAATGTAGTCTGTGAACATATCTTATTGGACCTTTTGTACTGAGGATCCTGAGCTATACTCTGAAGCCTGACCATTTGGGTTTAATTCCAACAGGACTGCAACATTTCTTATTTAAATAATGTGAGCTCTTGTCTTTGCTAGTTTTACTCTTAAGTATACAAACTCTTCTCAAGGGAGATGAGAATCCATTTAGTTGTCCCAGTGTTATCTCTGTAGTAAACTTGGTGTCCTGTGGAGAACATCTTATCTCCCACTAGTGCCTGTTGGGGCTCTCAAGAAGAAAAGGCTGTTAAAACAGCTGTCCTAGTTGCTTAGGCCTGGTAGCAACTCCTCTCAGTTTGTTTATCTTCATCATCACTTGTTCTCATGGTTCCTCCTGAAGTCCTTTTAAGCTGTGAGTAGTGGAGACCGTGAGTCCTGAAGGTAAAAAAAGATGCTGTAGAGATGAAGAGATTGCTTTGCCCATCTTAATTGGACTCCATTTTGGTTTATTTCAGAGGTAACTTGGATAAAGCCATTGAAATGTTCAACAAAGCTATCAACCTGGCCAAATCTGAAATGGAGATGGCCCACCTCTACTCACTCTGTGATGCTGCCTATGCCCAGACAGAAGTTGCAAAGAAGTATGGATTGAAACCACCAACACTGTAAAGAAATGAGGAGGAAACGACCATCTAAAGTGAAGTTGCCCACTTCAGCCAGCCCTAAAGACGCTGTTGCAGACCATGTTGAATGGTGGAACTTAGTTTTTTCCCGTTCGTGGTGTTGTCATTTGCTACATCTGTTAAATGTTTAGGTGTTGTGGGAGTGGTTGTTAAGGAAGTATGCAGCGTTGCATCTTGTTCCTTCTGCAGCAAAAACCTTGAAGCATGTTCAAGGGAAATAAAGTTGCAGGGGAACAAAAGGAAGGTATTTTGGCCGTGCAAATAAAAACTTCACATTGGTTCATTTGGGGTGAATTATGTTGTGGGCGATTTTTGCTTTATCAAAGAATATTACAGCATGTGGGTTTTTTTCCTGTTGATTTTAAAGGTAATACTAGTCAGTGCTGTAAAATAGGTTTCTTTTTATATGCAATTAATCCTTGAGGGTTGATTTTAATTTTGCAAAAAGGAAAAAATTCATTTTCAAACTGTTTAATAATAGAGGGTTTTTTTAAGTCAGTAGGTGTGGAGAGAATCCCTGTAAATATATGCAAGCATGCACAATCTTCCCTTAAAGCCCCTCCCACCCTCTGCATAACGTACTTAGAAATAGTCCTGTGGCAGCTATTAGGGAATTAATTTGGTAGTCCTTGTCCTCCCCCCAGAAAGCCCTAGCGTGCTGTCGGTACAGGAGAGCTAGTACACAGCTGGTTGGGGAAAGAGGTCGGGCAACACTGCTTGAGCCTGGGCTTTACTGGAAGCAAGGCTGTGTTCTGTGCAGCACTCCTTACTTGAATGTCACAGGAAATTGTTCTGAAGGGTTCAGAGGGACTTTCAAGAACAGAAAGTGCTGCTGGGAGTAGAGCTGCCAAGGTAAGGTCATGCTTGCATATAATCTTTGTAATCTCTGACACTCTTGCTTAATTGTTACAGCTAATAGACATCTAGATTCTCCTCAGTCTCTAGAGGCTGCTGTGGTCTGATCTGCTCCTTGTAATAGCCCTTTGCAGGATCAAGGGTGCTAAGGAACAAAGCATAGGCTAAAACTTCAAATAATGGACTCAGAATCTGTACTGGTTTCTTTGTTCTTTAGCCCTCGTCTTGTCCAATATTACAAATACTGTAGGAAGGAAGCAACTGTTCTGCAAATAGCAGATTGGCAAGTTACTAAATCCTAATACAAACCATCTTCCTCTAGCTAGAACTTCACAGAGGGCTCACTTGCTTTAGTCAGTCCGTCTTGTCTCTCCCTGGATTGATGTGGCTGGATAAACCTCGTGCAAATACTTAAATGATGTAGCTTGATTTACCATACATTAATTTGGGCTTCTTCCCATCCTGAAATCATAGATTTGCTTGTGCTGAATTGTCTAATCTATTTCATCTCTTAAAGAAATTAACCGTGCTGTGGTCAAACTGTCTTGCTCTCTAGTTGTGCCACCATCTAGCAGCAGCTTGTCTTTTCAACTTGACCTTCCTTTCTCCCAGCAACTACAGTTGAGAATTCAAGTGGTGGAGAGTAGACTTAGAGACCTAATCATTCTATTTTAGCTAGCTCAGTAGCTGATCGGAAATCATAGTGTTGGTGTAGAATCGAAGGCTTTGGAAGGTACTGGCAGCTTCTAAGGGCACTGCACGTAAGGAGTGTCAGATGTCTCCTGGAACTTCCAATCTCTGCATCAATTACCTGAGAACAAAAATATACCAAACTGGCTGATGTGTCCTGTTCTCTCTCCCGAGGAGTTTTTATTCGCATGGCCTTATTTACATTGGCATTTTCTCCTCTAAACCCTCCCTTTACCCCATTCCTTACCCGACCCGGTCAATTAAGGGAAAAAAAGCATGTGCTGTCAAATACTAGCATTCCAAATCATCACAGACTTTTGCCTGTTCTTGAACTAGTTTGAAACTGCACTGAAAGGATGCATTGTCTGTAATTTTTTTTTGTAAATGACGTATCACCTGTAAACTGAAAAAATAAATATTACCTTCAAGTATCTCTCTCTGACATGTATAATAACAGGTTTTGATGAAGGTGTTCTCTGCAGTGGTCCTCTCTGTGCTCATGAGGTTGCTCTGAATCTAGGAAGAACTAAGAATGATGGACTCCCTGTCATCTTCTCTCACCTCAAGAAAAAAATGAGGAGACATGGAATTAACAGGTCTTATCTCTGATGGCTTCCCTCACCCACAGAGGTATGATCTTGAGAGCTGATGATTACAGGAGAAAGAAATCTAGCCAGGAAAGCAGGGAATCTGAGTAGCTGACACCCGGCTAATGTGTATGTGCAAGTGGATCCCTTTAGAGAAGGGGATTTTCTTTTTTTAAATGGCTTATATAGTGTGCATGTGACCTTTAGAGAAATGCTTTCTTTAGTAGGGATCAAGAGCTGAAGTGAAACCGGTATTATTGCTATTTAAAAAAAAATAAAATTGTTGAAATAATGTAGGAAGCTAGTACTGAAGACTTGGATAAAACTGGTGTATCCTAGTGCCTCTGGGAAGTTGCTTCTACACATAGTTATCTTGCATCTTAATTCTGATCATGTAAAATCCCTGTTGTTCATGGTAGAGACAAGTTTGCTGGAATGGAGAAGTTGTGACTTGAATTACTAGGATCTAATTGCAGATTGAAAGTGAAGAGGGAACTAACATATGCTAAGGAGCTGTACTCTTAACTTATTCTGGAACTATTAAGAGCAGCTCAGATGCAGCTTTAACCAGGCTCCCCTGCTGCAGGGGTAATAATACTGCCCGATACAACAGGCCTTCCTCTGGTTTTTTTCTTTAAAAAGAATTTAAACTGTCACAGCCTGAAATTCTGGAGCTAGTTCAGGGCTGTTACTGGCTGGTTTTCTATACTTGCAGAATATTGGTGCATATGTATAACAGGGATACTTAAAGTGCCTGTTTTCTACCAACACAGAGATTGAGTATGGACTGCTTGAGGTATTATCTAGTGAAGAACTAATTGTGTACTTTTTTCAGTGAAAACCCCTTAAAATTCCCAGTCCCATTTGCATCACTGAGCGGGTCACATTGGTGGCCCCTAAATCATCCTATTACAACAAGGTGCTTGGAGGTTGTCCTGACAGACTGAGCTGATGGCACCTCTTCAGCCAAGTTCACCAAAGTAGCTCACCACAGATTTTCATCCGTTCTCTCCGTTTGGGATTCCAGGGGCGGAGGGCCCAGGCCACAGAATTCGTTGGCTGTTGCAGCCTGCACTTTGCAGTTGTAAAATTAAGCGGTCAGCCCATGAGAATCCTGCACTACTTTAATCCTCCAAAGGTAGTATTTAGTTCCTGCTCCTCTGCATGTTAAATTAGTAGAGAGAGGGGAGGGAAAGACAGGTGGAGTAGTTAAAAAAAAAAAAAAAGAATATACAATAGTTTCTATGATTTAGAAGTTGGAGCTCAGTGATGGCCGTCATGGATGCCAATTGTTGAGTATGTGGGAGGCATTAATCTAATGCAGGAGACTTGACTCAAATGGTAAATTGTTAAATTTTTTATATTTATTTTTCAACAAATAAATCTTCATTTCACCTTATGCTCTGTGGCTTGTTTCTTAAGAGTTGCAGTACAGTATGTGCACCAAAACGCAGGGAAAAGTACAGACTAAAAAATGCCTGCTGGAAGAGATAGTGCCATGGAGTGGAATAGTGTGACCTGTCTTTTGAGGGGAAAGATGCATCAGGGTTTGGCTTGATTTAACCATTAATTTTCCTCTATAAAACACACACCTAGCTTATGCCAGAGAAGCCAAAAAAACTTTTTTTTTTTAAAAAAAGTAGTCAAGAGAGCAGCTGAAGGAAGAGTAGGATGGCTGGAGATGAATAAAATGGTAAGGTGGTTAACTGGAGCAAAACAAAAACCTCTCCCTCCTCCCATTTTTGTATATTGAAATCTCTTTTAGTCTTATTATATAATTTTTGCTGCTGGAAAACTAAAAGCCTAGTGAGAAAAGCTGGATAGTTATAATTGCTTCTTTTTTCATCCCTAGGAGGACGAAAAAAAAAAGCCATTTGCAAATTCTTATCTTTTAACATTGAAAGAAGCACCAAGGTGTCTTTCTCCTAAGGAAAAAAAAAATAAAATCAACATCAAAACACTAGGCTGGTTCTAAGTATTTTAAAGGCATCTTTAATCCTCAGTTTGTTAGTGTCTTCAGCGTGAGCAGTGAAGCAAGGAGTGTTCCCGTGCGGCTGATGGAAGCTGGCCTTTGGTAGCAATAATGCATTTAAACACTGAGCAACTCCAGCCCCTGTCTTGTGGAAGGCTGGGGGCAGAAAGACTTAATGGAACAGGTTTTCTAACTCTTTTGAGTGACCCTCCTCAGCTTTTTCAGGCAAAGATGCCCTGGCAGCAGAATTAAAGCCCTTTCAGACATATTAAGGAAGGAGTACATAGAGCAAAGATGTGCTGATGTGAATTCCTCTAACAAAACAGTAACCCGCATCACCTCAGCAATAAATGGGAATTGCAATAAGGAGAATTTAATACACATATATTCCACGCAAGACACATGAACCAAAACTTGTTACAGATTCTTCTATAGTAGTAGTTCTGTCTGACAGCTTCTTGCATTGTCCCCAAGCAGTACAGAGCAGAATTTGGCCTGGTTTGCTTACTGTGTTAAATTTTAAGATTGCCAAGTTAGAAGTTCAAGGACCTTTGTTAAGGCACATACAACTAAGAAGGACGGAGACGGAAGAATCACGCTTCTACATCACCTGATGATTCACTGAAAAATTCACAATACCAAAGCTGACTTCAGAGGATTTCCAGTGAGAACAAGGTTCCCCTTTTTATGTTCTACAAAAAAGCCCCCAAAAGGTAACTATAACATTGTGATGCGTAAAAACCAATGTTAATTACTACTGTGTTGAACTGATTTCACCTCCATCTTTATCCCAGCTGTAAAATACTGTAAAATACTGAAGTATGAGAGGAGATAGAAAGAAAACTTGTAGTTGAATCAATTTTAGAATTACACCACCAAGCTAGATTTTTTCGGTTGGTGGTTTTATGTTTGGGGTATTTTTAAATTAACTGTCACATTTTAGCAGTAGATTGCGGAGCAACTAGTAAGGGAACCCTTCCGAAGATGAAAGGAACAGCCATTGTGTCAATTCAACCTTCTTTAGTCACCCAGCTTCACTTTTTCATCTCTATGCCGTAGAGATCACAACGCTTCTGGCTTAAAATAGGAATTTGTTGACGTATTTCTTCAAGTTTCTTGAGATCTGCAGAGGGGGGAGAAAGAGCTTTTAGAACAGCAGTCAAAAAGGAAAGCTCCTGACTTGCTCTGAAGTACGACAGGGAAAAGAGCAGCTTTCACAGAGAATGGGCCTGTAGAGCACTGTAACTGGGCAACCAGGGCTGAAGGAAGCCTCATCTTTGCTCTTTCCTAAGGTGGCAGCTTTTTCGTAAGTAAGGAAACTGGAAAAGAATAGTCAGGTGCTGCTTGTTCTTGATTTAATCTAGCAAAGGTGGAGAAGGGATAGGAACACTGCATCACCTGTAATAGCACGTGCAAGCCCACAGACTTTAACTGCCTCCTTAGTCTCATGACCCGTACTCAAGAAAGCAAGCTAGGGAAAAAAAAAAAACAATTTTACTCTTACCTATATCTGTGTATACAACTGTTTCCTCAGCCCCAGCTTTGGCTATGACTTCACCCCTGTGAAATTAAGCACATTTGTTCACAGCATTAACACAGAGGTCTCAAGGCATCAGTCCAGTTGCTGCTGTTTGTACAAGTGGGGGTTCCTACCCTTGATGTCTACAGCTGTAAAGACAGGGCAGTCCTAAAATAGCACCATAATTCATAACTCTGGCATGAGAGCAATGGCTTCCAGGCTTTATATGTGACACATTTTCTATATGACATATACGTATTTAACATAAGGAAGATTGAGAATATAAGAGCAACTATGAGAACCAGTGCATGTGAGCATAGAGTGTATCTTGGGGGGAAACACCAGCATCACCAGGGACAGCCATATATGGCAAAGACTAACACGTTCTCCTTTCAGATTCTACTAGCTTTTAATAGGAGTCTACTTTTACTCTGCATGAGCTGCTGAACATTATCATGTCTCCCACTAGGTCACTGCTTTCATCTTATAAAGTTAAAAGCTCAAGACATGGATAAAGCTTTTCTTACTTTGCAATCATCTGGAAGAGAACTATCAGTGGATTTATTTGAAAGAAAAATAACTGACTGAAGCTTTGGTCATTTTTACCTCCTGTGCACCTGGGTGACTTCTGTTTAAGTCAGAGTATGTCTCTTATTTACCTGAAGACATTCTTGTTCCGTCTTATGTCAAAGCAGTGTTGTTATTTAAGCAAGTGAAATAGTTTTGTGTAAACTGTTTAAGATGGTTCAGTTCAGCACAGAGAACTACTACAATGCATAGTATATAATGGACTGAACTCAAGCGACACGTTGAAAGGATCAGCAGCTTAACTAATGCTGAATATTAGGACTAAGTAGCTTCTTCACTACCAAAAAGAATGCATACTGTTAAACTAGTTGTAGTTTCTTTCTTGTTTTTCAGACAGGCAGTTTTAAAGGATGAGTTTGGGAATGTAGGCTTAAGTCTCAGATGCTTTTTACTAAGAACTTGTGCTATTTTTAAGAGTAGATGGAAATGTGGGACTGAAATGCAACTATCAAGTAAAACACATTTTTAACCAAGAAAAGGTGGGGTTGTTTGGGTTTTTTTATGAACTCACCATGGATTTACTACAGTGCTGTGTCCCCAGGCAACATAGGATGCTTTTTCATCTCTAGCAGGAGATACAGTAGCTACGTAGACTTGATTATCGACAGCTCTGTGTTCAAAGAAAGATGAGGGAAGGGGGCGGGGGAGGGAAGTGAATAGAATGTTTTTTTTATACCACCAATTAACTGAGCAGAAGAGAAAGAATTCAGTCTGAAGGGCAAGCTGTATATCCTCCCAAGGACTAGCTGAAATTGTAAATGATATGTAGGTCAGCGAGAGCAGAGCCTGGAAAGAAAAGCCTCCAGCACCTGCTCCAGAGTTAGTGGGTAGAATGAATTACATGTTCATTCAGTACGTATCAAAGTTGATTGAAGCTGACCAAATGAATAAATAACACTGCATTCCAGAACCTCAGGGACTATTTCTATCTGTAATTAGAGCAGTTCTCAAATGGTTATGGGCTCTTCTGCCTAGAAGTTTGTGTGTGAAGGGTGCTCACAGAGAAAAGGGTCCTTGAAAGGGTGCAACTGCTGAGGGGCTGGCAGGGGTGAAGGATAAGCTCTTCCTGCTTTTCTCCTTGACAACAAAATCAGTTTGGTGTGCCATGCAAGGCTTGAGGAATGGTGCAGCTCCAATAGCAGAGTGGCCCTGCAGCACCACTTCTGATGCACAGTGTCATTTGGAACACACCAACAGCTCAATTCCACATGCTAAAACTTCCTCTGGAACAGGAAGATAAGCTGTTACTTTGTTCTTACCGTCCCCTTTGTAGTAGTTCCCAATGAGCCGGTCCCGTTGTCATGTTAAAAGCCCCTGGATATATCAGCAGCTGGCAACCTTTGTGAAAAGAAAATTAGAACCCAACCATCACTAAGGGGAAGGTTGTTTACCTTAGAGTGAACCTTCACATTGAGACACAAGGTGAGATTTTTTTTTCAGTGCTTCCCAACCTCTGCCCAAAACGGAACCAAATAGAGCCTCTCCGTGCATGACACGGGCAATGACTTACGTCAGCAAAGCCCTGGGATACATCACCAAGTGTGGGGATATACCCACCTCCATCACTCCATCAGCAAAGGTGTATCAGGAAACGATTGTTACTTTATTCAAGGAGAACAGACACTCATTTGAATAACAAAGTCTTGGCCACAAGATGCATTTTGTGTTACTGGGCAAGGAAAAGAGGGCCTGATCACACAGGTTGCCCCGTATGTACCACCGTGAAAGGACCCCACATAATTCAGGCCTTGGTGCTAACCACGCTCCATTAGGTGACCCAGCCTCACCTTTCTGTCCGTAGACTTGAGCCATCTCAGCGAATCTCATATCGTAGCAGATGCCCAGGCCCACTTTACAGTATGCTGTTCTCAAAACACAAGAGACAACAGTCATATTGCTACCACGAGTACACAAAAGCAATCACAAGCCTCCCTGTAGCCATCCGGCCAGCTGTTAGTTTATATGTCTCACAGTAACAAGAGGAGCTATATTTAAATGTGAATCCTTATCTGTAACAAGCATTGGCTATTTGTGGGGGAGAATTCATGCTCCACAATGATACGAAGGAGTGTGAGAAGCAGCCTTATCTACACTTTAAAAGCAGCCATTTCCACAAAATCCTGTTACATCAGGTCTTTGTGTAATGTATTAATCTCTGATCTAGCTGCAGGTTTTCCAGTTCTTTTATTTTAAAGAAAAGAAACACTTGCTGCTCTTCACATACTAAAGAAACTAAAGTCACATACTTTCTTACAGCATGCACATCGCAAGGAGAAAAAAGAGACCACGGGACACGAGACTCTTTGGAGAGCTCATTAAACAGGACGTGTTACTTTTTG
>JAOXJM010000001.1:91013397-91024143 GCA_026413425.1 Tringa solitaria | reverse complement strand
GGCTGGATGGGGCTTGGAGCAACCTGCTCTAGTGGGAGGTGTCCCTGCCCATGGCGGGGGGGTGGAGCTAAATGATTTTTAAGGTCCCTTCCGACTCTAACCATTCTATGATTCCATGACATGTTTCACTTAACCATCTTATCTTTCAAAGATCCTAACAGTAAATACCATCAGAGTAACAAGATGAAAAAATTGTTTAAAAAGTCACCATAATGAAATATTCAAAGGTACTATCAGCAGGAGCTTAAACAGTCACCAAAAAGAAGAGAAGTTCAAAATTACTTTGTTATTACCTTCCTGAAAGAAGCTGGAGTTTTGCTACAGTAATATTGTGCCAAAGAGAAAAGATCTTCTATATCCTCTAAATCGAGATTGGCTGGTGAAGTTTCTAAGAATTCTGAGATATACAAACAACATAAGTGCACCATTATTTCAGACATAGAAAAGAAGACCCATACATCTTTTCACATCATAAAATAACAACTTACTTTTAGTAAGGCCTAACACAATTAAGTCTATTGATTAAACATGAATGATGATCCACTCTCCAGGTGGAAAGAGAAGATACAGGAAATACTTTTTATCCATAAGAAACCTATGCTATTTGCTAGAAGTTCAAACATTCTATGCAAATTATTTTTTATCACACTCTTACCTCTTTCAGTTGTAATAGTAAGTCAGCTACCTTTTCTAAAGGGGCTGACCAATAGAATTGTCTAAAACAGAGTACTTAGTCAGGAGTACTGTTGTATGCCCAAGATAACACAAGGGTGTAGTTCCACGCTATATGGAAAAGACACAAAATTCCAAGTGCCTTCATTTTTAACTACTAAGAGATCATTAATTTTATTGTATTATGTAACGTAAAAAACCATAAAAAGGCTGGTGCAATAGGCTCACAAGAAATTCAGTGCAATTTCTATAAAAACAGAAGAGGGTAAAACAAGAACAATGAATTAGGCTCAAATCAAGTGCATACAAATAATAATCTGGAAAATGCAACAAGTGCAGTAGTTTTAAGGAAGGATTTGAAAGTTGCTGCTTTGGGCCTAGAAACATGGTGATTGTTTCAAGTGCTCCAAAGTGAAGTATAAAACTAAGTGTGGGAGCACTAAAAGGAAACACAAAAAACAACGTTAAAGACAGGGCAAATGTGATGTAACACAAGATTAGTAAGATAGGAATTACTGGGTGAGGGGATTCATTAATGAGAAAGTCACAGAGAAATAACTAAATATTTCAGTTATTTAGTGATTAATAATAATGGGGATAATACTATATGGTAAATATTTCACTATCAGCTATATAAGAGAAGTACTTACTTATAATTTCTTCTTTATCTGATTGTTGTGCTAAGATAACGTCTCTGAAAACAGTAAAGTCACAGGCATAGATTAAGTCAGTAAAACCAAAATGAAACAGCAGTGGATTAAAACTGTGTCAGCAAGAAATGTCCCAAAGAATTAACTACATACTTACTTTGCATTGACAAGGATGATTAACATTAAGAAATAAATAAAGAATGGATCTGCTTGTTGTAGATATCCATCCCATATTGCCTGAGTGACTTCAGCTGAACAGTAATATGAGAAGAGGCTTCCAAGCTAAAAATTTGGAAAATAGTGTGAGAAAAAGCAATAATCAGGAACAATCTTATCAGGATAATATTTTTAACAGACACAAGATATCTAAAAGAAAATAAAACCAACAAAATTATGTTAAAACATACATTTGCACCATGTACTGAAGGATGATTCTATCCTCAGAAACAATTTTTCTGGAAAGAGTGCAGTAATGCTACAGATTATCTGTGAATGAATATGCCTAGTGTGAAGGCAAACTCAGCTGTGCATTGTCAGCCTTGCAAATTCAACCAGAGAAAACACAATGAGGCTAGAATCCTCTTTAGGTCATAGCCACTGCCTAAATACCAATTATACCAACAAGACAATAATAAGAGAATGTATTTACTCATCTAGCTTAGCAAATAGGACTTTGAAAGGATCCTGTAAACAACATTCTTTCTATTTTTCATAGTAGGACCAAGCTAATGGAACATGGTTGCACATTACTTTGACAATGTCACTTACTTAACTTTATGATGCTTTATGACAGAGTAATTAAACATTTGCAAGCAAAATTTTCATTACCATTTAATAACATGTTTGCCTGTTCCCATGTTCCCAATTAAAAATAAATCCTCTCTGATATGCACAGTTCAGAGTGGATAAAAGAAAAGGTAGGAACTTCTTTTGATACATGCCAGATAATATTTGCAATCACAC
This sequence comes from Tringa solitaria, assembly GCA_026413425.1. Lineage (NCBI taxonomy): Eukaryota > Metazoa > Chordata > Aves > Charadriiformes > Scolopacidae > Tringa > Tringa solitaria. Next base: position 91,021,858 of record JAOXJM010000001.1, on the reverse strand, counting down.
CTAACTCAAATGCGTACCAGCTGGCTTCACTGGGGTCTTACTGAACTTGCTGACACATATAAACTCTGTATCAGAGCCACAGCTTTCAAAAGCTCAGTATCTGTTTTTAAACACAATCATGGATTATTTCAACACTTCCTAGTATACTTTTATAATAAAAAGTAAGAAGATCTATCCCATTCTGAGTCAAATGGAATCAAAGATAAAATGTCCCTGAACAACAAGGCAATAAAGATTTCTGAATGTTGTTTATGTATTTCTAAACGTTAGAAATACCTCTATATAGACTGAGCTTTTTGATAGATGGAACAAAGAATTTTAATGTAATCTCATATTAAAAATGAGGTTTAAGATTTTTTTGAAGACTGTACAGCAGAAAGCGTGATATTAAGACTGGCAACTACACTAGCTTATTTCCCTACCTCATTTTAAAGGGAAGATTTTTTCCTAATGAATCACTAAAGCTTTAACAAGCAACTTCAAAGAAGTTTGTATTTACTACAGAAAAGACTTGATTCCTCTTTTGAAGGCTGATGACTGGTAAAAGGCAGATTTTCAGAATATGGGAATTCTTCCTTGACACATTTTAATATTAAAATTGGTAGCAGCCTAAAAAAAAATCATCTTAAAAAACCCCCACAAATACAGATCTCGCAGTTTAATAATTCATGTCGGTCTTATTTCTTTAACCGAAAGTAATGGAGTTTGAAAAATTTTACAAAGCCAATGGATATGAAAGAAGAGCCTAGAGAGTTCATCGGGCATATAAAGCCTTCTTTATTTATTTACAGATTTGCCTCTACAAGCACTGCATCACGATTTTGTATTGTACATACTATGTACCACTGAAACATGAGAATTTTGCTGTTTTATGTTGTAGTCCTGCTACACAAACTTTATTAAAAAAAAAAACAAACAAAAAGATTGAGGTAAGCGTCTTTATAACTACTCCCAACTCAAGGCAGTTTTGAAGTTAAGATGAAGAGGAAATGACCAACTCTTGCAGAGCTGTAAAATGTATGTGCCTAAATTCTATAAGGCAGAGCACCATACGAGGCAGTCAAATATACCTATTAGCACAGAGTTTTTAAAACTATTAGTAATTTGACTTTAAAAGACACGTTAAGCTGATTATCCATATCTACAACCATACAGCTGCCCACTATAAAAATTAACATCATAATTTGTTACTTTTTGAGTATGTCAATTGCTCTCACTATTACTTATTCCAAGTAGTTCTTAACATTAGTGGCTCAATTAACATCCAGTACAATAAAATTGTGACATTAACAAGATCTCGTATCTTATTTTAAGCCAAAAAAGCCCACACCATATTAAAACATGCAATATATTTCAACATATGCAGTTCTAATCTCTTGTACTACTCTTCCATAAACTGGTAACACATACTTAAATTTTAACAGAAATTTATTTTTCATTATGTTTCCCTACTTTCACTTTATTACCCAGTTGAGTGCATATGAGTCTGGAGTCATCTTCTTAGTGTCAAGAAAGGAGCAGAGTTCAGGCTCATGGTACTGAAGAAGCAGTCTAAAGAGATGAAATGGTCTTCCTTTCATAAAACAATCCCTAAAAAGTAGCAGTGAAAGTAATCATTAATGCCACGTAATATTCCAGTTTTCAGACTTACAGTAGCAATTCTTTATTAGTTGTGATTCTATAATTTCCTATATTGTTCTTTTAATTCACAGAGACTGATCATGAAGTCAACTTGGCTCAAGAGTTAAAAAAACAAACTGATACAACAAAACATCCACAAACACTGAAAACCTCGCTATATTAATAACGCAGAAGAAAGAATTAAATACTGCCAATACTTGATAGAGTATAGAATACAGAAGTATTTAGAACAGATTTAAATATCAAAACAAGGCTAGCATGGTATCAATGTTGTCAAGTAAAAACAGAGTTTAAAAAAACACTGGAATGCTTACTTCATACATGAATAACAATTAAATGTCAATTCATCAAGCTTGAAATACAGGAGTACTTAAAATGAAGAAACACTTGTTTAAAGACATTAGGAACAAATCTCAAGCGTTTAACAAGTAAACTAATGTGAAACTTAAAGCACAGATCTCCAAACACAATTATAACCCTAACTTTCTCAAACAAGTCTATGGTGGTGAAATGGAAATATTCACAGCAAATTACACATAGGGATCCTTTTTTTGAAATTATCACAAGAACTCTGACTTCCCATTAAGTTAACAGGACAAAAAATGTGAAAAGAAGAAAAATGCTCTATTAATGAATTTAGCATAGAAATCTAGACTTGCAAATTACTTTCTTTGAATGGTTAATATGGTCAATTATTCCAGTCAGTCAGTCAATTCTTGACCACCTTTTAACATTAAGAATGGTTATATACCCAAAAATAACTTAAAAAAGAATTTTTCCACGTTTCTACTGACAGTGAAACAACAGTGTTTAGCCATTTTTCTCAACTGTTTTGCTCAGCAATTTTTTACTTCTGATATCTATTGCAGTAATTAACCCTTAATAAATAGCCAGTTAAAAAAAACAACAAAACAAAACAACACAGCAAACAAAACCAAAAACCCAACCAAAAACACCCCCCAAAGATCCCAACAAAAAACACTTATCAAGAATTGTGAACTCCTGTACCTATCCATTACTTCCTAGGCTAGAAGCCTCATGGAAGCAGCAGGCTCAGCCATTGGAAGGACTAGTAAGAAAAAAAAAAAAGACCAACAAGCAAAAACAATTAAAAAAAAAAGGTTTAGCTGAATAGAAATAAATTAAGTGCCCTAGAAACTAACCTACACTACTTGAGGAGAGACTGGTTTGTTGTTGTTGGGATTTTTTTGTGAGGTTCTTGTTTTTTGTTTTGTTTTGTTTTTCTTTGTTTTGGTTTTTGTTTTTTAAACAAAAAAAAGGAAACTATTTTCTACCCTCCATTAGAGGTAACATTGATATAATGTAAACATATGTAATTCACTTTCCTCACATGGTCCCTGGGATGAGACACACTTCCATTATCCACTTTCAGCTTTTTTATTAGTATACTACCTTATAAACTCTCACATAAATCATTGTCTACTCAACTGCACATCCAAGATGGTGTTTTCATCTACTTATGGCCCAAACAAAGAATACTAATGACCTAGTATTTCCATATTAGCTGTTTGTTCATTTTTAACAGTTCAGAAAAATGTATTCATAGGATACTTTATACCAAAAGCCTTGAGAATAACAGTGTTTCCAAAGTAGCAAAACCTCTCTCATCTAAAATAACCTATTATGCTTCCCCCCCCCTCATTCTACCCTTGACTTGCTAGAGATCCTCTTTCAAAAAAAAAAAAAAAAACACAAACCAAGATATAATATGGTCCAACAGATTATGCTTTTCATTTCCCTCACCTGTTGTCAATATTTTGTTAGAATAAATTCCCAATAAATTTTTCATGAGTTACAAAACATAAGAAAATGTGAATAAAATTTATGGTTAAAAAAAACCCTCAAAACTGTAAAAAGTTAAAAATGAAACTTTTATCAAATAGTAATGAGGGTTCATCAGCCAAATGTCAAATCAAGACTAAACTGCCAATAAATGTTTCCTGCCACAATACCAAACATGCACTTTTCATAACAATTCTATGACACAGTATTATGGGCACACGTGCAGCAGCTGAGCCAGAACTTCCTCTCCAGGGAATCACACTAAGATCTTTAATTACAGACTATGCATGTATTATTTCATAAGGTCTTAATGAAGAGACCCTCTAGCCTCCCTGGATTGTCATGGTGCTACTCCAACACAAATAAAAAAATACTTTAGTGAGAGCAGCCATATAACAGCATGAAGATCTACTATTTCAGACTTTTATTAAAAAAAAAAATTAAAACCTAACAGCTTTTAGAAAAATAATTTCACTTCCAACTCAGTAGAATACAGGAGTAGTTGATATTATCCCTAAGGAGATTTTGAGACTTAATTAGTGTTTATGAAGTACACTGAACTGACAGGGAGAAAAGCATTTTAGATATTAAAAATGCTATGAAAGGAAATAAAAAAAAAAAATTAAAAAGTCCTTTCACAGAATGTATGTGAATGAGATAGTTCCTAAAGAAATATTTTTGATACTGCATGAAATGACAGTTGTTCATTAAAAGACACAGTGAGTCTACATCAGTGACATGATAACTGTTTACATCTTAAACCAACTGAATCATCTCCTGGACTTCAAACCAACAGGTACTGAAAGATGGTTTGAATTATTATCATACAAAGGAATTTGACAACTTTGCTGCTAGTGCTACTCTAGCCAAAACCAACATGCACACTCTTTCAGAAAATACTTTTAATGCCAATAAAAATAGTACACAGCAAAAGAGAGAGAGTTTTACCTTGGAATGAATTTATTCATGATAGCATAAAAGCAGTTGTACAAATCACTGCGTGGCAAACGAAGGTGCACCAGAGGTTTGAGTAGATGTATCCAGCCAAGACAAGAACTGTATTTAACATTGCGGGATTTACAATAAAAAGTAATAACAGACTCAACATCCACAAGTAATACTGACTTCTCTTCTGGCACTGACAACTGGTCTGAAATAGGAACAGAAATATAGACCATATTAATGGCCTTTCAAACAAATTGAAAGAGACTATTTCATGGCACAATTGCAACAGTAAGAACTGCTTGGGGAAAAAAAAAAAGCAACAAAAAAAGTAAACAAAAAACTAGCAGCATGGATTAAATGCTTAGAGAAAGGCATCCAAAAAGGCATCACAATGCAAGTGATTTTATAACCCAACTAGGATAAGGCATTTAAATATCATTTGAATATCACAACAACAGGATTAAAGAAGTTTGTTTCATACAAATCCTGAAAAACCCAGAGTTAAATTCTTTTAGTGCACAGAATGCCCCTCTTCTATTCCTATTTGATGTGCTCAGCACATAACTTATGCTCAAGTCTACAACAAATTCATTTGAATCTCAACACTCATCAACCCACAATGCATACCTCCAATTCCTCAAAAGCCCACTGACATGCAAATTTATGAAAATCAGTAGTTTGAAATCAACTAAGCTTACAGACTTAAATTTTAGTATTAACATATAAATCACATTTTTAATCTCTACTTCAAAGTAATTTGCCTGACAACAATTTAAATTTGGTGCTGTTAGGGTAACTACAAAAAGAGAGATGACTTGATCATTTACAACTACACCTGGCTTTTAAATTCAATTTGGTACTGTAGCTAATCAGAAGATACACCAACTATGAACGTATAATCTTGTATACAATGTAGTACATTGTTTCAAATTCTTACAAATGTTGTAAGGTAGTGAAAAGTAAACATGGCCCCTATTTAATGACAGACTTATTTATATGGATGCATTTGGATGAAAACTGACACAAAACCAGATCTGTAATTAAGGTAACAAGCTAAAGACTTCTTAAATACTGTCATTATTAAATTTGATACATAGACAAAGCTTAGGTTTTCATTAGTTCCGAAGTATCATTTTTCTATACTGGTATTTAAAAGGCTGACAACACTTCAGAAAAAATACTGGCATCCACCTCACTTGAGGCAATGAACCTAAGACATCTGAAATACGTCAACACCATATCCCAAATTATTACTTCCTCCATGTAATGAAATAACTACTTAGCTTGCTTACAGTTAATTATACTGGCACTTATTATACTGATTGTAGTGAAACCAGAGTTTTGCGTAAATTCATACAATTTGCAGCTTAATATTAAACACCTATTTAGATATTTTATGACAAATCTAATATTACACTTATGAATTATACATTTCAGAGATAAATTTCAATCCACTTTGATTATGTCAATTTTTCTATTTACTATAGTAAAATTGATTATTTTTGGTTATTGACAATCAATTGACTATTGATTATGTCAATTTTACAATTTTACTATAGCTAAACTGACTTACAGTAAGAGAAGAAATAACCATGTTATGTCCTGAATGGGGGAAAGAGATGCCTACACACTAGATTAATGCAGTGGCATTAAGTTTCTAGCCAACATTTTTTCTCCTTAATTACAAGAAGGCCATGAGTCTGATCATTGTTGAGGGAAATTTTTGGTACTTAAGTCTTTAATACTTTCCCATCAAAACCAGTCAATATTTGGCATTTCCCTTCCTTTACCTCTCAGGAAAATAAAATTGTACATAAAACTCAAATGCAATCAGAAGATTCACTTTAAATTTGGAGACTACTTGCTCGGCTAAAACACTGAAATAGAGAGATTTAATCAAATCCAAAATTTAAATCTCTATATAACCTTTATTCTGAACTAACTTCAAATTTATTAATTTAACCAGTTTAATATTGTTACATATTACAAAATATTTGCAATAAAGACAAAAGGAGACACTAACAGACATTAAAGAGCTTAATTTTGTATGTTATGAGTACTGATTGGGAGGTCTTGCTATCTTCCAGAAAAGATACCGTGATTAAATAACACAGTGGAATTCCCCCACTCCCCCCTTTTCCTTTACAGGACAGAGAGAGAAGGAAAATAAACCCTACTAGACTCTAAGCTAGAAAAACACCCTGTATTTTAAAAGTAGTAGGTATGTGTGTATGCATGCAATAACTCCATTTTCTGTTTTAGCTTTCAATTGTGCAAGAATAAATTAACGTGTGACAGGTAATAAAACACAAGATTCTCTCTATTGATGCCATAAGAAGTAGTATCCTAATTTACAAGTCAGCATTAACTCTGTTACCTGATCACTAACGCTGTTGCATGGTGTCAGGGATTTAGCTATTTTTGTGATCTTGTGGCAGCTCCATACAGACATACTGGAATATTACTTACAATGTCCTGGCAGCATCTTGCTTTCACAACCATAAACTTTCATTTTTGCTGAAAACACTATTAAAAAACACCTTTCAAAAAATAGTCATTGAAGTCCAAGATGTTTAAAATAGTTCTTCCCTTAGAGGTCCTATGCATTTTGGTGCTGCAGCAGCTTTTCAGAATAAGTTCCAGTCATTAAACAATTGAAAACTTAAATGACAGTATACAAAAGAGTGTCTGGTGTAAAAGATGGAGCTTCGGAAAAAAAAAGAACCACAATTTTTTTTTAACTCCTGGAGCTTTCTTCCCATTTGGCTCTGACCATGCAAACTATCACTTAAAAGCTAATACTTCAAACTTCCATGATATCACCCATCTCAGAGTCAGACTATAGGTAAGATACTACTGTTTTCTTACAAGTTCTCTCTCATTTTCTCTGCCCTCTCATCTTCCTCATCAAAGCTCCCTCCTAAATGTAAACACTATTTGGGTTATTTAATTCAAATAAAATTCTAAGACATCTGAGAGTACAGAAGATTTCACATAGGTTATCTAAACTTAAGTGAACTTACCAATTAGCTCTTGGCAATCCTTATGAATTATACTCTGTTCTGGTAGGTCTAAAGAGCCATCCCAGGACGCTAGGCTGTCCCCCTTTCCTACAACATTAAGTGCAATCTGAAAACAAAAACAGAAAACGCTTTAAATATTTTAGTATCCTTTTGTAGTTACCAAATTAATAAAAAAAAAAAAAGAGGAAAACTCTAAAACTGAATCAACATACATGCATATTAAAATTCCAGTACTACATCTCTTCTGTATAGATGCCTGGCAATTAAATCAACAAACACTATTTCAAGTATTTGCTCTTCTTGTTTTAAGCTCATATTCACCTTCCAGACTTTGGCCCTCAGATCAGCAGGCAACTGTCTTCCTTGAATGATGTTTCGCACAGTTTCAAGATCACAGCCTCCTTCTTCTAGAGCATCTGCAAGCTCTTTTTCCCTATAATAAAGATACATAATATGTTTACGAAAAAATTAATTACACAATACTATTTAATATTTATCTATTAAATAGATGTTGATTGGAGCCTACTCACACTCAGGCAAAACTCACACATATGTAAACATATACTATAAGACAATTTGCCAATTACTGAAAAATAAATATTTGCAAAGCCTTATTTATTTCTTTATTTTTAAGGCTGCTTGGTTCAAGTTCTAATGCCATTGAATTTACATATGAGAAAATACTAAGTTCAGAGCATTTTTTGCTTGCTTTCATGAAGTGACAATGTTGCAAAATGTATCATAAAAATGCAAATTTAGTTGTTGTTTACAACTTCAGAGATACACAGCAAATTTTCACCCCCACACAATGCATTCAAAGCAAACACTACACATAAATTAGATGGCAGAATTCTTTTAAATAAAATACTACATGACCTAGAAAACAGAAAACTTATTTCAAAGGTTCAGAACAGTCAGCTTTTAACCCCGTCTTTCCCTGCAACGGGAAAGGACCTTTTAGTCAAACTCAGATTTAAGTTAAGATAAACTTCTAGTACCATAAGTGTAGACATGTGCACAAAACGGAATTAAAACATGTTAATAATAGT
>JAOXJM010000001.1:90988920-91001224 GCA_026413425.1 Tringa solitaria | reverse complement strand
ATCTCTGAGGTCCCTTCCAACCACCACAATTCTGTGATTCTGTGATTCTGTAACTGCAGGTGCAGTTTTGCAGAATTTGAAATGTACTTTTAAAATATTGATAATTTCTCAACTCCTTTAAGAATAGCCCTAGAATAAGTCCTGAACAATGGAATATTCTTCCTAATAACTCAGCCCTCAAAGGCATCTTAGATTTTAGCAACTTGCTGTTAGAAGAGGCTGCTTTTAAGATAAATTGTATGAAAGGCTTTCAGACTCACTGAAAGAGTATGAAAACACAAAATATATATCCTAGTATATGGATTTGTAAGTAATTCTTGTTTTGCTTTTGACCATACGATTGGAGATCATAGTTTTTAAATCCATATTAAAAGTAGTTGCTCTCACTTTGAGATGTGAATGTTTACCCTGCTGCAGGTGGTTTATAGATGTAAAAAAAAAAAAAACTACTCAAAAACCTGAAGGGATTAGCCATCTATTTACCTTGTCACATGACACAAACTAAAGAATCTTGCCCAATAACTTCTTCAGCAAACCTTTAACTTTGAGAGATTTGTGGAGAGAGTAGTTAGAAATTATTGTCGACTTAGCAGTGGTGTTTAGTGTTACATGTCCCAAGCCATTTGACCGCAGGGCTTCCTTCTCTCCCTTTTTCCAGTTCATGTCACAGCTATGTCCAGTCTTGAATGTGATTTTTAAATTGCATTCAGAACTGTAAGGGAGAGGGAAAGGAATACTAAGGAATTTGTTTAGTGCTGGTGAAAGACAGCAACTTTTCCCTCTTCTCTCCATGAACAGAAAGAGCACTTTTCACGGCACTATAAATGTCCGTATCCTGCCTGTAGCCAGCATGCCACATCTCCCAAGCAGTTTGAGGGAGCGGGATGAACTTCTGTTTTTCATAAATTCTTCCAGTTTCCTCCTTTTATGTTACCACTCCTTGTCTTTCATTCTCCATGCTTTCTTTGTCTCCCTTAATCCCGTAAGAGTGTAGTATCCCCATTTGTCAGTTTGTTTAGATCGTTAAGTAAGAGCCTATGCGGGCCATATCCGTCATAGGAAGAAATTAATTGTGTCATCCCAAGAAAAAGACAGGGAAACTCTTCTTTGTCAGCAGTACAGATGGGTGAGAAGAATAATAAGGTACCATGGAGGATGATTTGACGGTTCTTTTGGGCTCCTTTGTGGGCTCTAAAGCAAAGGACTCTATTGCAGGAAATAATTTCTTTTGCCAGAGGATTTCTTTTCTTTCTGTAGACTGGCAATAAAGGGTGCCAAATAGCATCAAATTGTAATATGTGATTTGCAACTACTGAGAAGCGGCGACTGTTCATTGTAGCGCATCCAGCGGGAGTTCTGTTGCTTGGCTGGCGCTGAGCTCTGTTGGTGGACCTGTATATGGAGAAGTCTGTTGGTTTTTTGGCTCATTCAGGAGTTGCCGTCCCTTCTGATGAAACTTGCTCTTGTACTGAAGACCTCTCTGAGAAGCATGACAAGTTGACAGCTTTTTGAAATCTGTGTTTCTTCGCATCTACATACGCTCATTCTGCAAGTTGCAGAACATATAACAGGGTGCTTCTGGGAACTTTATTTGGATCTGAGCATACATGACATGGATCCTCGGAACTTTTTAGTTACCAGCAGATTTAGTGAATACAATTTGAAACCCATTCTTTGCAATATGGAAGAGTCATTCTTTAATTTTTGCATTTTGACACAAGTGGATCTTGTAGGACATACGGTGAAATAATTTTTTAGTAGACTGATCTTTTTAAACTTCATTTTTTAAAGTACTCCTAGAGAATTTCTTGTGGAGCTGTTGAGATTTCCTTTGTGGGTTTGCAAAAATAGTCACGCAGCTGTACTAATGTGTTGTACTTTCTCAGTGGCTAAGTTAAACTTTTAGCTGTGAAATAAAAGGGAAAAAATCGGGTAACTGAAAGCATCAAAATCTCTCCTTGCTTCAGCAAAAGAATCGCAATTCTGGCTATGGCACTGTGATCACCACCAGCTTTTGCTTTATTTAGGAATTAGAATTTGGCAGTTCTTAAAGAAAGACCTATGTGAAAGGAGTTTTCCCACAAATTATCAGTTGAGCCATTTAGACTGTTGGAATGCACTCTGTTAGGGGAAGAAGAATGAGGCACACATTAATACCAGGGAAATAAATTAATTTTTATGTTCTAAAACAGTAACTCATGTGTTGATATTACAGGATTCCTGTGGGGGCTTCCTTGCAGTAATAGTATAATAGTATAAGTTTTAACTTTCTAAAGAGGAATAGTGAGAAATTTTCTTGTCAGAGCAATAGTTGCTATTTTTCAGAAAGTTGAAAACAACAAACCTGGAGTCTCTTCTAATGTTTTAATTTTTGTGTATGTGTGTTGGCTGAAAGGAAACTGCGTGAATTTGAATGAATGTCTTTTAAATAAGTTATGCTTTAAGAAAAGCAAAAAGGCAAATTCTCTCATGGATGGACTAGAACTACTTGTGCTAAGAGTTTGGTTAAAAAAACTACTTCACTAAGAGCTATAAATGCAGTTGCCTATTTACTTGAATGTGAGCAGTTGAAAGGACAGACAAAGTTGTGGAGGAATGCAAGAACAAAATTGCACTTCTGTGTTAGTCACAACTTACTGGTAAGCTTGGCACAAATTTTGATCAATTCCAAAATACTGTTTAAGTGAACTGAAATCTAAATATTATAGTCCAAATAAACTGGTGAAAGTTTATGCAGCTAATACAAGCTGTAGTCATCTCAATTCTTGCATCTGTTTTTCCTAAGATAACATCTGCGTGGAGTGGGGATAATCACAATCGTTAACTCATTGAGGGGAGAATTGTTCATGTTCAAGTGCTGCTTGGCACAACAAGGAGCTAAGTTCTACGCATTATAAAAGTGCAGATTTCTCCATACCTCTCTTCATTCTGTCCTTACTACTGAACATAAGATATCTGTACTGAAATACTTATTGACTAGACCAACTTTGAAGACAGAGCTGCACCTCCTTCAAGCCATCTTTGTTTGATTGACCATATGTTTTTATAAATCTACTGAGACAACATTAGTATTGTTATTTGTGGAACATGTCAGAGCTGAACTTATAACAGAAACTTATTTGAGTCTGTGCTTCTCTACTGTGAGGGCCAAATATTGGAATTACACCCGAAAAATTAGAGCAGAGCTTGGTCCCTGCACACATGCAGTTACCTTTGGTTCCTAAGAATTTGGCTGTCTCTTGATGACTTGTGATTAGTGACCATTGATGTGCTGCCCATGTGGATGGTTTCATACTTTTCCCCAGTGGAAACAACTACTGTTGAGATTCAGATTGCTTAAATCTGTTTTAATGTCGTAGACCATAGAAAATTATTTACCTTCTCCCTCCGCTTTGAAGGCAGGTTTTAGACACAGTCCTTATAATGCGTAGCTTTCCAGAACTGCTGTCTTGAAGTGATTTGTTGAGATGTCCAGCAGAAATTTTGATGGGTACTTTGGTTGTGCTCATAGTCTTTGGTTTGGGGATCCGAGTTGGAATTGAATGACGGAACGCATCAGTAATCTTGAAATAAACCAAGAGAATAAGTCATGCATTAGGGAGGGGAAACGGATTGTATATTTATCTCATCTTGTGTCTTTTCCACATCATAAAACTAAATGCATTGCTCTTAGAAGTGTTTGTCTGACCTTCCTTTCTCTCTTTGGTAATGAGAAGTGTGGCTTATGTATTTAACTTATCTACTTGACTGGTGAATATCAAAGAATCTTAATTTATTGAAATCCAGAGTATAAATAAAAGTTTTCGGTCAGCCTCTGACTAGGGCAGCAGCCGTAGGTGCTGGGTGAGTGATGCAGTGCAAAGGCTGTGAACTCTGTGACTTCTGTGGGTGAGTAATTGGGTAACTCCCACATGCAGGATTGAGTCTTGATTCGCTTGAGAGTAGCAGGCACTACCTAGCTCACACTTTAGTGTGAGAGATCATTTTTTGCTGGTGACCACAGCGTACACAAATTCAATGTATTTGAAAGAGAACCCTCCATCCAGAATCCATCACAGTTATATTTAATTGCAAAGAAGTAGATAAAAATAAAACATTAAAAATAGCACTGAAAAGAGGGAAAGATCTGTAAAGGTAAGGAGATTGTTTGAAAGGTACCATATCTCAAACTAGAATTAAACATGCACTACCCGTCAGAAAAGCTTTTTACATCACAAGCCTTTTTAGATACCTTTTGTACTTGAGCAACAGAGTAAAAGAAGTTCACTGTGGTTTTTTAAGAAACACAAAGTGGAAACTGTGTTCAATGATGGCAATAGGAAACAGCATAGAAACTCTGGTAGATTAAGTATGAATAAGAATGAGCTAGATCAAAACAAGTTTTGAGAAACAACTTAGTAGCCATAAACACCTGCCTGGAATAAGTATTTATTTTAAAAAAATGTATCAGAACTCAAAAGCTTGCCATTTGGCCGTAGATAGTGTTATGACAGGAGTTCTCAAAAGGATAAAGCTGAGCCAATGTCATATCATTGCACGTGCTCAGTATGGAAGAATTTGGGGAAAGCGTGCACATCACAGGCGTGCTTAATGGATCACAAGCAAGGAAATAAAAGCAACCTGGGCTAATTGAAGTTTGAGAACAGATAGAAAGAAGAGTAATGATCTCCCAGAACAATGTGGTGTTTTTCCAAGAGTTCTGAAGGAGATGACTTTTAAAATTGCTGAATCCTAATTAATAATGTGCCATCTGCCACTGAAATTGCTGGTGAGGCTAGAGGGATGTGTTGCTACTTTTAGAGCAAAGCTTCACAGAAGATTCATAAGTATAACTTCTGAACTGATCAAACTGTAGAAATAACAGTAAGAAATAGCATGTTCACCCACATGGTTATTAATTTTGCGATGGGAAAACATCCACGCTTCTTGTCGAGGACAATATTCAACTGTGTATTAACAAATACTGTTATATGGTATCAGTTTGTGTAATAATGAACTGGGCAGTGTTTGTGAAAGTTTCCAGATGCTGGAACTGTTAAAATGGTCAATAGTGTTGAGCTGTTTGAGTGGTCTGTGACCTGTGTCTAACTGGAACAATTCTGAGGCGTAGCTTGGGAGTTAGGCCAGAGGAGGGATAGTTTTGATCGTAGGTTGGTTTTATTTGGCTAGGCTATTTTGGAGGCTCGGGAAGTTTCTTGTAGGTTGACCAGTGTCTGAGGGACAGACATAGGTGCCTTTAAGTTACTGTTATAGACATGACCATGTTATATTATGATTTTTCAAAGAAATGTGATAGTGGTCTCTAACAAAAGAATCTTGGGAGAGCAAAGTTTCTGTGGGAAAAAGAAAAATTCTCATGGTTAAAAGTGGCAAGTGGATAGGAAGCAGAGCATGAAGCTGGTTTTCTTAGTATAGTGGAGATGTCATGTGAGCCTCACAGACACCTGTTATATTCAACATATTCATAAACTGCATGTGAAGAGACTTAGTACTGAAATGATGACATTTGCACATGGTATAAAAGGGAGGGTATTACAAGCAAGAGCTGACAGTGATTCATGGTATTGAGTAACAAGGTGACAAAAATACGTGTCAGTTCAGTGTTAAATGAAAAATAATATACGTAGGGAAAGCTAGTTTGCATATAGTAGTAAATATGACATCTCTTGTCACTCAGAACACAGACCCTGGAGTCCCTGTAAAAGATCCTCATTGCTCAGCAACTGGCAATTGCCAAACAGGTAACAGGCAGGTTAGGAATTACTTGGAAAAGAATAGAAAAGAAGAAAACAAAACCCATCGGTTTTTTAGTGTATAAATCTAAACCATGCCTACATGGTGAATGTTTTGCAGAGTTCTATCCAAGCAGTTCAGAAAAGGGTATGACAAAATGCAGGAAAAAGGTGGTAAAGACGGTCAGTTATGGAATGGCTTCTGCATGAAGATTAGCAACATATACTTTTCAAGTTTGGAAAATAGATCATGGAGAGAAAAAAGTAATAAAAGAAGTCTAACATTATGGTGACTAGGGGAATTCTTTCTAATACTATGCTTGGGAGGGCATCCATTGAAGGTGGATTAAAGATAAATAAAAAGTAGATTCACTTGTCAGTGAGCTATGAAACTCATTGAGACAGGCAGGTTTTGAGGTGATGATATAAACTGGTTTGGAGAGAGTTTAGACTTATACATGGCATCCATCAAGAAGTCCTACACACAAAGACATGATATAGATTTCAGCCGTGGACCATATGTTGTAGGCTGCTAGAAGCTGTGTTTATTACTCTATTTGCCTAGTACTTAATGTTTTTTTCATAAACGTTTACTGCTGATCACTACCAAAGATGAGGTACATAAATCCTAGGTCTGAATGTGTGTAACCCCTTTCATATTTTATTTTCAAAATCGGCAAGTTTCAATTTTTAGATTTTTTTTAATAATACATTGAGAAAGGAAAGAGTTCAGCTTTGAAAGTGAGAAGGAAAAAAGAAATGCGCTTTTCTTTGCTCTGTGTTCCTTGAAGATTTTACCTCTAGGTGGCAGCAAAGTGGTTGTGTTTTGTGGGATTTTTTTGTATTGCATCCTAGTATTTTCATTAAAATCTGACTGAAACTTGTTAAACGCTGAATAAATAACAAAAAAATCAACATGCATTGTCATGCTACTCTTGAATTTTAGCACTCATATTGTTAGTATACAAGGGGAAGAAAAAACAAACAACCAAAAACTGACCCCCAAACCAAAAAGCATTTTGCTTCATTTACCACAGGCACCATGTTAAGAAAGAAGGGGTTGATGTTGGAGGGGATAATTGTGTTACTGCTGTATGACTCGGTACTTCTGGAATACTTTGCCTTCTGACTATGTGGTATGGCCTGGTAGATGAGACCCAGTATTGAGAATAAAATGTTTGGGTGGGCTATTTCTAGCAGTGCTACTCTCTAATGTAAATTTAGAGAGGGTATAAAATGTGTCTCGGTTTCCTAACTAAAAAGAATTAGATCAGCCATCATTTGCTAAGCATATTGAGATGAATAGATAAAAATATTTATGTAAGTCTTTCATGCTAAAGTGTTATTGTAGCTCTAAGAATTGAGTTGTGGAGTTTTGAGTTGTTATTTCGTTTTGCTGGATTTTGGGTTGTTTGGTTGTTGGTGGGTTTTTTTTGTTTTTTGGGTTTTTTTGAGAAGTGTTCCACTTCAGAGATTCCATAGGGTACAAAGTGATTGCAGGATTCTATCTGTAATTGGTTGAACAGTAGTGTTAGTATTTCAAGAAGGTATTTGTAGGCATAGATTTTTACAGGTTTTGTGTATCTAAGTGGTATTCAGGCTCTGTGGTCTTTTAAATCAGTGGGAATTTAGGTGTGGAAGCACCCCTGTGCTCTGGCCCATAGTTCGTGCTGACTTCCAGCTCATTAGCACTATTTAAAATATGGCCTTCTGAGCCATCAGGTTTCATTTCAAGCAAAAATTTTTCGGTGATTCAAAGTGATGTTCTGTTTTGTAGTTCTGAATGACAGTATTGAATACATCTAAATTATTATCACTTAGTTATGAGAGTTGCATTATAACTGATGACTTTTTCAAGGTTTAGACTGCTTACAGTGTTTATACTGCTCTCTTTTGTGTGTGTTATGTTTGCTTATAGCCAGAATAACTGAATTGATGCAACTTCTGGCATAGGCTCAAAGTTGAGGATAACAGCTGTATTATAAGGCTTTTTTCCTATGGGAGTAAACTATACCAGTGTTAAGTTTCTGTGCCGGGACAATTAAATTTGCACTTCGGTGATTGTACCAGTCTAACTGTTGTAGGCGCAGGGATTTAACAAACTGCCCATCTAGTTTTCTTCCTCCTCTTTCAGCACTTTAAAAATTGGTTTCTTTTTCATCATTCCTGGTATAAATTCTGGAGAGGAAAGGCTGAATAACTTTAAATTTAAGGAAAACACTTGTTGACACTTAACTTTTTGAGTTTAATTATATGTGTAGCTAGATCACTGATCTTGTTTATTTTTTAGAACTTGGTACTTGACAAAATATGGATTTCGGATATGAGCTGTATGACCCAAAAGAATTTTGGGTCAGTTGACTAAATCAATGCATAAGCTGTTCCTGTAAAGAGGGAATGGCGTTATGTAGGAATTGTCTGGAAAGCAGTTGGAAGTGATTGTATATCAAGTTCTGCATTGGTTTAGTTGTATGTGTACTGAAAATTTTTGTGCAATCCTCTTGGTTCCTTTCCTACTACTTAGTGTAGAGACATGTAAGCAGACGCATTGGCTATGGCATGCTTGTGTGTTGGGATGTTGATTTTGTTTTTTGGGCAGACCTGAATGACTAAAGAAACCCCTGCTATATAGATTTTGGTGGGGTTTTTCAATTTGATTTTTAACTCATCTATGTATAGGAAGCCTCTGTGCACACAAAGAATCTCTTCAAATGCGTCCACCCTTTCTACCAATTTGTTTCTTCCATCAAGATGAATGATTTTCAGTCTCCCCCATTCTTTTTTTGATGCTCACTTGTATTCTGAATTTGCTGGCTCTTTGTTCGTCATTGCTGTTTAGTTATGGTTCCTTGAGTTCCCACCTGTAGACTACTTTTTATATTTGTTACCTTTCCAAGTGATAGAATAGGAAATAAGATACATTTATCTTTCAAAAACCAAGCTGAGCTGCCTTTCACGTTCTGGAGAGGCCTCTGAGTTCCCATCAGTGCTCTCAAAACACCCCTGGAAATGAAATGTTTCTGTGGATCTACCTAAGTAGTTTTGCAGTTTTCCTTTACTTAATGTGTCTAAACACAGTTAAACAATTATCAGCAAATAATTCCAAAGACAGCCAACCCCAAAGACATTAAACTACCCACATTTTTGAAATAAGAACCTTATGCATTATGTCTGTCATATTAGTTGTATTAGCATCATATTACTTCAAAGCGTTGGACTTGGAAAATACCTAAGTTTTTGTCACTAGTGCTTACGGTTGTAGAAATAGGCAGTTAAAGCTCATATTTAAGGCAAGCAATGATCTAAGAATCAAGAAAGCTGCAGTTTCATAAGAATTTTTTAACTAACTTTGTTTTAATTTAACTTCTGAAGTAGATGTCAATTGCCTGTAATAGGAAGGGTGTTAGAGTGAGAACTCCTATGCAGTGGTTGTGTTTGTTATTTCATAGTAAGTGACAGCAGGTACTTCAGGGATGGGTACAAACACTCCACCCGTGAGAACTGGGGAATTGTCACGCGTGACTGTGAAAATGGCCATTCTTAACTTCAGAAAGTCAACTGTGAAAGCATGCTCTGAAATCTCAGGATATGTATTTTATACACGCTTTGTCTTTTTTCATCACAGGCACAGAGGTGGTTTATCTGTTACTTATATGGGTCATCAGCTATTTTACCACAGTACAATTCTTGCCTTCTGGAAAGTGGGCCAAGGCAAGTGTGTGGGGAGGGGGGTCAAGGAGAGAAAATATGTCTGTTCCTGTGCTGTTCAAGTAGTTCTCCTGCCTTTGGTTCTAATATTTGCAGTCTAATACTTTTTTCTTCTTCCTCCCCCCCGGAACTATGATCTATGCTTGGGTTCTTGTTTTAACTGTATTCGTTTAAATAGGGGGGAGCATGTAGTACTTCTGCTGTAAAAGTTTTCTTATTTACCTTTCTACAGTCATTGTAGAATTTGATCTAGGAGAAATAACTTTAGATAAGGTTCTTTCTCACTATTTAAATTTTTAGTTTAAGAAACTCGAGCAACAGCGAGTATAATTTTCAACCTCAGTGAAAGTGGCCAGGGAATGGTGCTGAAGATCCTTTTCACGGAAGTCCACATATCCGTATGTGCCTCTTGCCAGACTATGGTTTGTTCCTGGATGATTGAATGCAGTCAGAATGTGAGCCAGGTCTGCAAGTGAGAATGAGTTAAGATTAAGCGATAAAGCTGAGTGTTCCCTGTGGTCTCCCAACAAGACAGCTTTGGCTGAAATTTCCGGTTAGGTCTCTTCATCTGCACAGGGCATTCGGGTATTTCCTTTTCTTTCACTAGGTCCTGGCATCTGTCTTCTAGGAATCCAGAGGGAAAATTCTCAGTTGCTCTGCGTTTCCTTTTGTGCAACCCGCTTGTGTGCGTGACTACGTTGAGGAGCAGTATAAATAATCCTTATACTTACAAATACTGGTAAGACTTTAGCCAGAGTATTGTCTGGCTTGGGGCACTGCTTTGTCACACCATTATAAACAGCTCTGCAGAGGGAAGATGGTTAGTACACTTGTGGTACTTGAGCTATTAAGTGGGAGAGCAATTTGCTTTGTTTGACCTGGAGAAAACAAAACTGAGGAAAAGACGTGATAATCGTCTTCTAATACGTAGAAGTCCGTTGCAGAGAAAATAGTTTTTGAAGTCCAGTGGAGGGGTAGGAAAGCAAATCCTGGATTACAATTTCAGCAAAGGAAATTTAGTTTAGGAATTAGCAGGATTCTTAATGACAAGGGTATTTCAGCCTTGTTACAGATTCTCAGGGTAACTGAAATTGTCATTGCAGAAGCTTTTTAGAACAGGATGAACCAGGCATTTGTTTGAAAGGGTTTAAATCAAGTTTTAGTAAGGGAATAGCCTGGAAAATGTCCTGAGGTCCTTTCTACTCTTCTCCTGATATTTGACCTATTACAACGGTCTTGATTTCAATCATATGACCTATTTAACAGAAAAATCTATATTAATATTAGAAATAATTTTCATATATGTGACACAGCTTGCACTCATATACCCAAATGTGTCACAGTGGTCTTATTTCTTGAACACTAAGTTTAAATCTACTTTCTGGTGGTGGGGAAAAGAAGCACGGTTGGACAGAGTTGGAGGCAGATGTTGTATTCCTAGTTACTAAAATTCTATTATGTGCCTTGCTTTCCCTGGGACATGTCTGCACTGGGAAATTTGGTAATCTTTTAAACATAAGGTAGTTTAAAGACTCCTTTTTAATAGACAATTGACAAGATGAAGAGAAAGGTAAGGCTATGTTGTGGGTCAACTCCCCTAGGACAAGGATTTACCTGGCATTGGTTGATCAATATCTCCATGCAGCTGGTTGGTCTCTGGAACGAACAGTTGCTTGTTGTTAGTTCTTGTCCCTTTGCCCCTTGAAAAGAGGAGCGATCTTAGGCATCTTGTTAGGGCACCTAGGGTCTCTGAGAAGAGGAGTAGTATGGCCTTTTTAAATACTAAATGCACTGCAATATTAGTTCTGTCCAGGAGAGGGTGGTGCCGGCTCATAAATGTTTCTACCGGTGCTTGACTGTTAGTGTTTTTATAATATGCGTTATTTTACAAACCTATGTGAGATCGTCAATTTACATGGTTTAAAGCTGTGCTGCCACTTGCTGAGTAAGATTCTTGGCAGCGGTTCTTATTCTGTACAGGTTGTGGGCAGGTAGGGATATATGTGTTTGGGTATTACTAAATATGCAGTTTTTAAAAAACGTGTGGAACTGTGTTCATACCTACACACACCTTTTAACATGAAAACATCTTCAGTATCCATATTGTCTGTTCAAAAACTTTGAATGTATTTTTCCCATAGTTAATATATATGAAGAAGCACCCAGGGGTAACCAGGTTGGGCCCAAATGTGTTCTACATGGAGAAGGGAAAAAAAGCCCTCCGCTTTTACCATCATGGCTTTTTTTCTTTCTGGGAGAAGGCTATTTTCTTCTGTGAAAGCTACTTTTAAAGGTGTGTTAATCAGAGTCCTATTTAAAAAATAATAAAATAATAGAGTATTTTATATATGTATAAAAAATATGTTTAAAAAGAAAACTTCTGCCTTTTGTCTAGTCGAGATTGATGTTTCTACAGGATAAAACATGACCTATAAAGGCTTGAGTATGAGACAATAAAGGATAAGAAATTCTAGATTCTAATGACAATTGAAGCTACCTTGATGTGATTTTGCACAAGTCAATTAACTTCTCTCCTAAAAGAGGAGTAATTTCTTCTTACTACCCCAGAAGGATGTCAATGGTACTGACAAATGTTAGTTGTATATTTGGAGTGCTTTTTAAAGTATTTGCATGCTAGATTGTATCTTTTCAAACAAGAGTGGTAGCATCTAAGGTGATGAGACCAGGGCTTTGGTGGTGATTCCAGTATAAAGTGCACATCCTTTTTGCTTGCCCCTCAGTTAGGCTGATACACCTCTTACAGAGCAGTGCTGTTAAGTGGATTCTGCTTTTTTAATAAAGAATTGTGGAGTGTGGTGGGTTTTTTGTCTTGTTTGTTGGCTGTGTTTGTGTTTTGTTTTTTT
>JAOXJM010000001.1:90941791-90988765 GCA_026413425.1 Tringa solitaria | reverse complement strand
CCCCCCCCCCGACCCTCTCTTGCCTACCCCTATATGAAGACTCTGTGATGTCAGGCCACTCCTTGGCGAGTGAAGAGTCATTGATTAAAACAGGTCTTTCCTCTTGTACTCAAAATCTGTTTCCCAAGAGTACTTTGCGTAGTGAGAGAAGAATTGTGTTCAGTTGGCAGCTCTGATATTTGAGGTTTTCTGGGTGCCCACAGTATGGTAAGTCATTGGGTGGTGTGCTAATGGGGAGAATTCAGCAACATCTTGAGGCCACTGACTGCAGGTTTGTGACACACTTCATGCTGCTTATATTTTTAAGGTTGGTCTTTTCTTGAGCAATTTTCCACTTACAGTAGTTGGTGTTAATTTTAAAATGTCTTTATACACACACTCATGCTCTACTTGAACCATGAGATCTTTCTCTCTTCTGTTTCTTGGTAACATAATGTTTTGGTAGTCTTTGCTTAAGCCTGGAGATTAGGCAGTTGTCAGTTTTTGTTTTGCCTGTCTCAATATAGTTTCCTAGGGACAAAGTCATCCTGCAGATGGTTACTCCATCACCTAACCCTGCAGCATCCATTCAATCTTAATCAGAAAAAGTGCTGTACAACCCTGTTTCTGATTATTTTTTCCCCAAAGTGGGGAGCACGCATTTTTAAGCCTTGTATGAGATGTTTACATACAGATTCTTTTTTCTTATTACAGCCTTACATTCTGTCCCTAGACACCATATTATCTCTTGTGCTTCAGATCAGGAAGATTAGCTAGCTGCTTCTGTAATTTTTATGATTTCAATTCTATTTCTCAATTAGCTACTTGAGGAAGGTTTTTAAATAACTTGAAATACTACTTCTGAGTTGATGGATGGGAACTCTGCTCTCAGAATACCATTATTTCTTCTTATTGTCTTCTTTTTTCTTTTCCTCTTTTTCCCTCCCTCCCCTCAGCCGTCTTTCCTGTAAGGACAAAAATTATAAATATGTCTCCTGACACATTTAATCACATAAAAAGAATGACTTAAAAGTGCTGAGTACCAAACTGTTTGTGCTCCCCTTGCCTGTGTTCCTTTGCTCACTCACTGGAATAAAATTGAAAAAAAGAAGGAAAGCAGGCTAATAACTTCCACTGTTTTTTATTAGTTAATTCTCCCTTTCTTTTCCTAGGCACTTAATATCTACGGGAAAGGGTAGATTTCTAGAGTTCGGGGGAGATGGCTGCTAAGAGTTCTGGAAAAGAGAAGTGTTGATATTATGATCTGCTGAAAACTGCTTTTATGCTGTCTTTCACAGTTTAATCCCTCTGATATATGCTACTTACTTTGTGCTGGGTTTTTCCTTTAACATTTAATTAAATCATGACATGCCTGTCAGCTTTTAGTTTTTTGGGCAGATGCGGAAAACAAGTGTGTCTCAGCCTCCAAATTAACAGCAATACTTACCATTTATGGAATGCTTGAAATTCCTGGAAAAGCTGCCTTACTTCGTTGAATTTTAATATGATTCTGCTTGATTTTTTTTTTTTTTTGAGAATGTTTAAATGAATTTGCAGACAACTCATTTAATTTTCTCCTTGCTGTGCTGTTTTCTCTTTGTCTGTCAAGGAAGTAGGTGAATATTCCCACTCAGCAAAATGGAAATAATCTGAAATATGGAGTGCTGATCTGAACAACTTGAGGTTAATTTGTAAATAGGTTATTTGCTGCTTATTATCAAGCTATGCTTCCTATTTGTTATTTTGTGATAAAACTACAGCTAACATTTATTTTCAAACAATTAAGTAAGTTTCTGCTCTTGACAAATACATCCAGGTGTTTATTTTCTCTGCTGTGTGCTTTGAAATAGATCTTGGGAATTTGAGCAGGATGAACAGGTTTTATGCTGAAAACCTTATTTTTAGTCAAAATAATTATTTGATTTTTCATCTGTTGAAATGAATGATAGAAATTCCACTGTGAAGTCAGTTAAGAGCTACTCAAAGATTGTTTCATCAGCAGGAGAATGTAAGCATCCCTTAATTGAGGTGTTTTTTAGGAAGGCATAGCAAGTTCACTTACAGGCAATGATGATGCTTCTTATTTAGGAGTTAATGGTCATGAGTGGCTCCCTTTTTTTTTTTTATCTTTTGTGAATTGGACAGTTACTAGTAAGCCATCACCAGTATAAGGGTTAAGACAGGAACAGAAGTACTGTCCTGTTTAATTATTAAACTTATAAGTGGTGTGAACTGTCACCTATTCGTAATAGCTTGGGAATTGTCCAAAGGACTAAAAGTGCTTATTGCTACGCCCTGATTTGTGCTTTTCTTTTACAAGACGTTGTAATAGGTGGCCAGGTGGTTAATGATCAACGCATTTCTGTGTATTTTGGAACACAGGTATGAAATGAAAAATTTTTTTCTACAAGATTTTTAAGTCAAGTCAAGCTGAAGAAAATATTAGTGCTTCTGGAGGATAACTGTTAGTCCTTTAATTTTTGGAAACTGCGGTGTCTGTTAGTACACTGGCAAGTGTGTACTTCAGACAGTTATTCAGTACCATGTTTGTAATGTGTCCCTGCAGAGATCTTGGGTATGGATGAGCAGGGTATGCAGTAGAAGTGCAGAGAACGTGTTTTGAATGGGCTGCTTTTTAATTTTGAATGAGCCCTGCAGTTAAGAACATGTAACCTGAATGTAGTAAAGTAACTTGTTCATATAATTAGCACACTGTAAAATTATTGTAATCTTGACTTGCCTGAGTGCTGGCTGCTGTCTTGATCAATAGCTTTTGCTGAAGTTGGTGGGAGCCAAAGTTTGCTTTGCAGGATAAGACTGTGTACTTATTCTGAACCAGATCTTAGTCAGATCTCACTTTTGCAGTCAGTGGAGATAAACTGACACAAAACAAGTTAGAAGGACCTCTTACAAAGCCCAGTAACTTCAGGAGATGTTGTATCAGCATGACATTAAGCTAGGCTTGTGCATGTCCACGTTTTACCTTTTTTAAATTGTCACTGCTCAGCCATAATACATTTGTTATAGCTATTTCTATCACATATCTTATAAGTTAATATTTTTTTCTTCCCATTGTTTATTTTACTGTTTCTTCTGAAATCAGTTATTACCTACAGTTGTAGTTATTTAGATTCCTGTCCATCAAAAGGACTTCAAATGATAAAGGTTCCCTTGTTATGTTAAAGCATGTGCCAAAGTCCTTTCCTGAATCAGTTGCTAAGTTATACTGCAGAAATGTTGGGGTTTTTTCTCTAGATAATGAAAACAGAATAAAGATACAGGTTTAGTGAATAGGGACTTTCTACTTAGCTTACTTGCAAACTTCCTTGTTGATAAGGAAGGAGGTTGATTGGGTTTTGTTTGTTTTTTTTTTAAAATAATTTCCCCCTCCAAGAACATAAGAATACACAGCATTCAACATCTTAGAATAATAAGCAGCTGTTCCAACATCCATTTGCTATTAACAGCTTTTGAAAAAGAGGTATTTGAAAGTGCATTTCAGGTCTTTTGGGCTTATTTACATTCAGTGTGAAGTTGGTCTGCAACTAGCAATATTTTCTGGGAGTTTAGGATTAACTGCTTGGCACATGTGTAAAAGGTGGAATTGCTTATGTTTCTGTTCCTTTCTTAGGCACTAATACTGCATCCATCATTAAAATACCTTAACCTGTTTTGTCCATTCTCTATGGTACTCCTATTTACCATAGTCCTAGAGGCATATATAGGTTCTTGGAGAGTAGGTTCTTAATGCTTTTGTCAAGTCTATTATATAAAAAATATGAAGGTGTGCTGTAGTTTGCTAATCTTGTTTCTTCTCTGTTATACCTTTGTGATGTATGTTGTATGTTGAACTCATGGCTAGGAGCACGGATGAAATTTGAATATTATGTGTGAATGCATTCTTCTGAGTTATCCTTCAGGAAAGTAAGTGTTGCTGTTTATTGTTTCACAGTGTACCTAAACGATAGCAGGTTTTCTGTTGTATTGGAAAAAATTGCTTGCATTGTTTGGGGAGAATAATTTTGTGGTATAAGCTTCTGAACTCAGTTCACTTACAAGAAAGGTTCGAAGAGTTTTAACCAGTGTTAAAAAAAAAGGGGGGGGGGGAGGTAAAATGATGGTTGTGCTCTGGAACATATCAAGTATGCATCACAAATTTGTAATGAGATACAATACATAACATTTTGAATGTTTGTGTGTGATATACTGATAATTATCTCAAATGAGAGGGCTAGGAGGAGTTGGGAAATAGCAGGGAAGATAATGAATCAAGTCTTATCTGAAGTTAGCAGGCAATATTATGGCTTAATTCAAATTCTACCATACATGCAAAAAAATACAAACCACACATAACAAACAAAAATATTCTGCAAGCAATGATAAAAATAATCAATTATTTACTGGTTTTGTAATGTTAAAATATTTTACCAAGGTAAGTTGCAGTCAAAAGTAATGTGAGTTATTTTGAAAATGGAAATACATAAAGATGCATTTATACAAGTGCAAGACTAAATATTTTACATAACTATTTCAATGAGAAGATATACAGTAAGTGCACACTTGATAACACTAAGCAGGCAAAACTTAAAGTTAGTTCCATATACTGTTGTATAGTTCATGCACAAATCTCTCCCAAAGTAAAGGGGCTGTTCCAAATCATTCTTGCTGGGATGAAAAACAGGATGGGTTGCTGGTAAGGGTGTCAGCATGGATTGGGGGTCAGTTATAGACATTACTTACTGTAATTTGTGATTGCCGTGGGAGAGGAGTGGCTGTTGGTGTGATAGTAATACTGCTGGTGATTTTATTGGTGGGCTTACTGGGCAGGCCATTAGCTAGTGCTGGAGTTCTGTTGTCTTGCACCGGATTACAAGGGGTGATGGGCTTGGAATTGGTGAGAGCTTGGACGTAGGGACTTCCTAAATGGATGTGAATTTTGTTATCCTCAGTAGTTATTACACTTGATCCCGTACTGTTAGATCTCTGAAACTGCCATGACGACTGCCTGTCTGGGGATACTCTAAAAACAGCATGCTTGGCTCCCATTTCCAAAGGCTCTGAGGAGATTATTTGTTCCTGAGAACTTGAGCCTGGTAAAGCCAAAGGGGACATTGTTCTTTCAGGAGTTAAAGAGCCACATGATTCAGGAGTTTGAGATCTTGCAAAAGTAGCCATAGTAATAGGAGAAATTACTGGCTCTGGGCTCATGTAACCTTCTGCTGCTTTTGATTTTACAGGTGTTAAGGAGGCATTCTGAATAATGGTTATTCTTTGCTTGGGAGTGCCACAGTTGGGTATAACTGCTGTGCTTGTGTAGGAGTGAGGACTTTCAGTGGTAGGACTAGTTATTTCAAGTGTTGCTGTGTTCTGTCCGTGGTCTGGAGTTACTTTTATGTGAAGAGGTTGGCCAGGTGTATGGCTTAGCACTAGGTCTCCAGTCTGTGCACAGTTTCCATTTTGCTTTGTATGAATCTTTCCATTCTGAGGATGGCTCTCTTTGGACTTCATCCAAGGGATCCATAATTTTTTGTTCACAGCATTTGCAACGGATGAGTTGCTTTTGAAAGACACAGTTTGTTCCTCCTCATTGTTATCTTTGTCCTCATTATCACTGTCTTCATACAGCTGCCCATTAATGACCGTTCTCTCTAAAGGCATGAGGGTTTTGTAATCGGGTGGTTCATTGTCTGCTGGATCTGTCTGGACTTCTTTAGAAAAAACTTGCAAATCAGAAATTCTTCTTCCATTAAGACCAGGCCTGAAGTTCTTGCTGAAATGTCTGTACCTCTCCAATTCTTTCGTGAGGCTTTCCATTTCTTTTGCTAACTCCCTGTTCTTGTTCTCTTGCTGGAGTAGTTTCTTTTGTAAGACTGTGTGATCACCTCGGAGGTGACAGATTAGGTCTTCTGTTGCCATGTATTCATGAATTTTCTCTTTCAGTGCATCTACTTCTCTGGAAAGATGACTTGATTTAGCTTCCTCCTCTTTAAGCTTCTTAAAAAGACGCTGCTCTTGATTGGACTCTGCCTTTTCTGTTAATTTATACCTAGCCACTTCGATTTTCATAGCCTCCAGCTCCTCTGATAGGAGCTTGGCTCTGTCCCGTTCATTGACATATCTTCGTTCTAGAGACTCAAATTCATCTTCAGTTTTCATAAGATCGTCTTCTATAGCCTTCATTTCTTTCAGCTTCTGCTTAAGCCTCTCAACTTCTTGAGAAAGCTCTTTGATTTTGTTGTTCTCTTGCTGCAAGGAAGTGCTGGATTTAGTACTCTCCTTAAGTTTACTTTTAAGAAACTCTTTTTCAACAGCTTCCAGTGACTGAAGTCTTTTTCTTAGAATATTCACTTTGGAAACAAGATCACTTCCTTTCTCCTCTTCTGCTTTGAGTTTGTTTTTCAGTTCATCTCTTTCTTTTGTGACACTGGACACTTTTTCCTCTGCATCAGATTTTGATTTCAGTGCCTTTTTACTTTCCTCAAGTAGTTTTTCAGTAACGGACATCACTTTATTTTGTTCCACCTGAAGCTGAGAAGTTGCAGCTAGCAGCTTTTCTTCTGTTTGCTTTATTTTTTCACCCATAGTTTTTCTTTCATCCACAAGCATCACTGTTAGACTCTTCAGCTTTGTTAAATCTTCTTTAAGCGTAAACTCAGTTTTTTCTAATTTACTTTCAATTGCTTCAAGCTCACCAATTCTAGCTTTTAAGCCATCCAGCTCATGAGACAACTGCTTTGTTAACATTTTTTCTCTTTCTAGGTTGCATTTCAGGGAGTAGCATTCCTGTTTGCTCTTGCCAAAAGCATCTTCTAATTTCTCCAACTCCATAATTCTTTTGTTGAGTTTGTCAACTTCCCCTTTAAGGTTCTTGCTCTGTGATGCTTCTTTTTCTAACTTTCTGTTAAGTTCTCTGCACTGATCTTCCATTTTTATGAGCTCTTCATCTTTTCCTTCCATCTCCAATAGTCGTTTCCGTAGTTCTTCTACTTCAGTCATAAGCGTGGAGTTTCCACATTCTCCCTTATTTATTTTATCCCTTAGGTCTTGCAGTTCTTCTTCTGCTTTTCGTAAAGATTTATTGGTCTCTTCCAGCTCATCGATTTGTCGGCTGAGAGCAGTTAATTTTAGCCGGAGCTGACGATTCTGACTGTCTTCATTGGTTAGTTTGGCCATCATTGCTTCTTGGTCTTGAGAAATTTTACTGCTTTGGGCTTGAAGTTCAGCCTCCAGCCTGCTGGCTCTCTGTTCCTCTTCTTGAACTTTTCCTTCAGCAAAAGCCAGCTTCTCGTGTGCTTGTTCTGCAGAAGTGGTTAATTCTTGAATTTTTTGACTTTGTTCATTCAACTGCTCAGTGAGTCTTTGCTGTTCATCCACAACCATTAAAGCAAAGGATTTCAGTTTAGTCAATTCTTCTTTCAGTTTAGCTATTTTCTTGTTGCTTTCCTTCTCTTTTTTTGCTTGGTATGCTGTTTCTTGTTCAAGAAGCTTTTTCAGTCTGTGGGAGAAAATAATATTGTATTTTGTAGCCATTTTTACAGGCATTTAAAAACACACCTGAAATAGGATATTTCTGCCCACAGGCCCCACTTTCTGCTCAGAAGTTCTTTTGCAATGGACATTTCACTACGATCATTTAGACTTAATAACTTATTTAATTATGTATCTTTGATTACATTTTCAGCGTTTGACAGGTATCAGTGCAAAATAACTTTCTGCTATTCTGCACTGGAATAACACTGATCTTGGCTGTTTGCTGGGGGTAGCTGTGTGCACGCAGGTTTGTTTGTTTTTTTTTTTTTTAAGAAATGCGATTATTGTAGGGGTTGAGAAATTAAATCAGTGCAGCCCTCAAGGGCAGGTATAATTTACAGCATCATAAAGCTTCTAATACCTTTAAGTTACTTATAAACATCCTGATACTTTATGATTTAACCTTATGGATGGTAAAGTGCCTGAAGGAAGTGTAGGCACACTAGGCAGTTAGTCAGGCTGCCTAATGTCATTTTCTCAGCAGCGTATCAGAGCAAAACTAACCATTGTAGGTAAGCCAGTCCTCAGTGAGAATGAAGGCCTTATGACCTTGTATCATACACAGCCAAAAAAATGCAGTCAGCAGATAAAAAGGTATTATTCAGTTTGTGCCTTTAAAATTAAGAAAGCCCAAATGTCTTGCTGTCTGTTAGGCTTGGATTTGGTCTTTTATCCAAAACTTGCAGATATACCTCAGCACAACCCTGCTTTTACATGATTTTTGAAGGTTTTCATAATGGTTTTCCAAAATTAGTTTTACAAGTTTATGTTAGTACTTAGTCTTTACCGACATGCAACATACTTAGTTTGTTAGACTTGGGATAAGGTTGTTCATTTGTTTATATAAGATCCTAAGAAACCTCCAAATACCTCAAATAATTAGATTCTTTTGTAGACTTTTCTCTGTCAGGGAGTTGTTTGTGGAGTTGGTCTGAGGTATGGCGGGTTTGGCCAGCACATTTTCCTTCTTTTGATTAGCTTTTTCCCACAGCCAAGCTACAGCTATATTCTCATACTAAAGAGAAGTCTGAAAAGCCTAGATTGAAGTAATAAAGTATTAAAATTTCTATGTTTCACTATTCATGTGTATGCTAGGTATGCATTTGTGTCGATTACGCGAGGGAAATTAATTGTGTTCAGAACTGTACTTGCACAAAATGACTGCTTCAGCACTCGTTAGCTCCTTGGTTTTTTTATTCCCTCCCTATCCCCCTCTGAAATATGATGATGACTCCCTAGAAGTTGCTGCCGAAACATAAGATTCCTGTTCCGAGTTTATCTCCGGTCACTATCGTGATGCCCGTGACCATGTGGTTAGTCTTTATAGCTTCCCACTGACAAGTTCCTGTTGCAGCCATCCTTTGAGTTGAGGAAGAGCTTAGATAACAGCCTCCTTTGCACAGCTCTTTATTAGCTGTTGACGGACTGGAGGCATATATTTCTGGGCATTTAATAGGCTTCCTCAGCAATATCCCCTTTGGAAGCATTGTAGTTTTCCTGCACAGAGAAAGGAAGTCCTTGGCATTCTACAACTGTCCATCAGACTTGTCTGATTTAATGGTGAAATTGTATAGAAGTCTATGACTATGAATTTTCTTACACCTTCGCCATCCCCACTGTTTTTTTATACTAGTGCATAAGTTGTACTATATTGAATGTAATGAAATGCTTTATATTAAGAATTGATGGAATGGGAAGTAGCTATGAACGCAGTTGATATCAAAGACTTAAAGCAGCCCCAAATTCTTTACAACAGTCAATTAACATAATGGGGAAAACAGGCCTGAAAAGGTATAAATGGAGAGGGAGAGGTTTGTGAAACGAGCTTGAAGGAATGCTGCTTCTTGACAGAACAAATATATGGGGAGAAGACTGTGCCATCATCAAAGGCAGCTTTTTACTGTGTTGTTGGTTTATAAAGTTTTGTCTGCTTTTCAGTGCTACTTACTGAGTTCTTTTTAGTGTAAAAACCTCTCTTCCCTCCCCACCCTTGTCTCTAAATGCCTTAGTAGTGAAGTTCAATTGATGATTTACCGTTGCCATAGATATAAAACCATAACAGAAGCATAACTAACAATTTCATTTGGAATGAACTCAGTTTTTGTGTGTGCATGAAGTTAGGACATCTCATACTAATACTGTTAGAATAGACTTGGACTTATTAGCACTTGATTTATTTTAGCTTGCTTCACTATAATTTATTTTTGAAATATAGCTGAGATGACTAATACATAAATTGGTGTTTTACCCAACATTCCATATTAACTAGTTGATATCTCTCTGGCCAAATGAAACTGCAATGCTCCAGTGACTGATGCCCTTGAATTGCTTTAGAAAGAAAACTCTTAGACCAAACAGTAACCAACAATTGTAATTTTCATAGGGATGGTAATTTTTAATGAGGCAAACAACTGATTTTATTATTTATGCACCATTATCTGTACAGATGGTTGAGTGAGTAATCCCAGCAGTCCTTCCAGTTCTTTTATAACTTTGTCTCAAGCTATCTGAAATACTTAAGATTTGCTTCAGCAAAGCACTTGAGGTTCCAGCCCAAACTGAGTGCTTGAGTGAGATAGTCTAACCCAACCTCTGATCAAGTCTATGTTGCAAGGGTTATTTCAATGAAAGTGCCTAAATTATTGGTATCTGAACTGGATCATTGTATAAACTGAGAAGGATTTTCAAGAGATTCTGTTTCTTTGGTCATGCCAAAAGGCTTTTAGGATATTTAAAAGTGTTTCCTTCATTCAAAAGATAAAATGCAGTTTTGAGATTCATAGAAATACAAGCATTTCTAACCCCTGAGTTCTATTTCTTTTGGAAAAAATTCTTCTATAAAATCACTCAATTGAAGTTCATTTACAGAGCATAGAGCAGAAGCTGTGAGTTAAAGCTTTTTAACATGTTTCTAAAAAGAAAAAAAAGGATGTATTAAGCATGGTATGTGTATTTTTTTGATACTGTGTAGTTAAGTAAGGTTTTTTGCACTTGTTTTTGACAACTGTATGCTTATTCATGTATTCCTATACAGAAAATGCACTCAACAGTGCTGAATAGATAATAATTTCATGTATAGAGTTGAGATTGATATTGTAAGAAATGAACTGGGAGTCCATTAATATTTGCTGAAGAATTTTTCCTTGGCTCCTGAATTCCTGTTTCATGGTTCAGTAGGTCACAGCAACTTTGTCTACGCGCAGGCACTTAGGAATGGAAGAAGACCCTAAAATGTTTGGGGGTTTTGTGTTTGGTTGTGGTTTTTTTGGTTTTGTTTGGTTGGTTTTGGTTTGGTTTTTTTTAATTCATCGCTTGTTTTTGGTCAGCTCTTTTGGGGAACTTGACTTCTGCAGGACAGGGCTTGATTATGTATATCATTTGAACTAAGGTGAATCACACATTTAATTGAAGGACTGTTGTAACTGATAATAGCACTTAGTGATATTTTGCATACTTTTGTGACAGAATACTTTGTGTTAACTTCATCCAAAACTCTCTTCCTGGAGAAGGGTATCAGGGCATTTGAGAGAACAATTTTACCAAAAATATGCAAAGGTCAAAGGAGGTTGGCTTAAAAAAGTAATAATTTAAAAAAGAACAGACACTCCCCTATCCAATAAAATACTTTTATCATTTTCTTTTCCAGTTGAATTTCATGATCATGTAATTTCATATCAGGCAAAGGCAGGTATATCACTTAGGCAAACCTTTCATAGATAATTCCAAGCAGTTGGCTTCATAGGACAACAAGAACCCTTTCTGAATCCAGGCCAGCAAAAACAGGCATTGGGAATTGGTTTTATGATCATGAATGTTAGGTAGTTAAACAGAGTCAGGGCAGTGTCTTTCTACTTTTTCTTCAGAGCTTCGTTTATGAATGACCGCTTTATTGTGGGTTACTATTGAACTTGTTTGCAATACCAGTTGCCTGCTTTTTTATTTCCTTAAAGATATTGTGTTTGTCAGCTCTCCTCTGTTCATTGTAATTGCTTTCCACAATGTGCAAGCTAGAGTTTCTTGGTGTTAATACCATGCATTCAATTGTGATGCCTTGTTTTCAATTTTTTTTTTGTTTTGTTTTTCAAGTGTGTATAACTTCGGCTACGCTACATCATATTTAGCAATGTAAAGACTATATGTTCTTTACAAGAGGCGGGGAATCCCAAAACAGTTCATTGTCATCTTGGTGTCATGTGATATAATTTTGACTTTAAGTGGGGTTTTCCGTTGTTATGGGGGGACCTCTATTACACTGATGTTTAATTTATGTTTTTGCAGGATTCTAAGGGGAATCATTTTCCTTTGAGTTTCAGGAAAACTAAAGAAAGCATGGGAGACTGAGCTTGCAAGACCTTTATTTTTTACATTTTTTGAGTTTCTTCTAGAATGAATCATTATTCTTAGAATCATTATTCTAAGAAAAAAAATGGTGATTTTTTTTTTTATTTTAATCTTGCAATGATAACTTTAGAAAGGCTGTGTTCTTTAAGGATGCAAGTGAAAAAGGTGTTGATTTGTAAAGCTGTATTTCTATCATGCCTTCCACAGAAGTATTGAGGGGATTTTAATAAAAACCAAGATATTGATAAGGTATATATCAGATCACTCTGCAGAAATGACTGAGATTTTGAATGTCAGTGACTTTTTTTTTTTTTTTAAATCCTAAAGATACATGTTTTTTAATATAGCTCGTGCTCTTCACCCTTCCCCAGGTAAAAGACCTATCTTACTGGAGGTTCTACAGGTTATAACATGAGAGAGACTTGCTTCTAAAGTTTTTGGACATGTGCTTGAATTTCCCTCTCTACAATGCAAGTAAGAACACTAAGCTGAAAGCTTTTAAATGTAGATGAAGTCATGCCTCTTCCACTGAGGCGTTTTTCCCAGTTAGCAATAAGCCATGGTCTGGCTGTTAATAAGAGAAGAAATATGCTTCATCATTTCTGGTAAATCTTGCAAGTTGTTGTAATTTTTGACACCAGTGCAGTTAAGTATTTACTTTTGGAAGAAAGTGAGTCTGTCTGTGCCTTCCACAGCTTCTGGCAACAAAATCTGGATCTGTTAAAGTGTCTTTCTGGTCTTGGGGTGGCTATACAATTTCTTTTTTTTTCTTTGCCTATAATTCTACTTATTGATGTGTAGTTTTTATGAAGACATAGTTATAACTACTTTTATGGCTCTCTTTATTGATGCTTCTTTTTTCCCCCGTCATAAAGAAAGTCAAAAGCCTTTGAAATTACAGAGGCAACAACATACCATAGCTGTTGTGTAATCGGTTGGCTTTATCTGAATCAGTCAGCACTTCTCAACAGAATGCGAACACTTATTTTAAAATTTGTTTTTTGGTGTATTTTTTACATATGTATATTTTAAATCGTTAGTTTATACTAGGATGCAAACCTTCTCAAGGATGTCTCAACTGCAAGAGACTGTGTATAAGGCAAATTTCCCCGGTAAGAAAATTTGTTTTATAAAATGAGGACTTTTAATGAGGAGGGTGTGAGTTCTGCTTATTACTCCACAAACTACCACAGAGTAATCATTGTTTTATCTGATGCTTAATATGCTGACTTGCTTAACAAGTCTTAATAAAAGTCATATATGATGAATGGTGTTGCCAGTTCTGGGTTAACTTGGGCAAAATTTCAAATGGATAACCAGATGTATTTAGCTGTGATGCTGAGTAAATATATGTAGATAATATATTCTTTT
This sequence comes from Tringa solitaria, assembly GCA_026413425.1. Lineage (NCBI taxonomy): Eukaryota > Metazoa > Chordata > Aves > Charadriiformes > Scolopacidae > Tringa > Tringa solitaria. The sequence continues at coordinate 90,975,544 of JAOXJM010000001.1, read as the reverse complement.
AAAAATTAATTAATCTGGAACAGTAACATTGTGATCATGGCTTCACAACTACTAAGCTGCTAAAATTCTTCCTGTTGATATAGGGATATTGGCACTCACACATATTATGAAATCCTGTGTAAATTTGGTGACAGTAAATGGCATCAGACATCTTTAACAAATTTAAGAAAGTAATTTTCTATCTTGAATTACATTCCTTCCATATCTAGATATTCTTGGAAATCACCAAGAAAAACATCAGTCTTATGTAAAAAGTATCAATGCTTTCTGTGGCAGTAACAGTTCCAATGTTCAAGGTGATAGTCATTAATTATGTCCATTCATTTCTAATCTTGTAATGGTAGCCATCCATAGCATCTGCAGTTATGATAGGAAGGTGCAGGACTTTTAGGTGGGAGTGCGGAAGTTGATATCTTATTGAAATGTTGGCAGGTGTTTTTTTGGTTGGTTTTTCTTTTTTGATTGAATATCCTGAAAAACAATTATAAATGAGTGCTGACCTGACAGGACCACAATATTAATAAGCTTTACTTGAAGTTAGCCTTAAACTTTGTGTGTCCCAGAGTTCGGCTACTATAAAACATGGCACAACAAATTGGGAGCAGGACTCTGTGTCACCAATTTTGTGTCACTCTTCTTCCCTCTTTCTAGATTTAACAGCTATTTCGGTTATTCTTTGAAGTCAGTATCTATTACTGTTGGCATTTCAATGGTGTATAATTGTGCATGTAGCATGACTGTTAATCCTCTTCTGTTCTGAATCTAAATGTATCTATAACTTAACTGGTTCACACGAATATTACATGAGTTTTGTTGGTTAGTAGTTTGGGATTTTTTCACGATACTGCAGTATGTGTTCATTCCCCCTCTCTCTTTCTCTCTGCCTCTCACCCCTCTCTCCACACTGCCTGTAAAGTCAGAAATAAAGCAAGTAATTTCAGATGCAATACCAGAATTTGGAACTCTTCAAATTTACGTCAGCCAGGAAATTATAGTTTTGCAGATGGAAAGCTTTCAGAAGGAAATGGAAGGATGAACCACAGGAGATGTGGTATAGGGGTCAAAGTAACAAGGCTGAGGCAGAACGTCTCAGTTACTAATCCAGGTCCTGCTTTTGTCTTTTCTTCATCTTTAACAAGTAAATTTTGTGCCTGAACTTCAGGTTTATTAAAATGGAAAAGCAGTGTTGACTTACTGTAAGAGATTATTTTGAGAATTAGTATTAACCCAAAGAGGTTTTAATAATATGGCAACTGCGCAAAATAAACCAAGACAACTACTGCTTTTTAAAACTTGTGATTTTTAAATTATAGTCTCAGTGAAATGATTACATTTGATGATTTGATATTTAATATTGCATGATAAAATAAATTGATGGGAGAGATCCTGTGTCTTTATGAACCTGAGTTTTGTTTTAAATGTACACTTTAAGCACTACTGCTAGAACATTATTGCTTGACCAGAGTTATTGAGCTTTTTTTAAAATCACCAGTGTTATAAACCACTCAGAACTACAGAGATAAACAGGACAGTGTTTTTTGCCACTGTTTTGTTGTTGTTTTTTTTTTCTTCCAATCCATGGGGGCATGTGGATATGTTTGCATTGTCTGTTCTGAGTGTCACTGCCAGTAACTGTTACCATTGCAGCCCAGTGCTAGGATTTAGCAAGTGAAAAATTGTAGCAGGAGTTAATTGTGCTCCAGAAAGCCATCTTTTAGAGCCTTGCCTGCCTTCCCCCCATTCTCCATGGGAAGATTAAGCACAAACAAGGGAGTGCAGCTTGCCCAGATTCTGGAATTTTCTGGTCAGGCTGCTACTAGCACTGATCACCCCAGCCATGTGTGTTTAGTTTATATGAGGCAAATACTACTTGGTTATCACTGCCATGGTGTGTTTACTGTTGATGGAAGTGTAATAGTTGGAGCTGTTGAGTTTTTGTCTTGGCTATTTAATCTGTATCCTTCAAGTGACTGAGGAGTTTGCAGAAGTTCTGATTCCCTGAATGAGTCAGTTGCTTCAGCTCTGTATAAGTTTGTAACCTTTAAGTCATCTTTCTACACTTTTTCAGTTTAATGATCATACTTGTTTTAGATTAAGAGAACGATCTGAGGTTTTTTTTTTTTTTTAAGCATTTTAAATGAATACATAAATCCTGTCTATAATTTGATTGTGGGATTTTTTTCTTCTGTATATAACATCACACTGTGTAGGTTCAAGGTGGACCTTTGTTTATGGATGCTTTTTCTCGGGGTCAGTTGGGAAAATAGATGTTTTTCTGGTGTCTGATTCACCTGGGGCAGTGCTAGTGCTGCTGTCATGACCAGAACTGGGCATAATTGTGCAAGGATCCAATTCATACAAACTTTTTTAAACTTCAATTAGTTAATATTTTTGGTATGACAGAAAATGGCACTCATCCAACAATAACACATCATGTTACTCAGAGGAGACTGGTTAGTCGTAAATGTCATTTTCCCATAACATTTACAGGAACTGGATGTTCTCTAAAACAATTTTAACACACTTTTTATATAGAAATAAATGTCTGGGGCTACATTTTCATCCATGGGCAGAATAGGCACTGTGCCTATCTCTTATGCTAGCCATGGCCTTATTTGTATATTATAAGTCATCAGCAGTGGCAAAATTTAGAACTTTCCATACTGCCACGTGCACTTCCTCTGTTGAACTGAAGGCATCCTAAGACAAGTAAGCCCTTTTTCTGGTGTGCTCGCTTCTTGAAGTAGTTCTGTGTATTTGTATAATAAACTGAGCATTCGAAGACCAGGCTTGGGTGACACTCCTTTTTTTTTAATTTTTTGTTTTCCAGAAAACATGAAACTTAATTGTTACTGCAAATTTAGCTTGAGATATTTAAATTTTCCTTGGTGCAAGGTTGCATGAAGCAGTGTAGTTGAGGATTTCCAAATAGGCAAAAGACTTTAATCAAGTTTGCTGATACAGTTGCAACTTTTTCTGGTAGCCAAGACTGGAAGTAATAAGAGCGGTAATATCACTAACATCAAACAGAGACACTTCACTTTGAAGCTAAATATGCATCTTTTTCCCATAGGCCTGATAATGTGAGGGTGTCTATTTTCTCCGAGACAGATTTGTCCAGAACTTCATCTTGGAGGACACAGGTGAACGGGGAAGTTGTAGCAATGCATTGTAACATTGTTAACTAGCTAAAGGTGGTTTTGAAGCTACAGGTGGTGGAGAATGCTACTAATTTCCTGTTTTTCATCTTCAGAAATTGGATTAAAACCATTTCTGATGGATTACAAATTGCTTGTGGTGCTGTTCTAGATATTGAAGCTCTGTAGTTCTGGGGTCTTTGCTACCTGGGAGATAAATCACTTCCTTGCTATCTCTCCTAATCCTGCTAAATATCTTGCTGTATGTCTCCTGTATCTAGATGTGTTGGGACTTGAAATGTGGGATGTTTGGAAGTTGCATTTTCTCTTGTCTCAGTAAGACCTCAGGCCACATTGGCCTGGGAGCACTTGGTGAATCATTTAAAGGTGAAAAGTCAATGCACGTTTGTTTGAAGTGTGTTAATCCTTACCATAGGTGCTCTTGATCAGGTTTACATTGTTTCTGCAAATTGATCCTCTTCAAGGAGGACACTGATTTAGAGTTCAGGGTAGGAAGCTGCAGTGGAGAGCTAAGGGTGATAGTCTGAGAATCTTTATAGTGGTTAGAGGTCTAATCAAGGTTTACTTCATAGTTTTAATTCACATGTTTAAATAACAATTTAAACAGATGATAATTTAAGTAGCCTCTTCACCTGTATATAACTAAAGAACATCTTTCTGTTAATTATGATGTTTTGAAGGAAGATTTTCCATTCTTCTGCAACTTTGGTTGTTCACTGTGTTAAACACCAAATACCCTTTTAAGCATAAAAGAAATCTGGGTCCTTTAGTCATATGTCCTCTCAAAGTACTAATAACAGTTTGTATCTAGAATCAGCTTTTCTTTTTTTTTTCTTTTTTATAGCTACTTGCATATGTGTTCAGCAGCAGGAATAACTGTCACATGTTCTGGAAAATGAAGTTTCTCTATTTCTTAGGAAAAAAAGACTAAATTGTTAGGATGAAAAAGTGGATTTAACTATTCTAGCTATTCTATGACCAATGGTTTCTTAAACTCTTTTAAAACTGGTCTGAACAGTCTTCCTAAAGCCAAGAGATACTTACTTTTTCCATTTTTGGTTGTTTTCCAGTTTTCTTTCTCTGCCTTTCAAAAACTGTAATTTCTATGACAGTTTTTTTTGTTTGTTTGTTTTTGTTTTTTTTTTTTAAGAAAGAGGTAGGTCACATGCATGTATGCTTCCCTTGCCTCTTCATATGAAAACTTTTAGACTCCAAGTGTTGCCTGTTCTTCAAACAACTGTTAATTCAGTTGAACATTCTCTGCCCGTTTTTGTACCCCCAAATTGATTTATGACCCTATATCGTTATGTGACTGAAGGGCATTTGGCTACATGCCCTATTTGATCTCTTTCCTTGCCTCTTGGCTGATGGTCTGTGATGTTTAGCTTATATTTTCCTATTTTCAGATGTCAGTCTGAAAGTGAAGGAGCTGTAGCATGCTTTCATGTACAGTATGTTTCTGATGTAATACATTTTAGCTTTTATCACTAATTTATAACATGGTTTCAAATGCTGAAAATGAAAAGACACAATTATCTCTAGACAGAACTTACTAGTGGTTAGGTTAACTGCATTAGCATAGATAAATGAGAGGGTCATTTACAGGTTATAAAATGTTACCTTTTCAAAATGTAATTCCTCTACCCAGTTAATCCTGATTGAAACAGGACAATTTTGCTATTCACAAAGATGTCAGTAATCATCTAGAGTTTTAAGCAGAGGATGGCAACAAAGCAAGGGCAAGCAGATGCCTTCCAAAGTGGCTGCTTCTTCACATACCATATGACATTTTCTTCCCTTCTCCTTTATAGGGATTAGCAAAATACGTAAGCTTAAAGATTTTTGTCAGCTGTTGTCTGCTGCTTTCCTGAAAGGGAACTAATGTGTGCACCTCCTAGCTCAAGCTTAAATGTTCTCCACTGGTGGATGTTTTCCTGCACCACTCTCATAATCAGTCTATTTTATCTGTCTTGAATTGACCTATATTGAGGCTGTACTTGCTGACTCTCCTTCAGAGGTTTTTTATCCCCCTCTTCTGCTTACCGGTATGCAAGCAAATGCACATACCCATTTATATAGTAGATATGTTTTTAGTAACGTGTATTTTAGGAGAAGTTTTAAGCCTGCTAAGGTTCACTGTGGCCTTTTCATTGGAGCCAATTAAGTATTTAATTTGGGAATGACATGGGTTGCTAGTGAAACGACTTTCCTCTACATGAAAGAGTATATGGTACTATTTTGCAGGTTAAGAAAATGTTTCAGTTTTGAGCATTAATAAATGGCATTTTTTTTCCGCCTTTCTACATCCAAGTTAGCGTGTTGGGCATTGGATTTCAGATACTTAGTTCAGGGGTTGGCTGCCCCAAACATGGAGCTGTTGTACCACCAGGTTCAAGTGACCAAATTAAATAAAAATTAGACTCATATAATTCACTTTCCTCTTTTCTAGATAGGGATTTAAAACAGAATGGCTCTACTGAGGTTGAGAATGTGCTTGACTGGAGGGGGAGCATTTTGAAGTTGAAAACAAAAACAACTGCAGCATTTATTAGGCTTCTTCTGAGAAATGTCTGTGTAGCTAAGTAGAATAGAATCCCATTTGGGGATGTGGTGGGTGACATTATTTTTGGGCAAGCCAAAGTTAATGATTATGAACTTTCCTAATTTTGTTAATAATTTTGCTTAATGACTAAAAGTTGTGATTAAATTCATAAAAAGTTGTTGGAATTCAGTCAGCTCATACTTTTTTAAAGATGGTTTTGTCCATATGCTGAAATCCAATATGTAATTAAAATATGAGTTTGAGTGCATTACTTTCCATTTTTAAACATCCAGTCTTGTGTGTTTTTTATCGTGGTAGTAACAATATGCTGCTTCATTTCAGTTTTTAAAATTTTTCCTCTTTCTCCTATGCTCCCATTGCAGTAGTTGCTATGCAAACAGTAGATAAGCTTTGTGTCTCCAATAAAAAAGGATAAAGTTTTAAATCCACTCTCTGCAATGAATTTGAAAGAAATTACTTTGAATGTCAGATTTAAGGGAGACCTTCAAGAACTCTAACTTCTTTCTTTTAAGTGCAATTGTGTTCCTTCCCAGGCCTTTGGAAACCTTTAAAGGACAATGAAATCTGGTTGATGCGTTGTTTCACATCCCTGAAATGTATGCAAGATTAATGTTTTTCTTGTCAGAAGTATTTAATTTTTTCCATCCACATTTTCAGTGATGTACACCAGAGCCTTGGGTACCCTACTTGAAGTACATCTGTAAAGGTTTGTTGAAGCCTGAGCACCAGTACTTAAGTGGTTGTGTGTTGTGGTTGCTCAGCTTTTATGAGCATGAAGCGTGAAACAAAATGGCTCACATTCTGCTTATTTACCTTAGCAGCCACTCTCTGGTGGTCATCCATAGGTCCCCTGCCCAGCTCGAGGTTGAAGTCAAGCCATTGTGTTAAATCATTGTGATATGTACGATGAGCTGTAGCAGAAGGGGTGGCTTCTGCAACAGGCAGGAAGTACGCACATTTATCAACTTGGATGGCCAAGGTTAGAGGACTTTAGAGTTCTGCTGAAATGTTGTCTAGCAAGGTCGGTTTGAACTTTCAACCCCTAGCTTTCCATTGTATTATTAAAGAGGGTTATATGATAATGTTTGCTCAGCTAGCATTCATTTATTCCATGAACATTCACCTCTTCACTGTCACGTCAGTTCTCTTGTTCTGGTGAGGAGGCAGTGATTTGTGAGGTGGTGTTTTTGTACTGTTTTTAACTGGAGGCTACAGGCTGCCGCAGAAAATCTTCAAATGTATTTTCCTTGAATTTGTGAACACTAGAGGAAAGTGAGCTGTGAATGCCTGAGTGTGCTCCATCGGTCCATCAGCCTGAGTGCTGTTACTGACCTTCCAGAAACAACATGGTGCCCTGGACACACAATCAAAGTGATTTTTGTCTCACTCACAGAAAACACAGCAAACCTCAAGACCAGCATAACATACTGAGAGGTGTTAAGACTCAAAATGTCCATTACTTCACTTAAATCACAAGATCGGGCACTATATTTAGAATTTTTCAGCAATGCCCCTTACCCTCTTGGAGCTGAGTAATGCAGTTTAGTGAATGGCTGAACTAACCAAACTTTCAGTCACTTCAAAAAAAGCTCAACATAAACCTCAAAGATGCCATGACAGAATCTATTCAATATGAGAAAAACAAACCTAGGCAATTAAACATAATTTATTTTTATTGGTGGGAAGGCATAGTTTCTAAGCTCAAATCGACTTGATGACAGGATTAAGTATTAAGGGGAACTATTAATGAGTCAGAACTAAAATGTTATAGGATGTTTTTTAAAGATACATCTTCCTACATTGTAAACTCCTTAGGATTCTCTCACTTAGATATTTTAATTGCTTCTCTGACTTAGATATTTTAATTGCTTCTTTAATGAACAGTGTTTGGGCACTACCACACCCAGGATTTGAGAGAAGCTGTTTGTAGGAGAGGTCCAGAGGATCAGTGGCTGCTCACTTGTCCATGCCAAACTACACCTGCTGAAGAATTTTTCCTGAAGAAAGGTTCCAGCCTTTTAAGAACTGCCACAGAGGGGAAACTCTCTGGGAGTAAAACCAGGCTGTTTTTTATCCCATGACGATAGCAAATGTGATAATTCATCACAATATTAGGTAAATAATATGAAAGTGCTGTTACTCAGCAAAATCAAGCAATATCCTTGGTATTAGTAGTACTGATGGGGAAAATAAAATATGTATAAGTTATATCCCTTGGTCTTCTGGGTCCAATCTCTAAAAATTCTACTGTCAGCAGTTACGCTGTGTTTGTCAGTGGTACGAATGGAAGGGACGGCAAAGGAACAAAGGGTCAATGCATTTTAGTAGGAAGCTGACTTTCGTTTCTGAAGGATATACTTTTTTTAAAATGCTTTCTCTTTACATTGGGTGTTGTAAAAAGTTACTGTAAAAAGAAACATAAGGGAAGAATTACAATTGTTGAAGACTGAATTATGTGATAATTCTTTACTGTCTCCTTTTACTAAGTGATGCAAGCTAGCATTTTAGTTGCTTAAAATTAAATAGTCTCAATACGTACTAAGAAATCTGACAAAGCAAAGGAGTCTAATGCTGAGGGTGGGAGGGAAACAACAGTGAGACATTTTCATCATTATACCTCAGTGTAATTATTTTGGACTTCTACCAGTAGAAATGAGAGCAAAATTGGTCCTGTATGTATTACGTGAAGAATGTTTTCCCTTTCGATCTAAGGAAGACAGGCTGTGGGAAATAAAGTTCTTCTGGCTTTTGATAGATGTTACGATTCGTATTAGGCTAGCAGCATTCACAGTCCAGATGGTACTTTGGGTATTGCTAAAGCAGTAATTAATGATAAATGTTACCCTTCTCTGCTGGATTTGGAGGAGTTGAAATAGTTTCTTTCCTATGGGTAGGCTTTTTTTCTTTTTCTGATTACTGCCTTTATCAACTATATATTTTTATCCTATGTGTAGCATTTCTATGAATATTTCTTCATCATGTTGTAGTCCTTTGACTACAGCTTACCCTTTCTACTCAAACACATTTTTTGAGGTCTTTTAATTAAGTTTGATTCATAATATATCTTTTCATAACACAGCTAATGTTTCCACTTTATAACTTGACAATGTATTTATTATTAAATCCACTGGATATAGAATATGTAGGGAAACAACCACTTATCAGGAAAGAAATCTAAAAATGCTGGGGCATGGATTTCAAGTCTGCAGATATGACAGAATATCAAGCAGAAGACATTGTAAGGGGCTTAGAAAACCAATACCCCAGATCAGTATCCTACCATAAACTTACATTTGTTCTAGTTGCTGGGATTCTTTTCATTCTATGAATACTGTACAGTGCCCTCTTCACTGATTCTATAGTCAGGTGGACTCAAAGATTCAACAGAGGTGTAAACTTTGCTCTTTACAAGAAAGATTACCTTGGAAACATGAATGTTATCTTCACCTAAATGCCAAGGTTAATAATACACAAGTACCTGAATTATCTTTGAAATGAAATGTCTTTCTACATATTTACATTTTTAGAAGCACGTGGAAAATAACTACTTAATAATATTTTCTTGTTGTTTAAAGCAAAAAAAAAAAAAACAACCCTCACAAAAATGATCACATGTGATATTTTGACTCAGTCTCTAATTCCATGTATGCTTGATGGTACAGCAATGCATATGATTGTATCAGCTTTGATTTTTCTCAAATATATACTTGAACAAGGATTTTGCAGGATTTAAAACATGAAATGCAGGGAAAAAAACCCTTTATGCTGTCCTAACATATAATGCTGGTTTAATTTTGTATTAAGGAAAATGAAAACATACAACAAAAACATGTTTTACTTTTAAGAAGAGTTTGAGTTTTAAGGTCTTTAGAAATCTAACTTTTCTAACACTTTAAATTACACATAGGACTCTGGAGAGCAATGCTTAGTAATCTGAACTTGCATTTTTTCCTGTAAACAGGGATTTGACATCGTTTGGCCCTTAATCAAGGGAGAGGACAGTGTAGGTTTTTTTTATTTATATTATGCAGTTGTGAATTATAAACACATTAAGGTGTAATCTTTCAAGGTGCTTAGTGCCTCATCAGAATTGTTTTCCGTTCTCTGTTTTTTGGAGTTATTATTTACAATACTGTTCAGCATCTTGCAAAATAAACCTCAGAGACCAGTGGGTTTTTTGAATTTGAAGGCATCATCATTTGTTTGATGACCAGGATTTAAAGATTTTTCATCAAAATCTGACAGTTCTGTCCTCTTGTGATTTGACACTTGCACGCAAGACACAGAAGAGGGAAGCAGTGTGTAGCAGTTGAAAAGTTTGTTAGTAATTAAACTAGTTACAGTTGTTTCTTTCAGACATAGCATAATCTTATCGCAAAGTAGTATTTGTGACAATTTATACATCCCTCTGTAAACTACAGTAAAAGTCATTCAAAAGTATAGTAAATGCTTAGAGACATATGTGCATACACGTCTACTAATATATAGCATATGCATATAAATGCAGCATAAAGAGAGGCAGTAGCTCTACCTAATATATTACAATACAGTTGGACTCTTTCCATGGCTTTAAATGCAGTCATGATTTTATCCGACCATTTGGAAAGTGTGTGTAATTCATAACTACCTCCTCCTTTAGCATTAAATTAATTCCTCATCTGTTGGCTCTGTCGGAATTGTTTAAAATGTAGTTTTTAACGCTTGAAACACTTATCCTGCTTCTGAGTAACCGGACATCTTCTCAATCTCCTGGTGCTGTTTTAGGGGAATTCATTGTTTTAAAAAGTATCTCGCTAGGAAAAAAAAAAAAAAGCAAGAAGTGCCAGCGGGTGCCAGAAGAAGTTTGCTTCCCACCCTCTCCCTTACCTTGCGCTCCTGGACTATAGAAATCCTGGGTCAGCTATTGCTCCATGGTGTGAGGCGTTCAGCTGTAGCATCAGAGATGTGAGCATTCCAGCAGTCCCACTAAACAATGAGAGATAGGCTCTTTGCATGCCCCAAGCCTATGGAGCATTACGTCATTGCCTTGCCATATAAGGCACTCTGTGTTGTGCAGACTCGTCGTGTCTGACTGGTGTACTTTAGTGATAGCCAGAACTTAGAAAGCTTATTAATGTGTTCTGGCTCCAGCTGACGCTCAGGACTGTGTGAAATATTTCGGGTGTCTACTAGTTCATGGCCAAGAAGAATGTGCGGAAGGTTTGGGTTAGGGCAGTTCCTTTCTATTATTGATAATAAAGTCCTTAGAAGTTGTTAGCCGCTTAGTTACAATGTTTTCCACTTAGTCTAGCAGCCCAGAATTCGAGAAGGGAAAAATTAAATTCAAGGTCATCTTTAATTAGTTGTTCTAAGGAAGCCTTTTCTTTCTTTTTTTCTTTCTTTTTTAATGTGACAAAAAATGTGAATTTAGCTGAACTCCTCAGAGGATGATATGAACTTTGAGCCTTCCTTTTTTTTTTTTTTTCTTCTGTAAAGAGTCGGGGTCCTCAGAGGATAGTATTTTATTTCCTGATGATGTAACTACAAAACAATTCTCTAAGTGATGATGGGAAGGCCAGATGAAATCTGATTTTATTTTTTTTCTTCAATGTTTTTCCTACAGAACCCTTTCCTTTTCGTATGTTTGTGTTTCAGCTAACACAATTAAGCGGTCCAACCAACTATTTTTAGTAAGAAGGTCTTAAAGAAATGAATCGTTTGTTTTAACGCTTAGGAAAGAGGCAGGAAGCCAAAAAGCAGGATTTAGATTGAAGAGCTTAAAATGTATCTCTTGTATTCCCTGTCCTTCACCGTACACCCTGAATAAACATTGAGAACATGAGAAAGATGTACTTGACAGAGGCATAAAACTCATTGTTGAAATTCCACTAAGGGTTAACAGGAGTTAATGAAATAAACTCCTTTCTTGTTGATGGGTAAATTAGACCTTTGAAAGGTGCCCTACGCTATTTCGTGCTGCTGGATCTGTGAAAGTAGGTGCATCCACAACTCATTATTTGCAGCATTTGAATGTTAGTCTTCACATCAACTTGGGTATAACTTCAGCTGTCCTACTGCCTGCTTTTTATGTGTTTTATCATACGTGAACATAACGCTGACATTAGGCAATTTACTTATTGGAGGCTGTTGTCTGTAGGTATGAAAACAAAATGGTGATTAAAATGTTTGCATTTCATTAGAAGGATAGACATCTCTTAGCTACCTTGCACGTGTTTACCCTGAGTGTAGCCGGAAAAAGATACTCTTTCATTGGAAAATTTCAGCCGGCCCTTTGCACTGTGGCTGGGTAAAGACTTCCTCGGAAGCGTGCTGCTTGTGTGTGTGTGCATCCTACAATGTCCTCTTTCTAAGCTTCTGAGGAAGATTGGATTTGGGTCCTTGGTCAGAAAACTTACATATCTGTTTAACAGTGCAGTACCTGAACGCTGACCCTTCCAAAATGGCTTCAGAGATAATTAAATGTCTTATTTGAATATACCAATGGACAGATCAGGATAATATTTTATTTCTTATTCTAGGGAGATTTAAGAACCAAATCCAAACAGAAAAATAACTTTTCCTTTAGCTAGAACTGGACTGTTCAGTTGCTTGTCTAATGTTTTTGCGAACTAACATTTTGTATAGTTCTTCTGAAAATTATTGTGCCAATGTGGATCCTTTGAATTACATAAAAGCTCATCCAGGTGACCTTGGTATGGGGAACATGAAGTTGACTTAATCTTCAGCTCTAATGTGACCTTTTCTGCTGGGATTTTGTTTAAAAAGACAGGACAACTCCAAGTGCAAGGTACTGTCTCAGAGCAGGCTGTGGAGGATGCTGTATCCAGTTAAGGTTTGCAGGGGTAGTCAGGTAAAGTAGAGCTTTGAAAAGTAGCTGGGAGTTAAATGTGCATGCACATGCGTTCTTTTTTTACATATATGTGTGTGTGTGCAGGCATACAAATGCTTAGAGTGAGAACTACTGTTCTGTATTTTACTTGGTAATTTTTTTTCTTTCCTTCCCTTTGCAATTGGGTTTTTTTCCCCCTCATCTTCCTTCACCTGCACACCCCTCTTTAGTCTGTCTTTATATGAAAATTGCCTGCATTTTTATCCTCCCCCATGAAACAGTTGCTGTAGACCATAAACAGTTTTGAAGAAGAGGACTTCTCAAAAGCTGATAATCAAAAATCCATCCTTACAGTCCAGTTCTGTTCTGGAGTTGCTAGAATCACAGCTCAGATAGTGCTGGTGATAACTTTATTGGCAGTCTGGGGGCAGGCTAGAGCAGGGAATAGGGAATGCAAATCCTCCTGTTTATAAGTTTGTGTTTACATCTGGAGATGGCCAAAGTATGAACTTCTAGTTTCTTAATTAATTCTCCTCTGCAATACAAAAGTGCACATCTGTGACCTTCTGCAAAACAGCTTTATCAAAGAACATCAGCTGAGTGTGTAATGACCTGACTTCCTTCTCTTGTATTGTCACAACTTAATAAAGGACAGAGTACAGTACTATTCCAAGCCCTGTTAAGGATCTGTAACATTAAAAATCGCATGTTTTGGATTCTTATAACATGAAAAGCTTATTTGTATCTGAGGCAGTTTAAATAGAGTTGCTGAGAAGCCTTCTTTTACTGCTTTTTTACTGTCTGTAGGTGGAATCCTGGCGCTGGTGAACTTCACTGAAGTTGGGGGAAAAAAGCCTTTGGGCAGGCAGATATGCCTGTCTTATTCTCCATTGCTCCCTGAAAATGAATTTGGTTTCCTTAGTTACTAGACAGAGTTATTCAGAATTGGTGCATTTGCAAGTATTGTGACAGCAAAAGAAGCTGTGGATTTGTAGAAATTAAATACCAAATGAAAACCTTATTAGATCATTTGGTGCATCCCCTGACAAATGTGGGGCTGCTCTTTGTAGCCTGTTTGCAGTGGCTTTCATCTAGGCTCTCTGCTTATTGTTTCATATCGTTATTTCTGCCCACATTCTCTTTGGATTTTCCTTGAAAAAAATAGAAGCTGGAAAGATGGAAGATTGTAGCAGGCAGGGAAACGATAGGACAAATAAGCTAAAAGACTTTGAGGCTGTTGTTTAAACTTTATCTTAAACTATCAGAATTCCTTCCATTACTTCCATCGTTAAACTACTTCTTTCCTTTTTCTTCCCATGGCAATTCATAGCAGCAGTTCCAGTGTCCTTAAACCCATAACCTATCTATTGCAGCATTTGACCCCTTCCTTTAGCCATTTTGTATCTAAGATAAATAAAGGAAATTAGAACTTGGGCCTCAGTTCAACAAAGCACTTAAAACATAGTCCTGTGTATTTTTGTTGAAAAAGGAAAGGACTTCAGCACAAGCCTGATTTTAATGATATATTGAAATGCTTGGCTGAATCAGGCTCTTGGTCACGTTTACTTCATGTAGATATTGTTGAAGCTTGGGCTTTTGAAATTCTCCACAAGGGCTGAATCTTTAGGTTACTTTCATATTCCAAAAATAGACATCTGCAGAAGTACCAATACTTTGAAAGCTTTCGTTAGTATTTTACATTACTTAAAACCATTTGCTTTTTTGGAGGTGGTCTGCTTAAGCTTTGCAAACGATACTGGAGAACTGAAACACATGTAAGATTGACAAGTTAAATTTTAATGACGTGCATAAATGGGATCTGGTGTTTAATGTTTTAATATCTCATGTGACTTCAAGGATTTTTCTCCAATGTAGGCTCAGCCTTGTCTCTGAAGTCTGTGGGAGTTTTGACATTAACTCAGTGGAAGATGGCTCACTCTTTAATTATATCTTGGAATGATAGCACTCTTCAAAAATTTTCTATCCAATTGTTCTTTATTACTTCTTCTAACATTCTGATTGCCACTTTCTTAGATTTCATCCATAAAGAGTGTTTTATATCCTAATGCATAGGTTAATTTCTGAATATTCCAAAGAGAAATACAGAGGCTATTATGACTAAGTGACAGTCTGAAATGCACTGACAACTGATAAATTGCATGTGGAAGGCAAGGGGGAGAAGCAGGGGAAAGTTCTAAAGATAACATTCTTTAGATTCATGTGTCTCTTACTATGGACCATGGACGGAAAGAGATTCATATCTTCATTACTGTGTGTTTTTAATTTTTTTTGGCATCAGGAAGAAATATTTTCCCAAACTCTCCTATTGTTTGCAGACTCCATTATTCTCCCTTTTTTTGGCAGATACAAATAAAATTCCTAGCCAAATATTAGGGATAATTAGATCCCTTTTTGTTGGGCGCTGCCTTGAGAAGTTGATGACTGCATCTCTTAACTACTAATGACTTTTCTCCTAAGGAGACCTGGCAAGGGCTCCATATCTGCTTGTGAGATGGTTTTCTCTTATGTGTGGGACCGAGATTATTTGTTATGAAAAGGACATTTTTTTTTGCGCGGCAGAGTTTACCATGAACAAAGATTAATAGAATTTAATTTGTATGCCTTCCACTAGTCTGTATAAACCATATATAGCCAAGTAATCTTTTCTCCATAAAGAAATGAGATAGCGTTCTCTAGTCTTTGAAAACTCTGCACAATAGTGTATTTTAAGAAGCAGTTTGGGCTTGGAGGTTTGTTTTGTTTGCGATGTTCTGCGCTGAGATTTTTTTATTATTCCCCCCACCCCCATCCTCCCCAGCAAGTATTCCTTTCTAGTTGGGCTATTTCTGGAAGCATGACAGCCACTTCAGTATTAATGCAATAGCACAAATGAGTTGTAATCATGTGAAGACTTGCGATGGTACTTAGAAGGTACTAAGTTCCACGTCTGTGAAAATGCTTGGAAGTAGAACATATGTTAAATGTCTGTCTTTAGTCATTAGACCTCAGGAAAAAGCATGTGACACTATGTAATTAGTTGCCTACTTTTCTTCAACCATCTCCTTTGAAATTCAGTCAAAGCAAGATTCTTCTTGTAGAACTTCAGGGAAATGATGTGACTGAAACATTTTGAGCTTCAACTCTAACTCCACATGAATCCCTGTCTCGAATCTTTTGTATGGGTTAACCTAAGCTGTGAATTCAGTTATTTTGTTAAAAGTGATCAAACCTCTTTCTGAGCAGTTTAATTCTTGTTTGCATAATAAACACACTGGTTTGAGTGAAGTTGACTCAACTTTTTGCATAGACTTGAATTGAACGTGCTGTCAGTGGAGGATGTTCTTTTCAAAGCTTTGATGCAGATGAGGGGAAATAGATCAAGTTGTTGCAGGTTTTTTCAGTTCTTCGGTATCACTGACCATCTTTTCCCTTCACATCTGTTTGTTTATTCACTCTTGTTGCTGGGTGATGCTGTTGCACCAATGCCTTGGAGTGCCAAAGCCCAGCATACAAGTAGAAGGGATTTGGCATTCAGTGCATTTCGTACAGGTTGCAAGTTTTACAGGAGTCATTTCAGGCCATGGTCTGCTTTGAGAGCACAAGCTTGTGAGGCACGCACTTTGGTGAATGTGGACTTGAATACAGCTTAGGAACTGTAAGAAGGCTTGTCGGAGCCATTGATACTATACATAGAGAAGTACAATGTTTTCATGCTTTTTTCTTTTTTAGTGGTTAAGTAGAGAGAATCCGGGATCAAAATGTATCTTGAGTCTTCCATTTCGTTGTTATACAGGCTTATCTTGCCTCCTACAGATAAACCCATTGAAAATGTAGCTCTTAAAGAGAGTTTATCTGAAAGGTAATAAAGTTGCAAAAGAAGGACTGTGGATACTAAGGATACTAAGGAAGGCAAACTTTGCAAAGAGAAAATATTTTTTGTTGGGTTGCCTGCAATAGCTGAGTAAAACAAACATTTTCTTGGGCCCACAGGCCCTTCTTTGAGTATCTAGATGCTGGCATACATGTTATAAAACCTGCATAACATGAGACATTTTTTTCTGCCTCGATAATTACCCCCCTCCACTTTTTTTTAAAAATACATTTTAAAAGGCTTTCTTTATTCTCTGTAATTTCAGTGGCCATATACTAGTCCCTGTTTAAAGCACAGTACTTTTAGTTACTGGGGATTTCAAGACCTGTTCAAGGAATCTGTATTGAAGTAATGCAGAGGCAAATGGGCAAATGTATCCCATACAGGCCATCTTAGATTGTGGATTCCTAGGGATGTAATGTACCTTTGTAAAACTTTGATCCCTTTGGGATTCAGAATTCCTGAGCTATCTGATAAATTCATAGTTTAGAAATGTGACTTACTTGCGTGGTTCGATTCTCTAGTCTGGAAAAGTATTTACAGAATTTCTTGATCTCCCAGTGTGTAGTCCCATGTAGGGTTTTTTTGTGTTAGTATTGCCCACAGCAGGTACTGTTCAAGGAGTCTCTTGGGCTTGGGGAAATGTGTTTAGCAGACTCAAACACTCCATAGCTGCATCGTGCAACAAAAATTTCACTAAATCCTTGAGTGAGGAAGGGGAATAAATACAGAAAGGTATTAATTTGGCTTTTTTATGGCAGCCTGCATGAGACATGTCAGCATTAAGGACTGTTACCTTAAACTCAGCAATACTAAAGTTGTGTCATTATCTGGGAACGCTTTTATTGATCTCATATCAATAAGATCAATATTGGTGTGTTATGTCAACAGGATGGACTATTGCTAAGAAAGTCTTTCAGGAGATGAACTAAATGCTTGAATAACCTACAGATTGCTTCATACTTGAAAATTGTACTCACGCACAAAGAAGTGATTTAAGGAGATTCTCTTCCAGAATCTAAAGGAAAGACAAAAATTCCTTTTAGTCCCTAAAATCCTATGCTCTTGAAACAGACTTCCCTGCAACCTTCCCCTGTGCTCTATGGTCTGCTTTGTTTTGTGGGTCTTTTTTAGTTGAGTACTTTATTTTTAATCTGCTTTGTTCAGTTACCTATTTTTAATTGTAAGGTGAAGTTTCTGTTCCTTTTAATGTTGTTTTCCCTTGGTAACTTAGCTGAAAGCATCCTGACAGAGCATCTTTTCTGGCTTCTATTTGCTCTGGCTAGTAAACTCAGAAGCTCATAATACGAAGGTTAATATTACTTAGATGAAAGACAGTTACAGTCCATACAAAGTTGTATGTATATTGTGTGATCATGGTGAACTGTGTAGAATTGATTAAATGTAGAGATATGTTGAATTCTTTCTGGTAGTGATATAATTTCATATAAGAGAAATCTGAACTGGCTGCTTCTGCTATGAAATCTCATGGTGCGTTTGATAGTTGTTAATAATTCGTCTTATAAACAGACTGTGTTATTACTCAAGAAAAAATTAAACAAGCAGATTTCTTAAATGGACATATAACTTCAAGTTGTCCTCTTGCATATCTTTTTAATGTAGCTGTGTTTTTCTAGCAAGGATAGTACAGCAAAATATCATAGACCTCAGTACTCTTAGGTGACTCTACAGAACAAAGATTCAAGTATGGTAAATTTGTTAATCTTTGGGTTGCTCCCCTCTTGTCCCATCTGCTCTATCTTGTCCCATGTCTCCCTCTCCCCCAGTTACATAAGTGTACGTATAAGTAAATATTTGTGCATAACTCTAGCCAGTAGCAAGGGCAGAAGGAGAAAAGCAATTCTAGTTACTGTAATATGGTGCTTACGATACTGCTTGCAGCCTTTTTATGGAAAATGACAACAGTTATGATCTACTTAAACTTTTAAAGTGATACATAAAGAAGTGTCTGGATTCTGTGTATGATAAAGAGAGGCCTAGAATTAGAAGATGCAAAAGAATAAGCGTTTTCTGAATTCCTAAGGTGTGTTGTTTTGATTAAATGAGACCCATTTGTGTGTGACCTCTTAGAATTTGATTAAAGTTTTCCTACTCTACAATGTCTGTGTTTTGAGACACATGAAATTTATTTGTTCTTTGATGCTTTTTTGTTTTACCCTATTTTTTGTTTTATTTATTTTTATTTCAGAATCCCCATAGTAGGTGAGCAAAAGCTGTTTTCATAGAAGACAAATCAGTCCTTCATGATATTGCTGCTGAGTAAAGAGGAGCATACATGGATCCAACTCTACCAAAATAGGAGGAGTTATTTTGCTAGAAGCCTAAGGTGTGTCCAGAGTGACATAAGGTTATACAGAGCTTGACAAGAATAAACGCTTTATTTGGGAGTTATAAAATGCCTTTGACCTTGGGGCTTGGGAATGTAAGTGGAGCCTTAACTTGCAGCTCTCCGGGTATATCTAAATCGATGCAAGTCATGCCTGAAAGATTTTGCTATGTATAGTATGCTCCGTGGTCAGAGAGGTGGGTGGTTAGAGTTCTTGGAGCAGATCTGATGGGAATAGGTATCCTTGGAGCAGAAATAGTCATACCTCAGAGGCTTGTGGAAACCCTTTGCTCAGGGAGAGCAGGCTCTGAGTGGGAGTGAATTCTGAAATGCCTCCAGACCTTTTGGTAATTGCTCGGAAAAGTTTGCATTTGCAAATGTACACAAAGGAGTTGTGGATACTTTTGAGCTTTTATGGACTATGGTTCCAAAGGACGTTGATTTCTTCCAGCTAGTTTTGTTGTATGTCACAGAATTTGGGTTGTTTAACCAAACTTTGACTCATTTCTTTCACTTCAGTATTGTGGAAAATGCCTTCTTGGAAGCGTCTTCTCTATTTTAGGTATCTCTCAAAAGCAGGAAAGCTGCCCATTTTTGGTAGTGAATTCCTACAGGATTTAGGGAATAGCATTAGTATCTTAAGTAATACAAAAGGAAGATGGGAAATCATGTTTGTGAATCCTTTTGCAAATATAATTTATTTCTTTTCAGAACTGCAGGGAAACAAGTAGACCCGATCCCCCTGTGAAGCTTGTTGTTTGTTTGTTTGTTTTAAATTTAACTACTTCACTAGATATTAGCAAGTCTTTTCTCTTCTTGTGCTAGTCAGTGCTTGTCAGGAAGTGCATCCAGGAGCCAAAAGCAATATAAGAGGCTAACATTGTGTAGATGAAGTTTCAGTTTGCCTTTGTCATGTTGAAAGGAGAAAATCCACAAGTGGATTATTGGAAGGTGGAGGGAGGACCATTACAAGATGCCAGTGGCCAATGGAGCGACTAGGAAAGAATGATTAAGAGGCATTTTTAGCATTTGTACTGGAATGCAGGGAGACTTCTGATTTGCATTTTTGTTCCCTAAGGGAGGTCAATGGGCAAGGGAAGGGGTCCAGAATGAGGAAGTCCACACAGAGTCTCAAATGCATACTTTTCACTTTGGCGTTAATCTGAGTTTAGAAAGGAAAATGGCTGTCTTTCATTTCTACATGGAATTGTCTCGGGAATCTTTTATTTCAAACAGGGCCAATTTATTCCTGTCAATTGCGTGGCACTGAGGATGGTGAAAATGGTCATCTCTTTCGCAATGAAGGAAAATGTTAATTTTGTTTACCAGTAGAGCTTTAGCTTAACTTGTTTGTCTGTCTTCATTATTCTGACCTTGATGTTGTTCTCTGTCTCTCACTATTCATAGTAACCTCTTCAGCAACAGCGATTTTACTGAGTTGATAATAGAATTTTATTTTTTGTTGTGTGATTGTTCTGGTGATTGCTTGAAAGTTTTACTTTCAGGAAGTTTTTTTCTCTTTTGAAAAACACTTCTTTGTTGATCTGAAATAAGATTGCTGCTATATATAGAGTCCCATGAGGTGACAGTCCTTTTAAAACTGTATGTGTGTGTACATGGTCTTATGACATTCATAGGCTATTATTATTTCTACTTTGATGAACAATGAATGTACTGGGTATGTGTTAATTTGCAACATTTGAATGTAAATCCCAAGTGAAATACCTTCGTAACTCATAAGCTACAGGTGTATTGATACAAGTTGGGTTTCCACATATAACTCCTCTTTTAAGAATTGCACAAATCCTGCAGGTGTTCTTTTGACTGCTGCCTTTTGGCCTTAAAGTTATCAGGAAAACATTTTTCATGTTCTTATTCATAAATACAAGTTGGGAGAGGGTTTTCAATTCCATTTTTTGAGAACCTGTTAGCGTCAGAAGAAGGTGGGTTGTTCTGGGTGGGTTTTTGTGTGACTGGTTTTGAAGAAAGTTGTGATTCTGTTTTTGGTATCTGTAAGAGCTACAGAGGAACAAACCAGAAAGGGAGAGACAGTTCCCCTGTAATTGAATGGTTCAGACTGAAATGTGCTTGGGCTTGTGAATTGTGTGGTTCACAGTGGGCATGCTCAGATGTTTTGTTACTTCCAAAGTAACATTACATCATCTTATTTGCAAAGTCGCTATGCTATACTTGTCTTTACATCCAAAAGAGTTCTCAAGTGGGATATCAAGTATAAGCATTACATAATCAGAACAAAGTCTTTATTGGTTGATTGTACCCTTAGGGTGGGATGCTGAATGGTAGTTGCATATGGAAGACGTAATCTTGCAAAATTAACCATTTCCTACCCATCCTGTTAACAGCTATGAAGTGAAATAATAGACTGCGGATAGGATTCACTTGGGAAGGGTGTAGCTGAAGAAAACAAGATTTCAAAATTGGTTAAGAGTTCACCCTTTTCTGTAAATGTACCTAAATATATTGAAACAAATAAAAAGAATCAGAAGAGTTTTATGTTTATACATGTTTATGTGTATAGACCAATATGTTGAAATTTCATGTGGTGTAGTTCCTGCTGTTAATGAATTTAAAGGAGGCAGACTGATTTCCACTCAGTCTGTGGTTTTAATTTATTGGAAAATGATCCACTTAAAAATACTGGAATGGTTATAGAATACTAAATTTGTCTTTCTAAGCTAATTTAAGCACTTTTTAGAGTTATTCACTTGTTAAGGACTATATGTGCAAAATTAATGTTATGTGTCTGGCTGCTTTAATCAGTCTGGTTCAGAACTAATCTGGTTTTTAGTAAGACTTTTTTTTGTGTGGAAGGTATGATGTGGAATTTATAGTTCTCAAGCTGTATGAAAGTGATACCAAAGTTTGGTCTTTTATTGATTGTTGTGGTATTTTGTGTTATCTTAGTCTAGTTTTAATGACCCTGGACTTCATAAACCTCGTCTTAAATAGGTAGGTCCCTACTCTGTGGGAAATAAGACCACATTTAAAAAAAAAAAAAAGCATCCAACCCAAACCAAATTTTGAGCTTTCTGTTATGATGATCTACAAGTGATTTCCTATGTTCTCCTAACATAGTTATTATGCATAACTTTAGGGTAAAATTGCACCAAACTTCCAAATTAAAACTTCTAGTCAACCTTTCAGTATGTGTACCCTTTAGATCAGGTGTTCGTCAGTGGAAAGACTGACGGAACCCAAGGCCATGGGTTTTGCTCCTCTCTAAACTCTTGCCCTGCTCCTAGACTAAATGAGGCACTGCTATGAGTCATCCTCAATGTTGACTTTGCTTTTGAGATGTATTTGCTGAAGAGTGGGAACTTGTTGGCAACTTTTTTGTTAATGTGCCTGTCCCAACATATCCTCAGAAGTAAGAAATTTGATTTGGCCATTTCACAGAATCCCCCAGTTTCTTCTCTAGATCAATTCCAGATGGCTAGTGCTCCCATAAAATCTTGAAACAAGATACAGATTTTGAAAGTGTTGGCCTCAAGATACTCATCTTGATGGTTCAAGGACAACTGGGACATAAGTGTGTGTAATACTAAAGATACTCAAGTGGAAAGGAAGGCATGCACTGCAAAGACCTATTTAAAACTTCATTGTATTTTTATCCATTCACAGCAGACAGTAGTTCTTACTTCTAGTGTAGGTCTTAGACTTATTTTAATGACGGCACAAAGCATGAACGAGTACTCAGAAGGTTTAATTAATATAGTTAATATTCAAATTTTTTTTTAAGAAATAAAATTTATGCAAGTTCCAACTGTTATCCACTGGATAGGCAATAGGTGGTGTTTAGCATCCTACCAGCATGCTTTTCTTTTGCTTCTCAGCAGTTCTCTTTAGCAAGGTTTGGGATGTCCATATATGACATTTTCTCCCTGATAGTTGGTCTAGCGCCCTTCTATTTCAGTCTCCCAGTGGTCTTTATGCCAGTTGTGAAGCAGGCATTGGGACAAAGGATTATTAGTTAATTTGGGGAGCTAAATTAGTTAATTTGGAGAGCTAGTACCACATGGCAATTTTGATGCTGATAATCAATGCAAGAGCATCAGAGAAGAAAACAGTGGAGGTATTAATTTCATTTGAATTCATTTTAGTTTAGTAACACCTTTTATTTCATTCTCTTGAAACTATCCAACACATCTACTTTTGCACTGTCTTTGTCATTGAGTGACTCCTCTTGGAAACCCTTAGTTATTTTTAACCTGTTTCAAAAAAAATGTTTGTTGATGGACTAACTTCCTGTTACCCCTGTTTAATGTTAGCAAGGTTGAAAGGTACCTGCTGGCATACATTTTACTGGATAGCTTTTTTCCTGCTGAGTTATTAGAGTGCTGAAGATACACTATCGTTATGGGTTGTTACTCAGCTGGATTTTCAGGGTGCCAGAAGAAACCACCCTCAGGAGCATGGATGCTTTGGCATTGTGGGAATTTAAGTCATCAAACTGACTTGCTTTTTGGTTGATTGTGCATCCTGTTTTTTCTCTCTATTCAGATTTTACTGATCCTCCCCTCCTCCCTTGAATAATTATGTGTATGTCACTATCTTTTCATGGGTTTCTCTTGAGGAGAAAAAGAAGAGCACAGGTAGTGCCATAGATGTTTTTTGAGGTCCACTGCTCTGGAACTGTGAAGTACACACCCAGACTGACCCCAGGAAGCAGGAGTTGCAGGGAGGAAGGCTGCAAACCACTGGTAAACTGAGCAGTGAGTTTACAAGAAAAGAATGTTGGATCACCAGTGCTGATGCTTGGGTAAGCGATTCACAAAAGAATCCTCCATCTGGAAACTGAAAGAAGAAAAAGTTTATTTAAGGTGGCCTTTAAATTTTTTATTTTTTTTTTTAAATTGCCTCTCTGCTACATGGCTGCAGCTATATATTTTGCAGCATGAGTCATGGATGGCTTTATAGTTCTACATCCCCTTGCATAGAAGGAATAAACTTTGGAGAAGAGGAAGTTAAGAGAAAACAGAAGTGTGAATAACTGCTAATGGTGTTCTCTCTGGCTCCATTCAGTCTGCCATTTCATCATACATGAAGGGGGTAATTCAGAGATTCCTTTCTTGGCACATAAGTGGCAACATATGTTTGAAACAGTGAGTGGAAAGTGTAGGAAAAAAATGACAGGCATATGGCAATAGGAAGGCAAGGGAAAATTTGTTGCCCTAATGTTAGCCACATAATTGGTACACTTAACTTCTGAGGGACTGATTTATATAAAGACCAAAATGTATGCTCCATTTATTCAGGTTTTCTGTGTGTAGCCCATATCTTGTAGTTCCTTCATAATGTCTATCCAAGGAGCTCTCTGAGGGAGTGGAAGGTGATGTGCGAGGTACAGGGTCTCTCTGCCAAGGAATGGAAGGAAAAATCTGGATGCAAAAACACAAACCTGTCTTCATTCATATTCTCATTTTAAAAGAAGAAAAATTGAAAACCTCCTGTATTCTAATACTCAGCTTTGTGGATTTTTTTACTACGTCAAGTTAGCAAGAATGTTTATGGGTTAATGCAATTTAGGATTTACTGCTTGGTGAAAAGAAGAGCTGTCC
Source organism: Tringa solitaria (assembly GCA_026413425.1). NCBI lineage: Eukaryota > Metazoa > Chordata > Aves > Charadriiformes > Scolopacidae > Tringa > Tringa solitaria. The sequence goes on along the minus strand of JAOXJM010000001.1, from coordinate 90,951,197 downwards.
TGGAAACAGGCATCATCCAAATGATGTTTCCAGTGTAAAGTACACGCTGAGGTAACCTGCTAACTTTAGTCAAAGAAGCATTTCTGCCCCGCACGCACATCTGTGCACAATTGTAAGCAAAATGCGGTGTCTCAAACTGTATTTGATGTGGATAAAACATGGCTAGCTCTTTCTGTTTCCTCAGTTAATTTTGTGCCTTGAGTTAAAGAATCAATTTCAAGTGAGAGTGTTGTTGGGAAGGTCAAAGTCAGACCTGGTCCTATAGGGCTTCTGTTGACATGCAAACTGTCTGTTTAGGAACTTACTTTGGCCTGCAGCTGAAAACTCTTCAATCCAGAGAATATGTTTGCAAAAATGCTTAGGAGGAAAGCAGTCTTTTTTCTTTCTATTGAAAAATGATTGATCAAAACCTGGGACAGTGTCTCCCACTATGTGTGCTTTCAGTAGTGTGGCTTCTTTTCTGAAGAGTGATGGGCCCCTTGGAGAACTGTAACTCAGCAACTGGTTGTTCATGTTATGGTCCGTACTCTGAGGGGATCTTAATCCTTGGATGTAAAAGGAAAATTGAGTAAATTACATTTTAATTTTGTTCACTCTTCTCTCTGACCTCTTCTGGCTCTGGGTTTTTATGGCCTAGTGATTTAATTTTGAGACGGTAAGTCCTATGTGAGATTGTAAAGAAATATGCTTTTATAGAAGCATAGGAAGAAGGACAGATGCTTTATCAATCTTACTTAAATTCGGAACGTATGCAGTGTTAAATTTCTAAAAATAGATAAGTCAGCTCTAGCTTCTTTTTAAAACAAAACAAAAGCAAAACCAACCAACAACCTCTGTAATTAGTACTGTGTTAACAACCAAGACCCTCAAAACTTGAGAAATCTGAACTAGTTTCTTTACCAGAGTAAATGACATCACAAATTCTGTCAGCAAAAGGAATGAAAACAAATTTTTTTTAACAGAAATTTATTTATGTTATTTTGGTTTGTGACCCATGTTAGCAAAAAGCCAGGAAAATGCATCTGGAATTTGTAGAAGTCTGTGGAGTTGATTAGGGTTTTTTCCTTCCTTTTTAGAAATATGTGGGGAGGAACCTGTTTTTTCCCTTTTTGTTACTAAACAGCAAAAATTAATAATAATAACGACTTGTTTGGAGGAAAGAGGAGGCATTTTTAAAGAAGTTTCAGGAAAATTAAGTATAATCCATTTGGTACCTTCTGTATGTCTTATTTTAATTAAATGTAAATGCATTTAGTTGTCCCATAGGTGGTTGGTTTTTTTTTAGGAAGTTGACTTTGGTGGAATCACTTCCATGTGCACACAATCCTGTAACTAATTATGTGTGGACTAGAGTGATGCAGTTCAGAAGGGACAAGGACTTGCATCCTTGTTTTGGGGCCCTGCTTTCTAATGATAAATCAATTTTGTAGTCTGCATTTAAAGAAACTTGGTCCTTCTGCTGTTCTGTTTCAATTTCAGTTGCTGAACGAGTAACCACTAAGGAGCTAGCTACATTTTGTATCATAAACCCTTCAGTCGATTAGAGTTTTTCCATGAATTGGCAATCACACCAGCATAAAATGCTATGAATACTTGTCCTGTTTGAGAGAGAACTTTTTGCTTCAATGCGTTCATTAAAACATATCAACTAATATCCAATTAACGCCCAATTTCTACCACCTTGTAGACAATTCAGACAGATAATCTGTTCAAGTATCAGTAGAGTAATGCTGATGTTGAAATTTGTGAATATGTCATTTTTGAGAAAATTTTGGCCAAGTGTACTCCTCGGAACTATAATTCAGAAGCTGATTTGGGTATTTATTGCAAGAGCTGGATGGTGGGGAGGAGGAGGAGCTTGTTATTTTCTATGCTCTGAACCTGATGCTCTGTTTTCAGCAAACAGCTTTATTTGCAAACTCAACTAGTGGTACTCACAAAAATAGTATCTTCTTCCTGTGTTTGTCTTGTATTTGTTTGGTTTACAACTTGAGCATTGGGACAAACCCTTTTTGATTCTGGTCTTCCTTTGACTTCTCAGCACTACAGTTGTGGAGGGTTGATCAGAAGTGTATCTAGTTCTTTCACTTACAGACCTGCTCATCTGAAATCACTTTAAATTTGCCACCCAGAATTTGAAATGGAGCAATCTCATCATGCATCTCTCCCTGCCTTCTTTAACAAATCCTTGTGCTTAATTCACTTGATGCATCTTTCTGCAGGACAGAGGAAGATGTCTAAAGACCTAACAAATTGAAAGGATGACTGCCAACAATTTAGCAGGTTCTAAAAGCAGTAGCATGATTAATCAGTGCTGACCTGCCTGTTGTGTGTCATACCTGTGTTGTTATACAGCAGTGGGTACAAGTTGTTTTGAGAAGAGTCATAAATTGACCTTGGTTTTGAAATCATAGTCATGTTTGGGTTCAGCCTGCCTTTTCTAATGCTGAGAAGATGGGACATTCTCTTCGCTGAGACTTCTACAAGTGGTAGATTTTGATCTGCTTCAAAATTCAGAATTCTTGAAATCCTTTTGTCCAATGTCAATGGAGTTGTTTTTTCAGGACTTAATATAGGCTGTATTTGTTTGCTCTACCACGATGGGTTTTTTCTCTGGGTCTTAGGGATCAGTTTTATTGTTTACATCCCCATCCTGCCCGGATTGCTGCCTCTGTTGTAGATTCTTTTCCATGTTGAAATTTTGGCTAGAGATGATTAAGAATTGCGTACTCTGAAGAGCTCGCTGGATAAACTAAAGACACAACAAATCTAATGCTTTTGGGTATTATAAGAGGAGGATGCAACATGATTAGAGTAGAGATCCCATGTAAATATTTGTTTTTAATGCTCTAGAATGTCTCCTGATGCTGTTTTATACCACTTCCTTTTAAGCAGAATGTTTGTGTGGTTTTAAAAGATGCAAACTCCTGGCTAATTCGTGTGGAGAAGTTAAAGTGTATAAAAATAGCTTACATGTAGACCAATGAATTAAATATTTCATCAATATAAATAGATGACAGTAATTGAAATCTAACTCAACCTTTTGAGATTATGGTCACCAGGTCAGGATTTTTACATATATGATTGATTTGCCCCCGCTGAATAGGCATTGCAAACTCCTTCCCCTTTACTCCCTTGCCCTTCCAGGAATCCAAAACATCCTAATTTCATCTTTTTGTATTTATTTATGGGTATTTAGGGCACCACCAACAGCCATTGCCATTTCATAGTGACTTGGTAGTAGAGAATAAAAAGATTGCTTAAACTAAGTTCAGTAAAATTAACTTTAATATTTTCTAGTATTTCTTTGCTAATTTCATATAGAGCTTTTCTATCCTCTTCAGAATGTTACTAAAGAAAATTAAAAAGGATGTATGAAATTTACTTTTGTTTTTAAGAGACAAATGCAACATATTGCTCTATGCAACTCATTTCATAGAGGCTGCAGTTACCCTTGGATAGGTACCCTCAGAGATGAAATTTTATTTGTTGTCCATGCAGTAAGAACTCCCGTTTATCAAACAGTCAAAGTGTAAAGGTTTCACGATATGTCATTTTTGACTCACTTTGATAACCTGCAGCAGTTCAAAGTGTTGCAGCACAAAAAAGACAGTGGTGGGGAGTGTAACATAACCTTTTCCATGTGTAATCCTTTGTGGGTCATCTTGACGTTCCAAATAGAAGGCAATCTATAAGCATATAGCTTAGCCAAATCTGATCTTGATTGATTGGAAAAGAAAAAGAATGGCAAAATCATGTAACAGATTCCTAAGTGATATTTTTGATGAGAAATGATAGGTCAAACGTTCTTGTATTCCTTGAGGGGGACAAGCAGTACATGGTGCAGGTACCAAAGCTGGTGCCAGAGCACATTCTGGAAGGGTGTGCAGCAGCACTAGGGGGGAGTCCGTGCCTACTGTCTCTCACAGCTTCAGTCGTTTCTTCCTCCTAGGCAACGTATTGCCAGTACAAGTTATAAGAACAACAGGTAAACTACGAGTTTGCAGGGTGTGTATTTCATACAGCACAGTCTCCCAGAAACCCTGGGCCAGACCTCATCCCAAGTTTATGCATTTAAGGACAACTTGAGGCTTTTGGTTGATAAATATCTCCTCCCAATTTATTTCTCCCAAAACCTCATTCCAGATCAGGAGAGCCAGTCTGTGGCCATTGGGTTGTGCATGGCCTGCCAGAACATTTCACCAGGCTTTTTTTTCTTTCACTGTCATTCCTAAAGGCAAGGAGTCCCATATGGTCTTTATGAATTGTCCTGCTGGACTGTAGCCCCTTCTGTCTTTCACAGGTGAGAGCCTGTGCACTGTTCTTCTGTACAACTGATGAAATGATATGTTTATGATAAGCATCAATATTGTCTGCTCCTTAAAGCTTGTGTGGTATCCTGAATTTCTTAAGGTGCACAATTAAAGAAACCACATTCAGTTAACAGCCACAGTATATTCTGAAATGCAGTTCTATGAAATGGCCCAACCTCCCTTTTGGTCCTAAATAATACTTAAAAATCATAGAATGGTTTTGGTTGGAATCGACCTGAAAGATCATCTAGTTCCAACCCCCCTGCCATGGGCTGGAACACTTTCCACTAGATCAGGTTGCTCAAAGCCCCATCCAACCCGGTCTTCAACACTTCTGGGGATGGAGCATCCACAACTTCTCTGAGCAACCTGTTCCTGTGCCTCATAGTGAATAATTTCTTCCTAATAGCTAATCTAAATCTGCCCTCTTTCAGTTTAAAGCCATTATCTCTTGTCCTATCACTACACTCCCTGATAAAGAGTCCCTCCCCATCTGTCCTGTAGGCCCCCTTCAGGTTCTGGAAGGCCGCTATAAGGTCTCCCCAGAGCCTTCTCTTCTCCAGGCTGAACAACCACAACGCTTGTCATCCTGCCCTTAAAGGAGAGGCTCCAGCCCTCTGATCATCTTTGTTGCCCTCCTCTGCAACCAGTCCAGCAGATTCATGTCCTTCATACGTTGGGGGCCCCAGAGCTGGAAGCAGTACTCCAGGTGGGGTCTCATGTAATGATATGTGTTGAAATCAGACCCTACGTGCTGCTGTGTTAGGACACGTATTCTAGCATAACATCAAAACTCTTGACCATGACTGACATAGAATGCCTAACAAAAGTGTAGGAGCTAAACTGTAGTGTAAGCAGGGGCAGAATAATTTGTTCTATGATAATGTCTCATTTTGATTTCTAAGAAGAGATACATTTGATCTCAAAAGAATTTTCCTTTCTTTTTCCTGCTTGCTGTTGAATCCTTGGAAACGACTGTTAACAATTTCAGTGTCTTTGTTTTGCGTCTAAAGGCTCAGCAGAATTTCTTAAATTCTTGGGCTTAGAAACTTCTGGTAAAAGTGAGTGTCATAACCTAGTATCAATGAAAGAAACACAAAGTTTTTGATACTCTTTTAGTTTTGGAGTTGCCATGTTTTTATGCTAATAGAGGCTCTCTTTCTCCATAATGTAAGAGAGAAACTAAAGAACAGTTCCTGAACAGCTTTCACTCTCCGTTCATGATGCATTGTGTAGAATGCATTTGATTGTGTCCTCTCGTAATATATAAAACAAGAAAGCCTACAGAGATAGTGGAGGCAGAAGAGAATGTATAAATGTATATAGAAATTTTACTGAATATGGACATTTCAGTTCAAAGATAGTATGTGGTAAAGAACATCAGATGTGCAAAACTGTGTCAAATAAAATGTATCCCAATGTACATGTGTGCAAAAATATTAGCATGTATATATGCATATATATATATACAGACCTATGTTCATCTAATGCATTAATGTCAAATTCCCAGAAATGTGGTGATGAGAGAACACCATTTTAGTTCACATCAAGAAAATATGCTCTAGTAATTTCTCCATCCCTGGAGAGCTTATTAAACACTAAACAAAATGTCTCAGAATGTAACTGATTGAATGTTTTAAATTATTTGCTTTTGTTTGGCTCTTGGCCAGCCTCTCATTGCAGAGGGCTATGGCAAACAAAACCTGTAATTTACACTGACAATGATGACACACAGTTTATTCTGCTAGCTTCTCAACTCAGAGTTTTTTACAAAGTAAATGTTCAAACAAACCTCAGATTCTTAATATAACTCTAAACTTAGCCAAACAGTTAGAAATCAAATAGTGATTGTATTTTTTTTCCTCTTCCCATGAAAATGTCATTATATATTTCCTTTGCTGATAAATAAGGATATCCCAACTTGAATAATGAGAAAAGACAGCAGTAAACTAAGAACTCTTTTTTTTTTTTTTTTTGTCTTTCTCACTTTTTTTTTTTTAACCACGTTGGTTTAGCACCAATTTCCTAACCATTTTATCTTTTACTGCCAAGTGAGAATTGACATAACTTCCAATATACATTGAGTATCTGGTCATTACATTCCACTTGCTCCAAACTCAGAGTGTAGAAAGGAAGTTAATGGGCTTCTATAAAATCGGTAATTTCCAGATATTTCTGAGATTTTGCTGTTTGGTTGTTTTGGGGGTCTTTTTTGGGAGGGTGGATGGGGGTGGTTCCATTTGCTGAATTAATTTTCTTCCAAAAGATGTCTTTTCCTCCTTAAGAACTGAAATGTGAAATCTGGTTGTGTAAACAGAAGTAAAATGGTAAGAAATCTGAATGGGCAGATGCAACAGATGTGAAGTGGTGAAGCTGGGTCAGAGTCAGTGATCGATACCAGCAGATGAGGGAGAAGCACAAGAAACCACACCGCAAATGATTTTGTTATAAATGCAGTACACAGCGCAGTAAAGATTTATTTTTCAAATTGCCTATTCAAAGAGAGGTTACAGAAAGGAGTAGTGACCTTAGCTGAGTTATCTCCAAGTTACCACTTTTGGAGCTGGATTTTAGTCCATGTGAAGACACCTATCCTCAGTCAATTGAGTGGAGTTGTCACGCGTGAGTTTCCATGGACCAGCGCTGGGGGCTTAGGTGCCTGCCTCACAACAGAGGCATCTGAACAGTCACTTATCTTAGATGTCTTTATCTATAAGCTGAATCACGCCTTTAATGTCAAACATGAAACAAAGGTTACGTTTTGTTTCTGAACATAATTTACAGCTACAGTCGAAAGCAGAGAGGGGAACATGAGCACTAGAAGGGCAAAATTTGCTCCATGTTAAGAAACTTACTAAAAGGGGATATAATATACTTGTTATAAGGCAGTCTGGATATCTTGTATAAGAATGGAGAAATGGAAACATTATCTGAAGAGAAAGTGAAGGTTACGATTCTTTTCAGGCTGCAACCGAAAAATACATCTTTGACCATAATTACTGCAAAATTAAGTACTTTTTATAGAGTTGATGACAAGAACCAGAAAGGAAATAAAATTGAATTATTTTAATACTAAGGACTGAAGTATCTGAGGACAGATAGATCAAACAGAATAAGCTTTTTTTAAAAAAAAGAGAAAGAAGAAACCAATGTGCATTGCTTTAATATAAATGTCTGCTTAGTGTATACTTTATGAACTGTAGCACATAGTTGTATGTACTTTCTTGCATTCAGGAAGAATACATAAGACAATGACAGTAAATAAGACTTGGCAGCAGTAATGACTTGCGGTGTTGTGTTGTCCTTCTGTTTTACGCTTGAGGAAAGTGAGGTGTTTGTATTAAGTAAGGAAGTGTAATGACTTATTCAGTGTTATACGGCAAATCATCAGCTTTTCCCTTTCCTGCTGTAATTATAACAGCTGAACAAACAAGATAACAGGAGGAGAAGTTTCTTAATTAAGGTAGAGGTCTGGATGCTACGAGAAAGTGGAATGTTTTCAGATTGTTCAGGATGTTTTTTTCTGCATTCATGGTCTTAGTGTCTTCTTGTATTGGGATCCAAGTACTCCTGTGTCCTAATTCTTGAAGATATTTCAGCATCTTAAACATTCCTCATATACATTTTGCCTTACTGATTTTTTGTGTGGATTCAACTGAAGAGCACTTTTGATATGTTCTCTCAAGCTTTTTTTAAGATAAACATAATCAAAGATATTGTCAGTATTTTTCTTGTAAAAACTAACAGCCTCTCCCTTTATCCTTACAGATAGGAGAGCTCTGCTTTATTTGGAATAATTTTTAAAGGCCGAACTGTTCCAGTGAGTTTAGCATCTTCATTCCTCTCCCTGTTTTTTTATGAACTGCTGCATGCCTGAATGCATTGGGAAGTCTGTCTGCAGTTCTCTAAGAGAGTGAAGGCTGCATGCCTCAGCTGTTTAGAAACCGTGACCCCACATGATAGAACTTATTTCTTGAAAATTTGATTAAATATTTCATTATAGATGTTTTCAGAAGACTTTTGTATGGGTTCCTATAATCTCATTCTTTGATTTTTTTAGAAAGAAAAGAAGGAAAAATTGAAGATTGGGATGTCCTACAACTATCCAAATATTCAGCTTTTGCAATAGCAAATCAAGATGCTGACTTAAGTTCTTCATTTGGGTACAGTACAGATAGGCAGCTGTTCCTGTAAGGTTTGTAAAAACAGCATTATTTCTGTGGGGGAAAAAAAATGAACCACACTGTTTGTATAGTGAAACTAACTAGAATAGAAGTTTGTTTCATGGCTGGTTTTTTTTTAGTGTCCAATAATGTGCAGGCTACTAGGCTTTCCCCCCTTTTAGGATGAACACAAAGTTCTTCAGCAATGTACTTTTACAGGGGTCAAACTGGACTCTTGCTTAATATCCTGGACACTGAAAGATATCCATCTTAGGAACTCTGTAGGCATTTCATAATTTAGAGGCCTTTGCTTCTGTCTTGCATTTCATTTGAAATTAGCTGAGGGATGAGAAAATGGGATGATGATGGATAGGCACACAGCCATAAGAACCTAAATTAAAAAATGGCCTATGTAAACATCTATTTCAAACAATTGTAAATAACTAGTCAGACCCTTGAGTTTTGGTTTTATGCACGTCAAAGTGCACGAAAAACATACTCATGCCGGGAAAGGGGTAAGTGAACTGCTGTGAGCTCAGTTAGTCTTGCTTCAGTGCAGATACCAGGATTAACAGGAGGATAGAAGGGCAAAGCATTACTCAATTTAAGGACAGATGGGGAAGGAGAACAAAATTGGCACATGATTCTGCTTTTCTTTCAACTGGTTAGAGTATTTCATGTTTGCCTGTTGTCTGTCAATTCTCTTCTTTTCTATAGCTTCTTCTAATTAGTTGGTGAATCAAATGAATTAGTCTTGAGTTACACAGAATTGCACAGAATTGTGGTGGTGGTTGGAAGGGACCTCAGAGATCGAGTCCAACCACAAAAAAAAAAAAAAACCAACACACAACAACAACACAACAACAAAAACCCAACACACAACAACAACCAAACCAAAAACCATCACCCACCCACCCACACAGCAGCCCA
>JAOXJM010000001.1:90923773-90941691 GCA_026413425.1 Tringa solitaria | reverse complement strand
TGTTCCTGATACAGGCCAGGATGCTGTTGGCCTTCTTGGCCACCTGGGCACACTGAGTTCTTGAGTTATTCCTAGAATCTCTTGTTGAAAACTAGTGTTGCCTCCCATTTCTCTGGCTTTTTACTGGGTGGAGTTACCCACCAACTTATAGCTCATCAGTTTCTCATGCAAGTTTTTTTAGAACACTTAAATACCGTTCAGTCTTGGTAAGGTGCTAATAAGCTTGTTGCTTTGCGTTGTACAAATTTGATATAAAGCTTTTTCTATTACCAGTTCAACTTCAGGTGGCTTCCCATACTCTTTCTCCATAAAGAGAGTCTAATGTGAAAACCTCCTTGACCACGTCCAGTGGAATAGTGGAATCCAGTGCTGTCAGTTAGGGAGAAATACAAATGTAAAAGACCTAAGGTTGTGGCAAATGAACCAAATTAATTTTATGCCTCAGTGTTCAGAGAAGTATGTCCAGAGCAATTCCATGTTCTCCACTTTGAGTAGGATGCAGACTTCACGCGTTGGATGGATGGATTTTCACGTACTAACATTTCTGTTTCTTTTGTTTCTGTTCTTGTGTTATCTTTGCACATGTTTTCCCCTTGGAGATGTCTTTATACTTATTTTTTTTATTCTGATGTTAAATTGTGTACTTGGTTTTGGGAAGAGTATTTTAGTTTACAGTATTTGATTTGCTGATACACAATTACATGGAATCTGCTTTATCAGTGTTTCTGTGGTGCGTTGAAGGGGTTTACTCTTTTATTTAATTTATTTAATTATTTTCCATCAATGTTATGTGTATATATCCGACTTAAAGCTAGCTGTCTTAGTTGTTTTATGTTTTCTTTCATCTTGCCTCAAACAGGTTGAATTTGAGAATCTCTGGCTTTCCAATATTTACACTGTGGATTAGTTGATGGTTCCAATGGGAACAAAACCCATAATTTGCTCCTCCTATTGAAATTTATGATTAGAAGCTTTACGAACAGTTAAGAGTATTTAAATAGCTATTTTTTGTTATACTCCAGTGTGACATTTATCCGGCATGTAAAAATAACTGCAGGTTTCTGCACTTTCTACCTCTCCTCGCTATGTGGTAAGTGTCATTATTTTGGATTGATGGTCAGTAGTCTAGCACTTATATGATTATCTCTTTATATATAAACTTCATCTCACAGAAAGTCTGGATATGCTTTTATAGAGTTAAATATATTATATTATTTAAGTCTCTCCGCTTTTGTGCTTTCCTTTTTCTTTTTTATAGCTGTACAGCACCTACATCAATATAATTAGTTTTCTTATTCTGATTTAAATACTTTATCAATAGTATAATCATACTACCTTGAATTTTTTCTTCTCACACACTTTGAGAAGAACATTCTATTCATGTCCACTTTTAAAACTAGAGAGTCTAGTTTTTACATTGGATTCTTGGACTTGCATTTGTATAGAAACCCTTGCACCCTTGTTCCTCAGCTTGGTTCCTTTTTTTTTTTTTTTAAATTTAACTTTGATTGGTTGAAATGCTGTTTGTTTAGACAGAGCTTTGCTATTCTTGTCAAACTTCATTAGCTACTTTAATGCTTTATTTCCAAGAATACAGAGTTTTAATGATTACAACCCTAATTGATGTGTCATCCTGAACTGTGCATGCCTTTGCACCTGCCAACTTTCTGCTAATTTTAAGCAGTTTTTATCTTCATTTTAAACTTAAATACCAGCAGCCTATTTTTGTGTTATTTTAGGTGAAGTTTCCGCATCCCATTCCAAAAGTCTTTCAAAAGTCTAATAAAACTGAACCCTTTCTTCCTGCATCATTTTCTCAATTATTTACTGACATGCTACTTTGCTGCCTGAACCTGCGCTTTGGTCCTAGGATCACTTCAAAGATGTAGCCATGGAGACAGTCCTGTAGTCAGGGGGCTAAAAAGCTAATTTTGTCTTGAAGCACTTTGCAAATTCTGTCATAGGTTGTTATTTTTATCATAAACAGCTCCTTCACAGTTTTCTCCGAGAAATGCTCTGGATGCCTCCTGGGTATCACAAAACCAACTATCTTTGCATTTAGTAATCAAAATACCCAAGGGCCAGAATGTGTATCCTGGTTTGAGATTCAGCTCTCTACATATGTAAGCATTAAACTACACTCTATTGAAATGCTGGCAGTGAAATCTGAAAAGATATGAAATTAACTTAAGATTAGTTACAGACAAGAAATTAAGGCCAGACTTATCCTAAAATTTGATAATGCTTGTAAGCTTGTATGAAAAACAGCCTGATATATAATTAATGTAAAATAAATGTTTTGTTTTATAAAATTTAAGTAAAAGCTCTGTTGTTTGGAATACCTTCTTTCTTTGCATCTGAAGTTAATACAGAGCTAAAGAAGATGGGAATTCATAGAGGTCAGATTCTTGAATCTCTAAGGTACGTTTCTTTAATAAAACTCTCTATATAGAGTTACACATCGTGCTCTTCAGATGTTCACTATTGTAAGAAATGATGGTTTCCAAAAAGTTATTTTAAATCTCCTTACCCTTTAGTAAACTGAAGGCTTAGGAAGCAGGAAGCTAGATCAGCTCAGTCTTTGTGCCCATCTATAGGTTCAGTACTGTATATTTCAACCATCTTTTATTTCTAGGCCAAATACTACACTCAGGGAGACATAAAACGGATACAGATGATGACAATAGTCTTCACTGTCTTTTCAGGAGAGTTGAAAAGTATAAACTCTGGGTTTATTCGTTGCTCTTTCAGTCAGAGCTACAGTGTTGGCTGTTAGGTTGTGTTCATAGAGCATCAGAAAACTGGGTTCTGAACCAAAGATGATCTATATAGGGCTGATATTTCAATAAGAGTTGTGGATGACTAGCAATTAATAACATGGATTTATGGATGTGGTGCTGGGTTACAATGGTGAAGCTTTGATGAGTATGTTTACAAGGCCCTTTGAGTTTTAATATAGTGCTTTTCATTAAGTTTATTTATAATCTATAGTTTTTATTGGCTATACTTAAATCTAGTCTATAAGGATTTTGAAGGTTTATGGCAAACTTAAAGAGATATAAAAAGTTAAGTAACTTTATCCAGTGAGTGCGTTTATCCAAATATGTCATCAAACTTCTCAATTTCCTTTTTAGAAGGCCAGTTAGGGACAGACTGACTCATTCTCCTGTCTGACAGAACAGAAAGACATCCAGAGTTTAGCTGGCAAGACTATTGAAAAAAAGGGAGAATTTTAGGATTTCAGGGAGTGTGTCTTGCTTCTTAGTTCCTTAGTTGGATGTAAGATAAGATTTTGAAATGAGAAACATGTGAAATCTTGTCTAAACATCTGAATAAGCGATGTCCCAATTTCCTGATGATTTAAATGCAAATCGTACAATCTGAACATTCCTAAAAGTCATCTTAGTGGTCATAAATTTATATGTCGGAATAACGTTTACAGTGCTAAGAATTTTCTGATAACCCTAAAATTCTTAGCGTACAAATCAAATTGAAGGACGAGGAGGATGCATGGGTTCCCTTTCTGCTAGGTTTTACTTCCTTTTCCACAGGATCGTCTGGTTTTGTTCTGGTGTTTTCCCCGGTTATGAGGAGGAAGGAGGCATGTAGGGAAGTGCAAGTGAGAAGATGCATGCTTCCTTCATATCTTTATATAATGCTCAGAGATTTTGTAGCTGGACATAAATGTGTTGAAACTCATTAGTATGCCATGGGAAACTTGGTTATGAGTTTAGACCGCAGGTCTTGATAACTGATGTGTGACCCGCATTCTCTGTTCTCATGGCCGTTTTGCTCTTGCCCATTCTTAGGATATGAAACTAATTATAGCATATATAAGTCACTTAAAATTTTCTGCCACGAGAAGGGTCTTAACTTCATGGAGATTTCTCTTCCTCCACACTCGAACAGGGGTATAATTTTTCCCATAGCAATAATTTATTCTGGAAAGTTATGATAGCGTCAAACTTTCAATCTCGGAGAACAGCTTACAGCTTTTTCTCTCTATCTGATGTTGTGTGTTTCCTTTTCTAACTCTAGTTACAAAATCCTGTGCCAATTTCTCCCTCTCTCCCAGCCCCGCCCTGCAATGAATCAGAAGTGCACCCTGTCTTTTTTTGGTCACAGGTCTTGGTGCAGTCATCCGCTTCTATTGTTGCTTATGATTAGAGTAGTTATGCTGTGCTGCACATGGAGCGGCACACTCAGTCTTATTTGGAAATGTAAATTGGTGACTAGAGCGACTGCCCCATTACTGAGGGCAGTGCCTCACCGTGAGCATATTTGGCCAGGGCTTCATCGTCCTTGCTGGTCACTGGTTAGGTTCCAAACAGAGTATATGGAGTTGGTGTTGATTTACAAGAGCCATAAATATTCTGAGACTTGCCATCTTAGAAAGATCATCTTTCCCTTTGGGCTCTGCCACTATGGTTGAAAGTGCTGACCAGAGCTATCACCAGGGTGGTTTTCCACGATCATCCCTTTCAGAAGGATTTATGCCCCACTCATGAGGGTAGGGAGGGTAGCAGTGTAGGAGAACATCATTTGACTAAGGTTTTCCATTGTGTTCTCCCCGGCCTCAAAGTATGCAGTGATTGTATTGGTTGGTAATAGTGACAGTTTACCTGAGGCAGTGAGCAGACAGCTTATGTGCTCAGAGTTAAAAAAAATAAATAAATATAAGCCTCGTGTCTCTCTGTCATTCCACTAATGTAAGCGGAGTTGCATGAGAAATGGTTATCACCTAGATCTTGCCTCTGCTTGCTGATTACAGTAGGTGGAATAATTTAGAATTGCACTGTTGAGCTAGAGCATTTCTCAGTTGTGTTAACACTGAATTGAAAGCCCTGTTTCTATTTGTATTTATTCTTAGTCCTTCTTTTGAATAAATATAACAAGACCTTATTTAACAGTTTCAGTTTTCTAATCCCTTGGTTAACCTGGATTTTATTAACTTATTTGCTTTAAGATAAAGTATTTCAGCCTTCCATCATGCACAGAAACTTGTAGAAATCTTTGAATCCTTGAATTTTGACAAGGGTTTGATTTCACAACATCTGTTGAAAGTTATGTAGTGCAACGGTACATAGTTTTTCACGTACGAGCATGAGGTAATTAATCTGTGTACATCACTTCCTTGAGTCTGTCTTTGTGCCTCAGTGGTATTATTAGTGGGACCATCCCATTGGGATGTAATGCAGAATAAGAATGCTAATGTTTTGCTTGTGGCAGGTCTCTCTTATTCACCTACAGAACACTAGATACCCGTGAAAAAGGTCAAATGTACAGAGATCTGGCATCCATTTCACAACTTGCAAGACATAGTCTCAGGCATATGTAATATATATAAGTCATTGCCAGAAAGCTAAAAGGAAATGATTGCATTTGAGTACAATGCAATCTACAACAATAGTTCAGTGTGCATGAAATTAAAAACTGCTGGTAACACATGGAGAATAAATAAGTCGTCAGTGTTTATTTTTACTGTAGCTTTCTATAGAGATAAGATCCTGCTTCTTATAATATTTAATTGGCTTCATTAAGAAAAACAGCAAATATTAATTATACCCACTGTTATAGAATATTGAATTTTCCAAAACTGGACATGCAATATATTGTTATTCCAACGTGTGAATGTGTCAGAATAAAATGTACAGCACTGTTACACTGACAACATACTAACACACTTCACCTTTTAGCTGAGATGGTTCCTTCTCTCCTTGATGCCCTGTCCCAGTTTTCAAGCATTGCTCACTTGACCTACTGTGTGTAGCAATTGCTTTCATCTGATACTGTCAAAAACACAAAGCAAGCCACTTAACCTAGGATGCTCAGTTTTATGAAAACACCTTTCTTACTGCTCAGGTATTGAGTAGGTATTATAACATAATATGATTTAATTTTGGCACATTTTTAGTGTGATGTTAAGTCCATGTAATAACATTGCATGAGAGAGTAAGGGTGTACTGTAAAGGTACACTAGAGGAAATACATAGCTTTAATGCAGTAAGGAGAGTGCATCCAGTGAAGAGACATAGAGGGGTGAAAGAGCTAATGTGGAAATGATAAAAAAATATTTTTGAAGTGAGGGTCTGTAAAAGGATTTAGTTATTTGGATGGACAGAAAGATATGTTTGGTTTATTTGTGTGGGTTTGCTAGGTTTGGGGGGGTTTTGTTGGGCACTGGGGAGGGGTGGTGTTTGTTTATAATTTTATTTTTTATTTTCTTGGACTTGCTATGAAAGAATTTTTGAGGTCAAGTAGAAAATGTGCCTAGGTATGACAGGCCAAGTGATAAGCAGTATGACTTTGTTACCCCAGTTTTAAGAACTGAGGTATTTATTAGAGAATCTTAAGGATGAAGCCAAGGGCAGGGAGATAAAAAAAGTGGCTTTCCTTCTAGTCTCATGGAGTTGGGGATGATGGCAGGTTGCTTACAAATGGTGAGATTTGTTGACGTAATGGTGGTTGGAGTAGATTTGAGTCATTAATATAGAGATAGTGGCTGGCTTTGAGTTTCTGTGAGGCAAAGCACAGAGAATGAATGGATAAAGGAGAACACCTAAAGAATAAGACCCATGGAGTCCTATGGACAAAGCAGAGGTGGACAATGAGAAGTTTCCAACTCAGATTACGCTGCGGAGATGCTTCAAGAAATGAGTCTATCTGGAATTCCAGAAACCCTGTGTGGGTAAGATGGCAAGGAAGTGCTTAAAACTCATTTGTGTCCAAGGCAGTGAAAAGATCAGAGATGATGAAGATGGATTAGGTTCAGAGGTTTGCTAAAGGGGAAGTTATTGAACCTTTAATGAGAGCAGTTTCAGTTGAACATGGGGCAGAAGCCAGACTAGAATGATGCCTACAATGAAACTGAGGGAAAGGGTCTACTGGTGAGGATGGGAAAGACCATCCATCAAGAAACCTGGCAGCCAACAGAATCACTGGAGATCTTCAATAGTTAGTTGGATAGGGGTCTGAGCAACCTGATCTGACTCTGAAATTAGCCCTGCATGTTGCAGGTTGTGCTGGAGACATTAGGAGATCCCTTCTAGCCTGTATCACTCAACAGAGCATCATATTAACTGCCTGACCTTGACGGATGCAGCAGTTGGAGCAACAACCACAGTGTTTTATGGTGTTTTGTTAGATGGGAAAGACCACAGTTGTGAGACTTTTGCAGGTTAGTTTCCATTTTTTTATGCTTGGTGAATGCTGACCCTCCAGATGGATAGAATAATAACTTTTATTGTAACACTGAAAATGCCCTTTACTTAATGTTTTTAGAAGAAATGCCTGATACAGTGGTACAGTGTTTGGTTGGCTAGCTTACGTTTTTTCACTTGCTTAGAGCATAAGGAGTAAGTTTCCTTTCAGGAAATGTTGGACTATCTTATATGTAAACAATTGTGTTTTCTTCTGTGAACTATGTTGTCTATATGACCTTTGTGAGTGTGAATTAAGAGCTAAAGCAAAACGTTATGATGGCTTTCCTCCCTGTAGGAAAACAACCCTCATCTTAGTAGATGATCTTTAAACTGAAGATATTATTAATAGCTGCTATACCAACCTGCACAGTTCTGAATTCCTTTTTATCATTTATCATAACTACCTTTAAAAATATATTATATTGCTTATGAGCAAACTGCTATTTTTTTCCTGTCTTATTGAACAACATTCACTTATTTATGTTCACAATAAAGCTTTGCCCTTTGTATAGTTGAGAGTCCATACAGTATATAGAAAGTCTGAAGATGGGACACACCTATACATTGGAAGGTTTCTTCCTTTCCTCCAATTTAACCCTTTTACCCCAAGGTACCTGTGACTGGATTTAAATTGGACTAAAGTTTTTGAAAGAGAAGAAAAGGTCACTTTGCAGTGTGTGTCCTGAATGTCAGGTCAGGCAGGCTAATGTAGAAAGAACTGTGCCTTAACTTGCTGAGTGGGGTTTTTTTGCTTATGGGCTTTTTTGTTGGTTTTTTGTTTGGGTTTGTTTTTTTTTTTCTGTTATGGCAGGCAATTGCGTGGAGATTTTGATGGCGACATTACTTGGCAAACGTTTTGGAATCAGCTCAATATGTGACATCACACCCCCTTAAGGTTTTCCACATAAAATACGTCCTCCAAAGAAAATACAGAAATTGAGACTTAATCTGAAATCTATTATTACATCCTCTAAGGTCTCATTAGGCACCTCAGTATTTCCCCTCCCCTGTTCACCTTTTTTCCAGTCAGATAGACTAAATGTTGCAGACAATAGTGGTAAATGTTTTATAGTCTTCTTGGGGGGAATATGGAGGAGGGGCAGCGAAGAGAGTTTTAATCCCACGTCTACCCTCTTTTCACCAAGAAAAAAGTACAAGGTCTCTGATGCTTAGTCTTTCCTTCTGTGTAGCTTTTCATGCCGTGTGAGCACATGTGTCTGATGTAACATTTTGCCACTTTTAGCAACTGTAGTTGTTTAGCTCTGTCTCTAAGAGGTGAGTGTCTCATAGTTCTTGAGAAAAAGACAGCAGAAGTGAAAACTTCCATTCATCTTGGGTTTTGGTTCCTGGTGTGATGATGCTTCACAAAAACAGTTTTTAGAGAAAAGTCAGTTCTGTGCGTTATGGGGGCACTTGGTATGTGCTTTTTTGTGTGTTCCTGTGCTTGCCTGCGTCTGTATACATTTCTCTGAGAAGCAAAGGGGGTTTTTTTTGCCCAGCAGCTTTAATTGCAATCCATAAATATGGCTGTGTACTCAGTGGGAAGCGTATGTGCTATCTGTGATAGACCTGCAGGAGAGAGGTGTAGTGCGAAGGGTGAACACTGCCAAAATACATGGAACATGATGTTACACAGGCGAAGCAGAGGAAGAATTATCTGTGCATAATGTGAGTTTAGAATAGGCTTGACGTTCTCACACCCAAACATTTCCATCTGGAAGCCGTTCCTAAGCGAAAGGAAACAGAGACAATATTCTCCTATCTTCTGGTGTAGCTATCCAGGGAATAGGAAATGTTCTTCGATAATTTTTTTCCCCTTTTTTTCCCCTTAGGATGTGTTCAGTTTTACTGCAGATTTGGAGAAGCTGTAGTTTAAAGTGGCTTTTTTAAAGACAGTAAATGACATTATATTCTTCCCAACCTTTCCGAGAATTGGTGGTGAAACCCTCACACCGTGCTTAAATAAGCTGTGGTGCTTCTAGGTGATGCTTAAAAATGAAGTTGAATTTATGGTTTTTATGCCAATCCTGATATAAGAACATTATGGAATTCTTGTTCACTTGCTTCATGTTGGTTGTAACTTTACACATTTGTTTATCTCCCTGTATTCTCTGTAGTGTAACATCCTGGTCATCTTGCCACAGTGCGGATTAATCTGCTAACCGTTTGACTTACCTCACCTGCTTGTGGAAATGTAGACAAAACTGTTCTTTAGGAGTAATTAGTCACGTTTTCACAGCTGAACTCTCGAAATATAACTCTGCAAATATTTCTGATTTTTAGTGGATACAAAATAAGAAGGTGGACAGATCCTCAGATGAAATGTTAAATTGTAGGTATTTCTTAATACTATGGCAAGAGGTAACCTTACCTTTCACGTTCTTGTTCCAGGAAGTTTGTAAACTCATCGCTTTTTTCCATGTATTTGCTGTGCTTCCTCTTCTCCTCTTCTAGTTCATACAGTGTCTGTCTGTGTGATTTTTCTACCATTAGAAGTTGTTCCAGCATTCGTCTGTGAGTTTCTTTCTGTTTCTCTACAACTTTATCAAGCTACAAAAAAAGCAAAAACTCCTGAAATCTTTTGAAACTCTTACTTGCTTAGCTTTCATTAATAAGGCTTACTAATATAAAATGCATTGAATAGTCTAATGGCCAGGTCCTTTGGTATCTGTTTGGAAAGGGTTATTTAGTTCTGTCAGTCTAATTCTGACAAATTAGAAAAATAAGTTAAGGTATTGTTTTGCGGGACCCTCAGTCGCCTTCTGTTCCTCCTCCTGCCATGATTGATCCTCAACAGCTACTAATTAACAGTTACTGTTCCCAGGACTGTGCTTTTCCCATTGATCATTGCGGTAGAGAAACAGATGTCCTGGCAGAAGAAGCCTTTGCTCCACACAGAGTAGACCAACTTGGTTGAATAGAAATAGCTGCCTCATTTGTAGCTGCATAGGAAATGAGAGCATTGAATTGGCTTTGTAAGGGAGACAGGTAGATTAAAAAGCAGTTTTCCTCTAGTTTCACAGTAAATGCATGGTAGAACCAAGAGCGGAAAACACTTCTGTCTCCTGTGCTTACTCTGAGCATGGCTCTGAGTTTCTGGAATAAGTGAGTGCTAAATTTGAAATGGCTGGGAGTATTTTTAATGGTGGCATTTCCTGTTTTGTTCCTCAAATTTCACACATTGTAAAGGGGTTTGCCTTGCAGTTGGCACCTTTATAGCACACTCTGAACTCAAATTCCCTCCCCTTCCCCAAGGATTCTTTCTGAGCTTCTACCTATTTTATAGTAATGTTTTAATTTAAATAATCTGGTTTAGGTTTTGGTAATAATTTTTAGTTTTTTCTAAACCACAGAGGTATTGGCGTAACTGTTCACTGGAGTTATGCTGTTAAACAAAATGATTTCCACAAACTAAGAGAAAATTGTCATTCTGAGGATTCTCTCTGAATTTTGAATTCAGTATGTGATGGATGAAAGGCAAGTGTGTATGTATGAAACGAGAACGGGTTTTCCTCCTTAGGCATTACTGATCTAGCTGAAGTTTGAGGAATGCTCACTGGACACCACCTAAAGACCTGGGGAGAGTCTGTACTGGTGAGAATCTTTGTTCCCTGCTCATTCCCTTTGCCCTGTGGAGGCTGCCTCCCTCATCAGGTTAACACAGGAATTCTCGTATCCTTTTTGGAAAAGAGAAATTTTGAGCTTAAAGCCTAGTACTTCCTTTTAACCGCAGTCTATTCTAGTAGGTCAAGCTGCTTTGCAGTCCTTCTCTCTATTAATAGGAAAGAATTCACAAATGAGCAGTGTGGGAAGCAAGGCTGGTTCTGGTTCTCCAGTGTTTCCCCTACAAGGAATTCCATGTGCCACAAGAAACACTGGGGCTTCAGATTCTTAGGGCCACTGCTTATTTTGGACAATTTAATTCCAAGGAGTATGATTAATTATCTTTTCCTCATGTTTATTCAGTTTGGCCAATAGAAGCGATGATGGACAGAGCTGGAATGCCTAAAATTGAGTTTCTTGAATGAATAAGAATATCCTCAATTTCTGCATCGGCTTCCAAGTCTTCTCTTGTTTGCTTCAACTTCTTTTTAAGCTTTATATATTCTCTTATGTTTCTTGTAAATCATTGTTAATTTATTTTTTTTGGTGACACTGCTATGAATAAGGAAAAAGAAACCATTGACAAGACTTTGAAGATGGTTTGAGTCCAAAATATTCCAACAGAAATCTGGACCATTTTTAGAATTGCCCATTCTTTCCCCTATGACTTCACAGAGCGTCTTTTCTGTTCCAACATAGCTGAGCTTACTTCATGAATGATCAAACAATGTAAAGAAACCTGACTGTTCTTTTTGGCTGTATTGTGGGTGCTCTTACAGCAGGCTGTTAAGGTGTGTGGGTTTTTTTCCCTCTTGTTCACTCATAATTTGCACACTTTTACACCAGCAGGGTCAGTGCTTTCTGGAATCCTCATCCTCAAGTAGGCTCTCTCTTGGGAAAACATTTCTTACCTAAACCCTTGCATAAGCAAGCTTTGTCAGTGAGCAAGTGCAGCCTTATACAGTAATCTCTTGGCTGTGTTTTCTGTGTCTTCTACAAAAGTTGAAAACTGAATTGCCTTAAAAGGTCAGCTTGAAGAAAACTGGCCATTTTGAATTTCTTCACACTTTCCACTCTTCCATCAGAAGAGGAAATTTCAAAATTTAAAAATCTTTTGTTCAGCTACTAGCTTACCAGAATCAGAGAATTTTCAGTGTGTTTAATCAGCCTTTCTCTTGGAGGGTTTTTTGGAACAACTGTTGCACAGGTGCATGAAGCACCGTTACCCCAGTTTCTGATCTTCACCTTTTTAAAGGTCATGCTGTCAGGTGAATGTATGCTGTTCTCAGAAGGCAATCTGTCTCCTGTTTCTTTATAAAGTTCTCGTGTCGTGCTGTTTGCACCTGTGGTCCTGTCTTACTTAAATTGATATGAACTGGGCATCAGCCTTGTATGATTGCGTTTGCTGGTACCAGCCCTCATTGTGACATCAGGTGGGGAAGAAGCCAAAGGTGTGAACTTCTCATCTCTTTTGACAAGCCTTCTGCATGGATGGGGTTAAGAAAGTACAGTGATGCATTTGTGTGGATTGGACCACTGCTTCAAAAGTATATGTAAGAACCTGAGGGGATGTGCAAATTGCTATTGTAAGAAAACACTGAGATTTCTGGCTACAAGCTAATGATAAATAAAATGACTCCTGTTTCCAAACATATAAATGCCTGATGGAGATGAGAGTTAGTCATCAACATAAACAGCATTAACCAAATAGAAAATAGTTCTGCTTCTGTACTGTTGGGTGTGAAGGGTGTGGGACCTGCCAGCAGTGTTTTATGGGTTCCGTGTATTTTGTTTGCTCTAGAGTATTTGTTGAATGGCTATGAGAGGTTAATTCAAGAGGTAATCCAAGCAGCAAGTATGCAAGAAGAAAGGTAGTAACTCCAGGTTTTTGTTTTACAGTTCTGAGTGAGCAAGGCCAGTGTGTTTTACTTCACAGTTGTGCTTTTGTCAGTGTTGAGATTAGCAGTTTGGATTACAAACTGGTTTTTGGGATGGGAGAGGTGTGTATTCAAAGGAGAGAAGGGGAATGAGGAATTTGAAAGTGGGTAAAAGAAGACTAAACTGCTGCCTCAAAGCTGTTTACATGTCGCAGATTTCTCCTGTTGCTCAGGTTAGAAGATGCATTTGGGATTTCTTTTCAAGAATGTTGTCAAGTCAGTCCTACCATGGGCATTCGCAGCTGGCATGTGGCAGTTGTGGTTGGGAACAAGGTAAAGAGCGAGGACTTGGGATTCCACTCAGGAGAGAAGGGAAGAGGTGCTGGACCTGTCTTCTGGTACGGGTAGTTGATACAGGAGAGAATTGGAGAGGCAGGAAATCTTACATCACAATTAATGCAGGCACTTGAGATCTGCATGTAAGCTGCGTAATGGGTATGGGTGCTTGGCCCTGTGACACTTGTGTACCTTACTGTGCAGCACGCCTCTCCCTCCCTGCAGCACCGAGCAGAGTCTGGTACGGGTTTGCAGCACTCCTGCCTGTTTTGTTTGGAAACTTTTTTTTGTGTCCCTTTGCAAGATAAGGGCACTTCCCTGGGGTGCAAATTTGACTCTTGCCTTTTCCCTGTGAGATCTAGTGGCTGACTCCACCATACCCAGCAGAGAAGAGAGAGAAGTCGTGTGAACCCCTGTTAGTGTGAGATCCTCTCAGAGGAGCGGTCTCCAGAAGCCCCCAGTTCCTCAAATTACTCTGTCCAAATGCTAAATCTGCGCATGGAGAAATATCCATTTATATGTACGCACACACGTTTACTCAGCATATAGAGTTCTTGGCTACAAACCACAGAGGGCTAATAAGCAGCAGTATAAATGTCTTCTGTTGAAAATTAAAGTGATAAAATCTTAATTAAGTGATTTGTTGTTTTGTTCTTGCTAACCATGTGGGCTTTTTGCTAGAATTAATACTTGAACATACTGTACAATACAATGGAAAATAAGAGGCATGGTGTTACGTAACTGTGAATAGTTCGGCAAGCTAAAAATTCACAGGAATTTAATCATTTACATACATTTTGCCACCAACTCGTGTCTGAAGCCAGATTAGCCTGGTGTGTCTCATATCCATTAAGTTGGAACCAAACTTTTCATCTTTCTCTTTTCAGACTGTTTTGTGTTTGGCACTGTGCCAGAATAAAATCCAGGTTAGTTACATTTCTTTATCCAAAGTTCAGTAAAATATCATTCCTGTTAACAATATCCTTACAGTCGCTATTTATAAAATGTATAATCTCAAATTTAAGATTACTGGAGATTATGGGAGTGGTTCCTTCCTTGTCTTTTTCAACCCTAGCTGAGCCAAATTTCCATTGCTCTGCTTTTCCTGCATGCCACGTTGTCAACGATATTGTTTCTAGTCTCTTCCTATTACTAACTTATTGGTCCCCTACAGCTGTCATTGTTGGAAAGTTATGACCAACCCTTGTAAGACGTTGTTTGAATGCAATCAGATACACTTTGTTGAAAGGCTGATGAGGATGCATCTTCCCCTGCGTTGATTGGCATTGGGATTTTAAAAATGGATTAAATTTTGAAGTGTCCTTGATGGATACAGAATATAGGCTTTCCTCTATTTTTGCTGCTTTTAGAGGAATTCTCAAAGTGGTAGGAGGTTCCTCACATTTCAAACAGTGAGGGATCAGACTTTTTTTTTTTTTTTCTTTGACCATGTTGTTAGAAGCTGGGGAGAGTTAGAAACCAGAACTGGCTTTCTAATTCCATGAAGGTTTGAAACATGAGAAAAAGACACCATAAATTTTTTAGCATTTTCTTCTTTGTCTCTCTCTTCCTACATTACCTTCTCTGATGGTTTTTTGATTCTTTTTAAAAAATTGTTTATTTTTGAATCTGGGAAAAATGTTCTTATGCTATTATTCTGTATTTAGTAGAATGTTGAATACCATTCTTTTTCTATTCTAGAGAAGTGGCAATTGATCGGAAGGCAGATTTTTTTTCATGAATTGATCTAAATTTATAAATTGATCTAAATTTATAAACCATGAAAGGTGGAAAACCTTTCCAGGCCTTTGTGTCAGAGAGAAGCAAACCCAAAAAGAAAGTCTATTTTCTTTGCTTTAAACATAAAACAATTTATTTTGTATCCTCAAGTGTGAGGAGCTAGAGTAAGCTTATCTGGCATTTATTAGGTTGCAGAGAGAAATAGCTGTAGAGAAAATTGGGCTGAAAAAATCCTCTTCTTTCAAAAAAATTAAAAAATTTCCTCATAGCTAAGGAAGACATGGTTTTCGTTGGTCATGCTTCTCATAGATTTTGCAAAGGAAGATGTATTACTACTATTTTCTATTTTGCTAGGTTTCTTCACCCATGAATCCTACTCCTAGTGAGTAAAGCTGTCCAGTCACCAAATTTTCCCACTACCTTCTTAACCAAATTTGCCAAGAAACTTCATAAAATTTAGGATAGATGAGTGACTTTTAAGAGAATGTTAAAGGACCAGTAATCTTACAGGTGCCTTGTGGAATTCAGTGTATTTTTCAGTTGAGTTTTGGGAAGATCCTCTGTGTTCAGGGCTACAAGGCTAAATAGTCAAGGGCGAGAGACACATGCTCTATAGAAACTGGATCAGCAGAGATTTTGTAGGCAGATACAAAGGTATGTTGTTGTGGTGGCAAAGGGGGAAGTTAAAGGGTTGGTTCTCATACTTTGTGGCTGATTCCACCTCCCTCTTGGTTTTTATAAATGTTTAAAAAAATCCAAACAAAAACTCAATAGATCTCTGACTTAATTTGGGGGGGATTTTGAAACTGAAATTGTGGAATGCCTGCCAATTACAGCATCCTTTGGTTTACCAAGATACACGAAGTGTCTGGGGGTCCTTCTAGTGTCTCAGTTGCCCTCAGGATGTTTACCTTTGCCTTTTAGAATTGCCAGATCCGGTGGTGTTAGAAATCCTTTCTCTGCCATTAAGTGTAAGAAGGAAAAAGCATGTATAAACTTATGTAAAGTAACAGACTGAACTTATGTTTTCAAACTTCTTTGGACTTCTCTTCAAGTCATTTCCATTTGTACTCAAAGTTTCTGTGACATAATGCCACAATGTTTTAAAATAAATTAACCTCCAGAGTTGAACTTTATCTGTTTCAGATTATAGTCAGAGATTTTAACCTCTGAGCCTCTGAAATGAGCGTTGACCTTTTGCCTGACATAATTTTCTCTGAAATGAACTCTGTATCCTTAGGTACATGTCTTTTCAGAAAGCTTGGAAAACACTTGGCAGAAGAATTTTATTCATAATTTCTGCTTTTATTTTGAAGATGATTATCTGTACTGAGCAGTAGATTAAAAATGTTTATCTAAATTTAAGAGGAGGCACTTACTTTGGGAAAAAAACATATTCTGTTATGAGGGGACTTTTTATATCCAGTGATTTGCATTGCAGGGTGGAAATGAAATTCAGATTACGTTGTTCAGAAAGCATGGCTGCTGCTGCAGTGTAGTTAAAGTAAAGGTTACATAGGTATAATGTAAGAATATTAGATACTTGCTTGGATGAAGTTTCTGATGATAGCTCATTACAGTAACTACTTGGACAAAGCAGCTGTACCTGTGACTTCCACAGAATTAGTGGGAGCTGCGATATGTAAAGGTAGACAGCTGAATGGACTCTTACCAGCCATTGGTAAGATGGCCTCAATGAGACAAGTAAGGAGGTATCTGTTTGTATGGGTTGTAAATTTGGATAACAGAAAGGGGGGAAAAAAGAAGACAGTGTCAAAAATAGAAAGCTGACTGTCAGAGTTTGAGTTAAACAAAATCATGTCTGTCAATGTTTAAAGCCCCCAGTGTGCAGTATAAATGAGGATCATTAGATACCTGTTGTTATTAGGGACCCCACTGGACCTTGTTCTGCTATCACACTTGTGTCAGATTCTAGATTTAGAACTAGTTTGCTTTCTTTCCCTGAAGTCAGTGAGATATTTTCTGTTGAATTTGGTGGCAACTATGGTTAAATATCAATTTAATGTTCATACCTCTCCCATAGGCTTTTCATAGATATCTTCTTGCCATTGCTCAGCCTTTGTTTGAATAGCATCTCGCTGGAGGGCCTCTAACACCTTCTTGGGAGTAACAAAGCCGTATTGTGCTTCAAGCAAAGCCAAGTCAATTTTTTCAGCCTTAAGTACTCCTATAACTTCATCTTGAGCCTGCAGAAACACAAAGTAAGGTTTTATTTTGTTAAACTGCGAATGTGTATAGGTGTTAGCTTTCTACTTTTGATTTTGAGAAAACTAAAAAACTTTTTAAAGAATGTTGTGTATGTGAAGTGTCCCAGAATAGTCAGTAACATGAAAACAGTTAAAAAGCATGAGGGAAGTATAGGTCTTTGTATTTTATTAGTTCTGCATAAACTCCATCTTCAGAACCCTTATCAATACTGAAGTACTTAATTAGTGATTAGATCATATTGCTGTTTCTCGACCAGCGTGAAGCATTCACAACACAAAATTTCAGGGCAAAGTGTGACTTGTGGTATTAGAAGCTGATTTAAAATTGTTAGTGAAAGATGTTAGGATGGAGCCTGGAGGTGTTGCACATTTATATATTCTGGGTGCAAAGGTGGCTTCTGTAGTTTAAACCCATCTGGAGTTGTCTGCTTCTGTTGTTACGCGGAGCTCATTTGAGCAGTGGATGTAGTGAGGTGTGCGGTGCAGGGGATGTGACCCTTTGCAACATGCATTCCAAAGCCATGCAATAATGGCAGTTCTCAAAAACTAGACTAATTTCCTTCAAAGCTGGCCGTGCGGTCCTGTGTGCGTGTATGTGTGCACGCACGTGCGAGACCATGCCTTACGTATGTAGGCATGTAGGTGTGGTGCACACACTCATGTTACATGCCTTCAGGAAATAAGCAGCCTTGCAGCATCAAGGTTTATGGAATTAACTGCTTTAAGGTTATTCTCAATTTGTGAGTGCATGCTAAAAAGAGCATTTCATAAGATCACGACTACAAGAAGGTGGTGTTACGTGGTTTGCAAAAATCACGTAGTTTAAAAAAGTATAGCCTAAAATTTTTCATTATACTTTTTTAATGTCACTGCATTTGTTTCCTTAATCATATAAAATATCTGATGTCATCCTGTTACCAAAGAGTAGATAT
>JAOXJM010000001.1:90910620-90923673 GCA_026413425.1 Tringa solitaria | reverse complement strand
AGTAGATATGATATATTCTCAGCTATGTTTATAATATGTTCTTCTATGTATGTATTTCAGAAATTCTTGTGCAACCTGGTAGGTACACATACCTTCTTCCCATCATACAGCATTGCTCTGTCTAGGTCCATGCTCCACGCTGGAGAAACATGCTGTGTCTATCTGCAGTATTTGAAGTGATCTATAGATTCTCTTTGCTCTTTATAAAACAAAACAAACTACCAAAGAACACTTTGCTGCAAAGTTACTAGTTCCTAGATGCCATGTTGAAGCAAAGATCTTTATAGCACGCCTTCATGGCAAAGTTACTAGCTGCGAATATTGTGCTGATTCTCTTGAAGTCCCACTTCTAATGATAATGATTTTTCATGAGAGTATCTGATTATGGGAATGTTTCCACTTGTGGGGGAATCTGGTTAAGTCACCACTTCCCCTAGGGCTGTGTCCATCTCATTCCCCCGCCCTGCCCCACTCCATCCTCCTGTATTACAGTGATATAACTAAATGAACTGTCTCAAACATTCATTGTCTGCAGTTATCTCAGTTAAAAACAGAACAACATACATGTTAATCCTAGAAGGGTAGAATAAGAAGGGAGGAAATTGGAAAGATGGATGTATCACTAGAGGGTAACACTTCCAGTCTGACTGCTCTTGGCTGGAGCACTTCTATATCCCTATTTGTGACCGTGATTAAAAAAAATAAAAATAATATATTTCTCATCCTTATAACTGTGGAAAAAACCTACAAGAGTGATCTTGTTGCATGTTAAGTGTTCTGGAATCAGAGAGTAATGGCATCTAACTTTGAAACTTAATTATGGTTGGACTGAGAGCTGATCTTCAGAAATTTGATTTGGCATTACAGGAGGTGGAAAATTAGGAATAAAAAAAATGACTTCTCACTTTTTTTTTCATTCATAATGCTTCCTTTGGAATGTCGGACATGATGTAAAGTGTTCCTGTCAGGCTCATTGTTTTCCAGTTTCTCATTTCTCTCTGTTCCAGATTTAAATCTTTTAAATTTAAAAGAATTGAAGTGTCCATGTATTTATATGTATGTATATTTGTATATTTATATTACAGAAGTGTAGTGATGTGTGTGTAATATATGTATATAAATATATATACACACATCTCTTTTTCTGAGAGGAAGAGAGAACTTTTCGAGGAGTGTGTGACATTTGAATTTTTATTTAAATTAAAAAAGGGCAAGTGAGCAGGAGGAAGTGTTTCACAAACAAGGAAACTGTTCTGTTTGCATAATGAAATGTTCTGTAGAAGTTTGCCTTGGATCTGCCCTCAGAGATTGGTACATGAATCAGATACTCATATTGCATGTGTGTGTGTTCTGTGAAGCATGTATGAGTTGTTGTGTAAATATATACACATATGTTAAGAATGGAACTACCCAGGTACCATCTAGTGAATAAACTCTGAAATCATGTGATACACCCATTCATGCAACTTTGGCCAGTTTGCTCTTCCCTCTGCCTGTGAGCAGTTTTAAGTGGCTGTCACTACTTCTGTGCAGTCAGCCTGCCCCAGAAATACACTCCCTGCTCACTAGAAATCTGGTTCCCACTTCCTGAAATTACGTTTTACCAGGTTAGGCATCATTTACCACTTGGCAGCTGGCTTGTTTTCCAAATAGAAAAATGCTCACTCTTCAAATCCAGCATCTTGTGGGCTGTGGCACGCAACATATATGCTTCATATTATGGGAAATAAAATGGCTATCTTGATTTTTCTAGCAAAAGATGTTAAAATACTGTTGAGTGAGTTACTTCTTTTAATCTGGCACCTACTGATTCATAGGGAGTAATGCTTATAGCTTCATAGGAGAGGGGAGATAAGAAATAATTAAGTAACAGATCTTAAAGATCTCTAATAAGTTTTACAAATAATTTGTATTCAGTGTACTTAGAATGGGGCAGCAAAATAGGGAAATTTTGTGAGTTCTCTGCTTTGAGTTACATAATCATTTACAGTGGACCATGAGTGTTTTTAGTGTGATACAGGTACACTGTGAGTAAATTTTATTTGCATTTAGGTGTGCTGTAAAGATCACCTTTTCTAGCTAATAGCTATAATAATAAGAATTAGGCAGGGTGTTTCCTTAAAATGAAAGCAGCATGTTTTTGCAGTAAATTGGGGGGAGTAGGGGGTGGGTGTGTTTCAATATGGAATATAAAATAAGATAATAAATCACCTGTAATTCACCCTCAAGGACACTAAGAAGAAATAGCAAGTCATCACGAGAGAGATCCTCTCTTTTCTTGAAAGAACTTCTTTGCTTTTTCTCTGACTTAGGGCTTCTTAGGATGGTACTGGCTTGGTCTACATCATCCTCCTTCTGCCTTCTTTGCACGTTTCTTCTCCCACTGTAACCAACCTCTTCTTTATGGTGGTCTTTCGGCCTTTGCTGGCTCAGCTTTGGTCTGGTTGGGCTTTCTGTGCTGTTACTTCTGGAATGCATGGTTTCTATCTCTGAAGCTGAAGGAAGGTGGGGAAAAAAGTAATTGTTTTAACTAGCAGAGACTATAAAACTATTACTGTAATTTATTGTGGGCATTATTCCCTCCAGACCAGTAGTTTTCCCTCCCGCACAAGGCTGTTTGTCATTTGACAAAAGCAGACAACCTCGTGCAAGCCAACAGGAACTGGGCTGTCATTCTTACTGGATGTCTGTAGTGAAGAGAGCTTTAACTGGTCTGATGCAGTTGTGACAATTACCTCCTCGGTACTTGCAAAGGCGGCAGCTTTGGCAGCAGTGCTGTACACATCACCACAGACCACTTCTCCCCTTTGAGAGACGGCACCTACCTCACCTTTCAGGGAGAGAGGCCTCAGCTGATGAGGGAAATTTAAGTTTAGAAGGCTTTCACTATGAGGATCTTTCTGTTCCAATTTCATAATGTCCCAGCCCTTATATCTGTATAACCATGATTTCTTTTTCTTTGCCTTTCCAAGGGAGAGCACAAAACCAATACTATAAGTTACGCAGTTGCATATTCCACGTTTGGCAAACTGTAGGGGTTAGCACGTCCACACTGCAACGGGTGACCCTCATGGTAAACATGAGGTCCCTCCCCACCACCCCCCCAAACCCCAAACTGTTTTGCTGAACATGGTGTTTCCCCCTGATAACCATGTAGTATGAAACCTTACTACTTCTTTAGTGCTAGACTCTAGCACTCTAGAGGTGTTATTACCTGCCCAAAGGGAGACCTGTCCTTACTAGGCCCCTTTGAAGTGCCACTGCTAAGTAAACATACTGTAATGCCTTTGCAGATAAATGACTAACACTGTATAAATATTGATTAACCTCAGGAACTCTGTTCTGTTTATCGCCACTCAGATTAAGGTATGAATGGATTATAGTCCACCTAAACAGGAAACCTGTGGTCATGGATACCATCTAGCAGACAAAAGCCTGATCAAGTGATTCAAAAGTGAAATTAAACATGTTCCAAATACAAATAAGGCACCATTTTTCTTATTAAACCACATAGCTAGTTGCTGAAAGGTGCAGAAAATTCTTAGGGCCTATGGTAGGCAGGAGATGATTGCACTACTGCTTTTTGGCCTCACAAATCTGTTGTTCCCCCTTCCAACAGGTTCTGTCTCTAAATCCTAAATTCTGTGACTGCACTACTTAACGGCTAATTTTTACTGAACACTAAAGATACTTCCTTTTGTTGTTTTTCTGCAAGAACAGAGGAGGTGGAAGAAGCCTTTGGGTTGTAATGGATGATGGCTGAGTCTGAGGAGAATTTATCAAAAACATTACAAGAAAAGCAAGTGACGTTTTCTACAACACTGAAGTCTCTTCTGTTCTAATTTAAAGTTCTCATAATAGCTTGTATTTCATAAGCAAAACTTGTTTCTCCAGGTCTCCGAAAACCAAGGTGTTTCAGATTTGTGTGGCAATGTGCACTGGAACTTGTTCTGTGAAGCTGTGCGTCAACAGTGTCAGGTTAGCATGGGAGCTTGATACAGTGCACTAAGGAAAAAAGAGTTGTTCTGATGACGCAGTGATGTTAGCTGATGATGGTTAGTTTAAGTTGGTGCTCATCCTGTCCTTCAACTGAATGAAGGTTCTTTTTGTTCACTGTGCTCTGCTTATTAGATTTACCTTTTGCATCTTGCACACTAACTGTTACTACTTCTGAAGAAGACCGTTGATTTCCTTTCAGCGTAAAATGCTGAATGCCTGCTTCACTTTTGCATACAGTTAAGGACTGGTGTTTATAAAATGGAATGTAGGAGTTAAGAGTTAAATCAGGTAACCCAAATGCGTTCCCAGCTTGTCCGTGCGCTTTGATGCAGCAAGCACAGGACTCTTATGTATTTCATAAACACATAAATAGTCCAAGAAGTCCTTACATTTTCCCCCTCACGTGTGCCAGGTGCAGCAGCAGTCTCGATTGGACATCAAGCTACTGTCAAACTTGTTGACAACAGGTGTCAACATGGCATTCCATAGAGGAACCAGTGCATGAGGAAGAGGTTTGTACATTTTCAAGTTTTTTGAGTCGGCTGCATTTGGAAACAGGATCCTGAGAGGACAGTGGTATAGGTGATCCTGCCAAGAAGGACATCCTTCTCCACATTTTCTCTTAAGCTGCACACGTGCTTCAAGGCCACATTCCACACACAGCTTTCACGGCTGCGGAGAGCTAGGCTAGCTGTGACTCCCTTTTAAGCTTGTCATGCCTACTTCTTAGTCAGGTAGATCAGTTCTTACTGCACTGGCAAGTCATCCACGAGAAGGCTAACTGAGATAGGTTACCCTCCTGTGGAAATGGTCCCTTTGCAGCATCCCAGAGTGGATTTTTCTTCTTTTCTTGTTGATTAGAGTTATTGCGTACACTTTACTTACGTTCTGTTCTGGTATTCCTGAATGCCAGTGCCTACCACTGGATCTGCTAATGCAAATATTTATCAGATTTAGCAATTAACATGAATGATTAGAGATTAAAGTGGCATACTACATGTAGGTTTTAAGCGCATTTTTATTGGTACTTGAATGTAGCTGACGAGGCACAAACACTCTGGTATTAGTAGGCTGCCTTATTAACGTATTCTTTCTCTGTTGTTTTATTTAAGCCTTCTTATCGCCTGTATATTGGCTATCATTTTTATTATTTGTGGTGCTGTCAGTTTACATAAGTATGTTAGTGCTAATGTGGTCGTCAAAGGATGTAGGTCTGAGTAACAGAAGGACTATTCAAAGCTTCAAATTACCACAGACAGCATAGATGCTGGTGCAGCAAGCAAAGTGGGACCTCAGAAATTGACCAAAATAAACATCCCATCCACCTGCCTTGAAGCTCTTCTCCACCTTCAAACTGTCAGACGTCCTAGATGTGGTACTGTCTAAGGGACTAACCCTCAAAGTGCACCTGACATTTTGGACAGAATATCAGCTGCCCTGTCATGCCCTAGACCTTCAATGGCCCTACGATAACATTCAAGATAGAAGCAGTATCATTTGAAATTTTCCAACTGTGTATTTTGGTATGTTGGGTTATTTTCTACTTTGAACAACTTTTTCCATGCTCTTGAAGGTTAACGAAGAGCAATTTTTATTTTTTGCAAGGTAAAAATTTTAATAGGCTCATAAAATTTGTGGATTTTGGTTGTCTCAAGGCACCCAAAAAGGTGTCTCATCCCTCCTGAGCCCAGGCTCTCAAGATTAGACTAATGAGTGGAAAATTTGCCTTTTTG
This sequence comes from Tringa solitaria, assembly GCA_026413425.1. Taxonomy (NCBI): domain Eukaryota; kingdom Metazoa; phylum Chordata; class Aves; order Charadriiformes; family Scolopacidae; genus Tringa; species Tringa solitaria. The sequence continues at coordinate 90,917,941 of JAOXJM010000001.1, read as the reverse complement.
TCTGTGTCTCAGCTGCTTTTTCACTTTGAATTATGTATTGATGGGGTCTATGTACAAGAAAGCTATCATACAAGAAAGAGGTAACAAAAAAAGTGAAGTGTTCCTTCTTGTAATAGGTTTTATAGTTCATAGAGTCTCTGGTTTCTCATGGACGAGTGGTTCTTGCATCTTCTGGCAAACTTCTGTATAGCAGCTACTTTAAGCTGTGTTTCCAACTGCTAAGAAAGAAGGAAGTAGGTGAGAAGATTTAGTTAGGCACGTGTGCCTTGTGTTTGTGATCTTTCATCTGTTCTGGATCACTTGCTATACAGCAGGTATTATAGCTACATGAACGGAAGAAACAAGGGTACTTGTGGCATTCTCACATGATGCTTTACATATCATCTAGGCAATATCTGCTTGCATCAAAAATCAAAGGGATCACCCAGACCATGAAGTCACCTGTCCTGAAATGACATACCACCGTGCAGTGGGTACTTAATAGAAATTAATTTACTGTAAGTGTGCTAATTGAAGAGCACAAGGCCTGTGTTCTGTGCTGTTGTGCGTTCCTTCATATTATGGTATGTCTGTTTCATGGAAGATTTTGCAGTGATATCTTGTTTGAAGTCACAAGGTGATGGTTACCACATTCATCAGATTCAGTGCTGCTTAGTAGACTGGTTTCAGATTCAAAATGGAGGGTAGGTTACATTGACATACTCAGCAAAGTTTGAATCTATTTTCAGTGTTCATGTTCTTGTTCTTTTTATAGTTTGTTTTCTGTTCTGTTTTTTTTTTAAAGAGCTTGCTCATCTCTGAATGTATATGCTGTCCTTCTGCATATGAAGGAGAATTTTTCCTCTCCTTGGTGATGAGCAAGTAATCTGAGGGATAAAAATATACTTTCCTGAAGAGCCAGATGAATAAATGACCAAATGTTTCTATGATGTTAACTTGGTCTCCACCCTCTCAATCATTTTCTGAAGGAGATGAAACTGCATTTGTCTCTCTGGCAGCAGTGAGCAAGCAGGTGGTTCAGAAATCCCCGCACTTTTGTGGGAGAGACTGAAATATCCTTGAGAGATGACTTCACCACAGACACTGTAGGGTTTTAGAGACATCCTTTTTTTTTTTTTTTCCCATCTCTTTTTCCCTTTAGTGTTTTCTCTTTAGTCAGTGACTGACTTACGAGCTAACAAAATCCCTCACAGGACCAAATCTTCCCTTAATCCCAGGGTAAGGATCCTGAATAGTTACAAACTTGCTGTTTCTTCCAAAAAATCAGTGACTAAGCAGGGAGTGATGTCTTTCTGTTTTTAACATCCCTTAAAGAGATATGGTAATGCTTTTGATCTGCTGAAATTGATAAGATTCCTACCAGGAGACTTGATTTTTAAAAGGAGTTGGGATGCAGTTGCTCAACATGCCGAAGTAATGGGAGAGTGCAAAGCACATGATGTCTTCTGGAAAGAGGTCTGCAACTCTCTGCTCATCACTACAAATGTGGTTTGGGACAAGAAAAAAGGTGTTCTCGCCTCAGTTACTACAGGGCTACAGGACATTTCTTCCTTTCCTGTGTAGCAAAAGCTACTTTGAAGCATCATGTTCAGCTCAATGCCACACATATATGCCTAAGGAAAAGTAAACTCCTGTCCCTGTTCTTCTGCTTTCTTGTGTGGTGGTGTGCCAGCTAGTGTCCGGGCATGGGAAGGGGCTTTTGGCTAGGCCACATCATGTCCTCTGCCAGAGAAAGTGTCAGGTTTGTTCTCCTTCTGTAGTCCTGATGTGGCCTGTGGGCCAGCAACTGAGCCATGCTGAACCACGGAAGAAGATGAAAAAGTCTCCTTGTTAATCGGAATCCTAGGATCTGGCCATTTAACAGCATCATGGAGCCTTTTTTTTTTAACTGGGGCCTTCTGACCGAATGTGTTTAGGACTTTGATACTTGCCCTGAGTGAGAATACATTGTTTGTGGTGGATTTGCACCACTTCCAAAGATACAGCCCTTCCTTTTGGGTAGACTGCTTTAGTGTTTTCCTGAAAACTGTTTGCAGTGGCTTTTATCCGGAGGGATATTCTCTTGTACCGTGGCTGAGTATCTCATCTGGGCTGTGCTCTTATTCACAGTAGACTCTTGTGCCATTTTGGTGTACAGGCTGGACAGTAAGTGGGAAGAGACTGCTTTCCTTTAATGGGTTCTTCACCCAAGGACTCTGCAATAAGGAAGAGTTTCCATCCTGGCATGGAAACTGCAAGATCAAGCTGTTTATCTGGGAAACTGATGCAAGAGTGCTTGCCTGTATAGCTTGATGCACCTATTGGCATGTGGAGTTAAAGGGAGTCAAGCAGGAGAAAGAAAATAAACTAACAGTCTGTTTCCCCTCTCATGGGATCTTGTCAAATTTTGTTTTTTTAAGCTCTGGGGGATCCTGCAAGAACAGCAGTTAACTCAAATGGGAAGAAAAACTGGATTCAACAGAGGATGTAAACACTGCCAGACAGGAAAAGTGCATGGTTGAGAATTGGATGTCATTTTTGTGCTGGTCATGGTTTATACTCATCTGACCGCAAGTCAGATTTCTCATCCCTTGGAGACAGCGAGCCTCTTGTGAGACAGTAAGATGCCTTTTGGACTGTGTTAGAGAGTTGTTATGTTACTCTGCTGACAGTAAAGGTACTGTGTGAAACTTCAACCATCTGTTGCCTCCTCCTCCCCTGTCCAATTCTGTAGTGTTTTGGACATATGCAGTGATTGTGGTTAGGTAAGATCTTCCCAAGTCTGTTTTGCATATGAGGTCTGTACAGGCTTACAGTTGTCCTTAGAAGGCTCTGTCTGTGTGGGAGGTTTTCACCAGGTCCTTTTGAAGAATGTATCTGTGTCAGTTGTTTGTCATTTTAGTATTGGTGTGTGAACTTGTGATGCAGTCTTCACCCTTGTAATGTCTCTAACTACATGTATATGAGTGTGTATAGATATATACGTATATATAGATATAGATATAGATATATATATACATGGGCACACCATATGGGATTTTGTGCCTGGAAGTAGAGAAAAGAGCCCGTACCATGTGGCCAATTGCTGGTTTTGTGGCTCAGAGCTCAAGTCAAGCTCTTCCTGTAGATTAACTGATCTCAGGCCATCTCCTGCTGAGGTTCAGGTGACGTTTGCCCATGTATTTGAGTTCATACTGTGGCAGTTTAAAGCGCACCCATTCACAGTACCTTGCATGAAAGCATAAGCTGCTTGCTTGGAACGCACTTGGAACTTTCATACTAGGAAAATATAGTTAGGAATGTATACTCCTATTCAGAGCTGCCAAACTTTGTCCTAAGTGGGGTTCTTCAGATGATCCATAAAACCAAGTGGTCTGGGTACTAGACTCTTTCATGGTGATCCATGAGAAAATCAAGTTTGAGCTCCCTGCTGTATTGCATAACATTTCTTTGGCAAAACTGGGTAGCTGTTCTGAAATGAAGACCTGGATTTCACAGAGGTTTTAGCAAAGAAATTGGTACTTTGAGAGTTTTCTGACATGCGCTGATTTTCCCTTGATTCTGGTCATACCTTGGAACAACTTCTGACGGTACCTAACACTCAAAGCCACTCACATCACTTTTTCCTCCTGCTAAAGCCTTCTTCTGTCTCCTACACAGGATTTTAGCTCTCCCAGTTTGTGATCCAGCATTTTGCTAGGTTGATGGTAGTCTTAGAAAATTACAGTATGTTTATTGTAGTATATGTATAAAATTTATGTAGAAAATAGGTTAGACACAGTAGATTTGTTTGAGGTGATTTGTCTTTTCAGTGAGGTACTACACATGCTGCAAGGCCTCAATGTGCAGCCAGGGGTTTAGTTTTAGTAGGAGAATGACTCTGAAGCTGTATGTGCAGCATAGCTTCGATGTGCTGCTGTAGGGTAACAATGCCATGTCTTCATGAATTCAAAAACTTAACAAGGAATCAAAATTAAAATAGCTAGAATTTCTTTAACTTTCTACTTCTGGGAATTGAGTTGTATGGAATTTTACTCAATTATACTCAATTGCTTCTGAGAGATTAATATGGGCAACTCTACCTGCTTCCTTGGGTTTAGCATTTTTTGTTTTGTTTTGTTTTTTTTTAAAGTAAAATATTTCACACTCATTTTCTAATTAGACACTAAAAGTGGATTATTTATAAGGTTTAGTGCAAGAAAGTGTTTGGTTTTTTTTTTGATGCACATGAAAAATTGTTAGTATAGCATCAGGTAGATCTAAGTGTTTGAAAAGGTAAACTCTGCAATGCCATGTTATCTGTTTCTCTTAATAAAAAAATATGACTCTTGCAGTTGTCTGTATGACAAACTTTTATTGGTAAAGTACACTGAAATAATCTCAGCTGCTCCAATTTCAATTATAGGAATTTGCTTTCCAAGTATAGAATTTTCTCTTTTATGAGCATAAGAAATGGTTAATGTTATTTAATACAGTGCTTGTGGCTTAATACTTATTATTCAGCTGCTGTAATTTTGGTTCCAATGTATAATTACTCCATAATTACAGCATTATCCAAAGCAAAAATGGGAAATAGTGCTATGTGAAAAGAAAATGTTCCTATCTTAGAAATTGTGTATCGAAACTCATCCTTATTCTTGAATGTCTTGAAATTAACTGGAATGTAGACATTTACGTAGCAGGATAATTCAGCTCCAATTTAGGTTAAGAACTGTAGTATATATGACCAAGTATATATTTAAAAATAAAAAAAAAGAAAAAAGATTAATGAAGCTGTGTAGAGAGAAGTACAGAAGGAGCCTGGTTTTCTGTAGATCTGTGCCTATAGAAAGGCAAAGGCAGCAGCTACTGCAGCTGAGTTTGAATCCCACATTTCAGATTTTCCTCACTGTGGTTGTCTCTCAACTCTTTCTACAGCCAAGGATTATCTAGTATCTGTTATTTAGTGTAAGTTAATTTGTTACCCCACAGTAATTGGTCTGGGTATCTAAGACCCAAACTTCTTAACCCTTATAGCCATCTCCTCTTTAATTTCACTAATTCTTTTTTTTTTTTTTTTTTTAATCTGCTCAGTGTTTGCATGGAGTGCCACATGTCCATGAGTCATGAAATAGGTAGCTGAGACCTCAGTAAGGACTACAGAATAAAAATGTACACCTTCAAAGTGTGTATATATATTAATTTCCTTCAAGGGTATTTTTGACAAGCATAGCTTTGTTGAGACATTTCTTTGTGTGGGAGTGTTTGCCTCATCGTTGCTTTTCCCCACACATGAAAATAAACCACAGACTTTTAAATATCCTGAGAAAAGTTTCTTCAAAGAAAGATCAAAAGTCTTTACTACTGTCTGAGGAAGCTGTATGGCTGCCTCTCTTGTGAACTCATGTCTATGGAGAGCTGGCTTAGACAATCAAGATCATTATTCCATTGATTTGATAATTTGCAACCTACTCTGAGAGGAGATGTCTTTTTTGAAGAGGGAGGAGGCGGGGGAATCCACAGATACCCCCTAATTTTACCAAGACAGACATGAATGAAATAACTTTTCAAAGCCAACTCTGATGTTTTTCCCGCTATATTGTGTGGGATGCTCTACTTCAAACAATTGTCCTTGGCAGTGCATGTTCAAGAGTTCTGTGTAAGAATGAGTTGATTGACATTTTTAAATATGCAATTTTATCTACTTTTGTGGCTACTGAAGTTACATGAAATGTCCAGGTACGGCTTTCAGACCTTGACACAAATTGTATATCTGATATTTTGTTGCTTGCTTGCTTGGTCTTGCTTGGTTTTGATTTGATTTGTCCAAAAATGTCTTTTCGTCTTTTTTTTTTCTTTCTTTTTTTTTTTGTATCTAAGCAACATAGAACACGTATTAGCCAAGCTTTTAAAGTTTGTGGTTTTCTCCTTAATCTGAGATTTCCCACCTTTAGACAGTTTCTTTTTTAAATGTCTGTTTGCTGTCATGAACTTCATCATTTATGCTTCAGACTAAATGCTTATGTGCTGTGTGATAGTAGAGAGTACTTAACTCATAGAAGCTGTTGAGAATAGCATTTCTCTTTTGAAGAATTTTACTAGTTTCTTCATGCTGGCACCAAGCAACTGTGAACAACACTTGGTAAGACTTCAGGCTTGTGTCTAAACCTAGGATTTCTGAGTTGTCGGTATGGGATTTTTGTTTGTTTGGGGTTTTGTTTGTTATTGTTTTAAACCAAGCTTCTTCATACCATCCCCATCAATTACTATATTCTGCCGCTATCTAGAAATTGAACAGTAACCTTTCATCAGTTTATCTGATCAGAGATGAAATCACTCAGGTTGCTTTTTTGCTGGACTCTAGGGTTTTCTTTTAGCTGTGTACTGGATTTTCTCTTTATATGCTAATGTTCAGATCTTTATTACATTCTGTGATTTGGTACTTTGTGTTCCTATAGTCAGGGAAATACTGATATTTTCTTTGTATTTGGTAATGAACCAGTGTGATTGCATGTTGTCATTCTCCTTGCTTTCTTGTGTCATTAATGACAATACTTAAATATGTGACAGCAGGCTGACATTTTTTCAGACTGAGGCACTCTTTAGTTGTGCAAGAGTTCTGCTCTGGCATTTTCCTCTTCCAACTGCAACTACAAAACAGCAACATGTAGACGTCGGTGGAAGATTCCTCACCACCCTCCCCACACCCACGTTCTCCATATTTGACATCCAAGAGAAGTGCTTGGATAAACTAGCTAAATATCCTAAATCATTCTTTCACAGGAGTTTAGTGGAAACAAATATCTCTCGGATCTCCAATCTTCTCGCTGTAGCCTTTTTGTGCCGATTAGACTTTATTTCCTATGGAACAGAGAATTTAGGTTTTGGGTTTTAGTGAAGGGAAGGGATGCTGTCATCGGGACGAATAGCACAAGTTCCATCCTCGCCTCCGAGCCAGGAGTACTGATTGGCAGTGCCCTGTATCCCCCTAATCTAATCCCACAAATGCTGCCTGCGGGCGTGATTCATGGTGACGAGTTGCATGATTTTGACAAGAGTGCCATAGGGCCACAACATGCTCTGAAGAAACTTTGAAAACTTTAATTGTTATGCTTTGGTGGAAATCAATGTTGTTTTGGATCAAAATCTCGTTTTGTGACAGGAATGTGGATTTCTGCTTTTTGTTGTTTTGGAGGCTTTTTATTTTGTTTTCTTTGGCTTTTCTTTTGTTTTGTTCTTACTTATCTTGGTTCTACCAGTTGATTTTATGGCAACAGAATTTTTTTTGTTATCTGGTCCACATTCACCTCCACACAAATGAACATAAGGGAAACATGAGCTTTCAGGTAGATTCTGAAGTCAG
>JAOXJM010000001.1:90884127-90910520 GCA_026413425.1 Tringa solitaria | reverse complement strand
CAGGTAGATTCTGAAGTCAGCTTTGTAATTCTTTTTTAGTTTTCAAATACTTTTTTTCATTAAGATTGATTATTGCCTTAAATAAGCCTAAGTAAAATTACAACTTTGAGTAGTGGCTTGTACTTTTTATATTGTTCATATTTATTGGTGACTGTGGCTATATGTTTCTGCCAGGAAAATGTGAAAAGCACAGAGTTTGAAAAGTAACTGTACATAGTGAAATTAATTTTTGTATGTGTTCAGATTGCAGGTTTTACTAGCCATGACATTCATTATTATTTATTATAATGGCTTACAGTTTTGGACCTTCAGCTCCCATAGGATTATGCTCTGTTCTGATGATGCAACTTTGGAAAATGCAATAAAAATGAACTGGAAACCGCAGCTTTCTATTAGAAACTTTCTCAGAAGCAGTGAGGTTAAGTTGCCTCTACGCAAAGAAAATGAAGTGGAATGAATGTCAGTCAGGCAGGTAGATGGACCTCCTCTGTGTCCCTGACTGTGCCTTCTTTCACCCCCTGCCTTGTTTGAAATTTGGGCTTGAAGCCATCAGCTGTGCTTTGGTGAAGGGCAAGCGGAGAAAACTCGTATGTTCCTTTCATTGCTACATAAGGACCCCGCAGTTTTGCTACATGAGGTTCATACGTAAAGGCAAATGATGATTTGTGGCTGCAGCTGTGACTTCACCCTGGTTTTGATTATAGTGTAGCTGAGTCCTCGGGGCGTAGGGCAAGGCATCCTTGAGAGGTGACTTAGAGCACATATTGTTGTTTGTTCCTCTCTTTGTTTTCCCACTTGTTCAAATAAAATATAGCTGTGGCCAGTTGCTAGCCCAGTGGCTAGTGGGAGTTCAGGAAAGGGATTTTTCAGACATAAATGGATGGATCTATCCAAATATTTCACAAGGTTCTGATGTTCAAAGACGTCCTAAGGGAACACTAAAGTCTTGGATGCCTTCTTCCCTGTCCCCACCTCTCTAAAGGCCTCTCTGAAAAGTCCAGTTAAAACACCTGTTCATCCTTTTGGAAGAATGGTAATTAAAAGGAAAGCAAAATCTTGGTATTACTCAGCTTAGTTGCTTGGCACCACTTGTCCTGTGTTTTGCTGGAGCTCTGTTACATGTGTATTGGTGTTGGAGATACTTGCAGAAAGCTTGTCCACCTGCCTCTGTGACGAACAGCGTGGAACTAGGCTGAGGAACTAGTACTGAGGGACACAGTAGGGACCTTTCTGCTGCTTGTGTTCAGCCCCGCAATTATCATGGCAAGATTTGGCTTCTGGAGCAGCAGGTATCATAAGTGGGTTGATCTGCCAGGAGAGTCTTGGTGGAATTGCTTTTTTTGGTCTTGGTGGCAATGATATTGCATCCCTACTGTGTTTTCCTGGCAGCTGAGGACAGGTCTGCAGTTTTTCAGGTGTGTTAAGGAGGGCATGGACAGGTGACTATTAATGTTTGTATTTAACATACAAGTCCTTCCTAGCAAAGCAATGAGTCATATCCTGCAGGCACAGAGGGCCTCCTTAGAGCTGCTCCTTAGTAAAACTTCATTGAAATTGTTTTATCTGAAGCTAACGTTTAGCTCCTGAGAGCACCATGCCTCTTCTGCACATAAATAGTGCTTATTTCTTATACATGAAGTCAGCAGATTAATGCCTCTTCTGAAAGTACCTGTGCACCTCATCTGAATGTATCCTCCTAATTCTATGTTATATAGGTACAGACATCTCTCCTAGACATAGATGAAAGAGACACCTTCTGGTCAAACTTCTGACATGTAGGTTTGCCTGTGAATATTTCCTTAGCATTTAAAAAAAAAAAAACAAAAAAAAAACAAAACAAAAAAACCCCAAACAAACACACATTTCAAAGCAGCCACCCCATTTATTTCTGAGTGGTTGTAAAGGAGTAATTTTAACACACAGCAGGTGTGTGTGTAGTGATCATACGTTCCCATGCATTAATAGGATTTACATTATTTCTCTAGGAGGATAATTTTTCTTAGCGCTATTCCAATCAATGCTGTTTTGAGTGAGTGAATAAGTGTTTTTAAAGTGTTAACAGTAGAGTGGATTTAGCTTGATTAAGACAATACACAGCCCCAAATAGCTAGTTGTTCCTGTATTTGCAAGCTATTCTGTTTGAGGAACAATCACAGATACTAACGCTCCTCTGGTACAAAAATGGCAAGTTTTCTGCTTAAATTTCTGGAGCTAAAAGAAAGGAAAGGCTTTTAAATGAAAGGCTAGAGGATCTGTCCTGGATCATTTAATACCAAATGCCAGTAAACATGAGAGTGCATATGGTGGGATTCTGCAAGCTTTCCTTGTGCAGGTAGCCCCAATAAAGTCTGTGGGGCTGCATGCGTAAGATAGGATTACAGGGTTGAGGACTGTATTTTGTGACTCTTATTGCTAGTATAACTCTGAGCACCTGCATTTTCCTTTAACTATAGTCTGGACAGTCTCAAAATGTAGCGTTTTTAAAGGCGTTTTGTTAACATGAGCAGAATTTGTAAATTAAACCTAGAGCAAGTAAGTTGTTTTACCATTATTTTAAGGTTTAGTCATCATTTTAAGGTTTAGTTTCTTGCTATATAGCCTTAAAAAAAGAAGAGAAGGGAGGGAACTACAAAACAAAACATGAAATTCTGGGATAGTAGAGGGGAAGATATATTTGTGATACCTGAGAAGAAAAAAGTAGCTGTCCAGTTTGGCTTTCAGGGTTTAGAACTGAAGAAAAGAATAAGGAAGAATTGCATATATATGGTAACAGTGAGGCAGATTGTGCCTTATGACTCTAGTATTAATAATGACAGTGATGCCATTTTATCATACACGTTCATCATTATTTTCTTGCATGAGTCTTAAGACAAACTATGTAGGTTTATCAGGGCATATTCATAGCAGGATTGGTTTTGTCATAATTTCAGTTTCATGCAAATCGGAGCTGCAGAACTCTTGCCAATCTCTTTAAGGTTAGTTGGTAATTTCTATAGAATTTATATGATTCTGGGCAAATGCTTCAATGGTAAATAGTAGTGGTTGAGCATCAGAATTTGTTTCAGGAAACTGAATAAAATTGGAATAATTTAACTTGTCATTCTGCAGATAGCCTTTTGCAAGTAATATGTTCTAGTTTTAGTGTTGCTTTATTTGAAGAATGATATTTACAACTTCTTAATGTCCTGTTAGGTTCTAGACAAGGTTCTTAAATGCCCTTGAAAAAATTCAGAAACCTGATCATCTTTACCTTACTGCATCTGCATCGTGCATTTCAAAATGAAATTGTTGCTAAGAAGGTGTCACAACACACTGCATTTTTTTCAGGGTCTGAACGATTAAAAAGGCTTATGGCAAATTCTTGTTCTTGTGGTGTTCTTCGTATATCTCTTAAACGCACAGTATCCCAATTGATAGCCTTCATGTTGTGTCATCAACAGCATTTGTCAGAGATGTGTGATTTTAAGGATCTGTACTAGATATAATTCAGTTTAGCAAGTTGAACTCGATCCTAAATGATTACTATTGTTCAGGGCCCGTAAAAATAGTTTGGAGGCTTAGTCAGAACTACAGTAATAAACGTAGTGAGCAAGCTTTGAAAAAAATATTAAGAACAGGATCCTGTGAAGTTATACAGGCCACCTGTGCAAGACGTAACCCTGTGGAGGTTTAAGGCCGCCTTCCCAAAGGGCTTGTACAATACTTGTAAGAAATAGCTTTGTCGAATTTGCAGCTGCCTTGTTAAGCACGGACCCATGTCATCTGCTCCCTGGCTTGGCAGGTAGAACAAAGGCAGCGTTTTGGCCGTCGTCTAACCGCTGGAGCGGGGGGGCTTGCCAGCACGGCTCTTAGTGGGGCCTGTGGGCCCGTGCCGTGTCCCCTGCCCCGGGGTGGGCAGCCATGCCTGGCTCTGCCTTTGCTCCTGGTGCTCTGGAGGGCAGAGCACCTGGGCACCTGCTAACCAGCCGCCCCGGGGGCAGCAGGGCTGCCTGGGGAGGAGGATGAAGGGACAGGAGGATCTGAAGAAGCACTTGCCTAAATGTGGATGGCAGTTTCGGGGAAGTGGCCGGCAATGTTGGTGTTCCGTCTTTGCTTTGTGGAAGTGACGCGTGCAGGTTGGACTGGACAAAGCATCTGGAAGCCTGTGAATAACACTGTGCCCTACTTTGGGACACAAATAAGGCTCCTGTGTATTTACATATATAAAATAGGTATATATATTTTAAAATGTGTAAGTATATACATATGCAAACTTATTCCACTGTGAGGGAAAATTGTAAGGGCTGAGATGACGACACCTTGTAAAAAAGGGTGATTACTGGTCCAGAATCAGATATCTTAAGATAAATGTTTTCTTTCAGATATGCAGAGCAGTGTGCGGGAAGGTTTTCACACTAGCTGTGCACGCGTGATTAGCCTAGCTGGCTGTAGGCAGCGAAGAGGGATGGGGGCTATCAGAGGGCACTTCACAAATCCAAGGCTGGATTCCTGCTCAGCAGAAGACCAGTTTTTTCCATGAGTGTAGCAGGAGACTGAAGAGGCCGGTTGGTTAAGTACCTAAGCACTGAGATATGAAAACTTACTCCTTCCTACAGGAATCAGTGTTGCTTCTCAAAGATGTCGAAGTGCTTGGTTAGTGCAACATACCAGAATTTGTTTTGCTGAAGCCCTGCAGAATTGATGTCAGAGTTGTAGCGGGAAAATTATTAAAACAAATGGCTTATCAGCCTATTTAATTAGGTGCTTCTAATGATATCTCTAAGAAAAAGTCTGAAGGTAGTTACTAGCATCTGTTACACAGCGAAGAGTGCTTGTAGGGGATTCCTTTTCATTGTTCTGGGAATACTTCAGCTCAGCCCCTAGCACTGGTCAGAAACCAGAGAGCTTTAACAAAGCAAATAAGCTAAACTGGAAAGCATCATTATGTCTTTGTACAAATATATTTTGGGTATTAAATGCAGTTCATTCCCTGTCTCCATAAAATGTAAGGTAGCACCGGACTACCTATGCTCTATCTCCTAGGTCTATTAGACCATGGCTGTTCAAATGGGAAAGTAAATGCATAAGAGGCATCTGATTTAGGACTTGGATATCCTGAGCAGCACATATTAAGTAAATGGAAACAATTATTATCTCATAGCATGATAATCAGGGGACACTCAGTGAATCAGTTTGCCAACAAAATTGAAACCAAGTAAAATACTTCTTTGCACAGCCCATAGTCAAATCTTAGAGGTCAGGATATCACTGAAGCCAGGGGTGCTACTCCATACAGTAAGGAGATTCACAGAGGATCGCTTTGGTTGTGGTAGTTTAGCAGGATGTTCTGGAGGCAGCTTAAATCCTTAAATGGCAGCTGGGGGCATGCTAGGAGAAGGATCACTCTGTTAATGCTCCTGTTGCTGTCTTTGTCCAAGCATCTGCTTTTGGCCCCTGTCAGAAAGGTTTTGGAACTAGTTCAACCACTGACTTTCCTCATGCATTTATCCTGTAGCACGGGTGAGACTCTAGAGTATTAATTCTCTAGTAACTTTTAAAGCTAGATAGTGAAATACATTTTGTTGCGATCCGCTAATTATTTACAGCAGGGAGTCAGGCTAGCTTTGCCCATGTGATACTTTATATATCAGAAGTTACAGCTGTCACAAGTCATGATTTCCATTCAAAATAGTGATTCATCTTTCCATGAGTCGTCAAGAGATCTCACAGTGGGAATGAAATTTTAGCTCATGTCACCATTCTGTAAGAGGAAATACATATGGAGACAGGACATTATGTTTGGGTACATATGTTTTCAGTTGAGCTGGGTTTTCTTTAAGAACTTTAGTCTCAGAAGTGTTTTGAGCAAATTTAGTATTTTTTTGTCTATGGTTAGCCTCAGCGTAGTGGTTGTGGAGGAAGAAGGCTTGTTCTTATGGGAAAGGTACACTTCAGCTTAGCCCTTCAAACATGGCTCAGTCCTAACTAGGAAAACTAGCTTTCAGTGTGGCAGAAGAGCCTCTAGGAGATTTCAGTCTTTTTCTCCATCCTATAATTGCTGGTAATGTTATTCCAATCAATGTTTTAATTCACAATGCATTTCTGCTGTATTTCTGTCATCTATCTGGTAGACATTTGCCTTGCTTTTTTCTAACCACTTGTCAGAGTGGTCTGTTAGAGATATCTATTACGTTGCAAAGGCCTCTTGGGTATAAGCTAACCATGCCAACTCTGCCTTTGGCGTTACTCTTACTACATACGAAATTCTGGAAAGAGCAATCATTTGGAGAATATGATTTCAGGATCTGTAAATCCAACATATCACAAGTGACTCTACGCTTTGGTTGTCCCTTGTGTTGAATTTTTTGTTTTTATTTTTCGCTTTGGTTGTCTTTTTAATGCTCAGTATACAAACTCAGTAGGGGAGCTGGAATGGAATTTGGAAAAATCTGAAGTCCAAATGTCACAGTTTTATAAAGAGAATAAATATGCTAATGAACAGCATCTGTATAAACTTGGGGTAACATTGTGCATATTTTCAAGTATTGTATTTCTCATGAAGAGATGTCTTTTATAAGAATGACGCTATGAAGGTTGAATCAAAGGACAACATTTGGAGAGCGCTTTGTATCGTCATATTTTGTATGTGACAGGATACGAGACTTTGACCTTTCCTTTTAAGAACTTAATTTTGTCCCAGTTTGTCCCAAATTCTAGTCTTCATGATTCAGGACATTGACATCCTTAAAATGATTTTTACAACTTAAGTTCAGTTGCTGAAGAACCTCTTTTCCTAGTGCAGAGTCCTTAGGTTTGTGCACCCACGGAAGTGATGACAGTCAGAAGAGCGCTGTGAGAATGTTTTCAATCGCCTTTATCTTTCGGTGTTTCCTGCAGCACAGTGCAGCTTAAGCAATGGTTGCGGTAAGAGGCAATTAAATTGATGTAAAGACCAAGTTGATTTGACATGTTTTTTAAACCAAGTGTTTATTAGTTGAAATAATCTTGGGCGTTTTTTGGCATAATTTATGTTTGAGTGGGAACTTGACTCATTGTCAGAATTCTGTGTATTTGAGTATGTTAAGCTGACATTACCAAATGGAACCATGGGAGGCTTTTGGCTTGTGTTTATGGAGTGTAAACCAAAGCTCCTACCTTGCTGCATCAAGAGCCACAAAAATGTTAATAGAAGTCAGAGAGGCAAGAAAAAATGTATTCCATATAGCCTGTCAACTTGCCAGTACTAGCTTTTTCCTTGGGTTACTTTCCACTATTTTGTTCCATCTAGTTTTAGGTATCACAAGGGATGAGACATCGTCGGTGTTCCTTTGGAAATTATTTTGCAGTCCCGATCAGACTCTGAGAAGCTTCTCCCTCGTTTATGTTTCCTGATCCTCAGATTTCCAGAGCAGAACCTGCACCCAAACTGTCAGCAGTTGCCTTCCTCTTAGCTTTGGCAAAATGATTCAGGCTTCCCTCTTGCTGCTGTCTGTTTTTGTTCTACTGAGTGAATCAGTGAGCATTTGCATGACTTAAACTACAAGTGTTTTAGGATAGGTATTGTGTTACTTTCTGCTGAAGGGTGCTGTGAACATTTTAAATCAACCTGCAGGTATCGGGTGAAGTAGCTGTAGTTGTTAAGAGTTTCTTTTATTGTATTTTCTTTAATTTTTCTCAGGCTGGATTTTCTGCACACAATTTGACATCTCTGAGATCTTCCTAACCAGTCTCACTTGTTCTCCACTTCCTCACTCTTTTTCCCTTTAACGCTAAGGTACTTCTGCATAAGCCTTACTATAGGCACATGAAAAGGCCAGTTATAGGCACTTAAAGCTAGATTAAGATGAAGTCGGCTAGTAAAAGGTAAAATTAATCATTTAAACTGCTTGTAAGATTGGACAGTTTTTCCCTACTTCATCAGACATAATTTGTCCCTGAAGAACATGTTGCTTGTATCTCAACAGCTGGTTGCCAATGTGAACAGAATGCAAGACTGAGTTGTTGTTTGAGCCTGCAGGAACATGGTAATTTTTGCAATTGTTTCAAAATCCAAAATCTTTCTGGTCTATTATCATTCAGTTAGTTCCCTCTTTTTTTCTTTTCTTTTTTTTCTATTATATAGATATAGATAAAACATTAAATATGTATTTAATCATTATAGCTGTGGAAAAAGAAGGAAATTGAGGGCAACTGAAAATCAAATTTAAACAATAGTATGCATATTTTAATTTTTGGCTTTGGGAAATATTTTCTTGATTTCTAAGATTTAATGGGTCTTGTTTGCCCTCTAAAGCGGGGGATGTAAGCTAATAGAAACTGCAAGGGATTGACTTTGTGGATGCAACCTTATGCTAAAGTTGGTTCTTTTAGGTTTCTGGTGCTGGAAAGGCAGGAAGGTTTGACCCTTGCACAAGGTTTCTGAACCAATTTCTTCCTAAATGAGTTCTTAATACCTGTTCAGAAATTCAGGCTAGAAGGTGACATGTGACAACTTACAAATGCTGGGTAGAAGTTCTGGGAGTCTTATGCTATACATTCCCTGTTACCTGTGTGCTCTGCTAGCTTGCCTATAAATCTTGTTCCTTCATCATCTCAATTGCAGAAATATATTATGTTCAGCTTAGGAGAGAAGGGAGGGGAAAAGTCTATGAAAATAGACAATTTTGCCCATTTAGCTAGAGATAATATTTTTGCCTAGTTCTTAGCTGAGCTTTGTCAACTCATGTACCTTCTTGTGGCAGAGACACTGATTGTGGTCAGGTGCCAGAAATAGCTGAATACAGCGTTACTTCTTACTTTTTCTTTTGCTTTCCACAAAACTTACCTGATTTTTGGCAAAAAGTTGTTCTATCTGTTAAAATATTGACTTAAAATGTATGTGATGATCAATTCATTTGAAAATTCTTTGTTGGGAACAGTAGCTTTTCCCTCCTCAAGTCCATCTGTCTCTTCCCTGCACTAAATAACATGTTCTAAAATTTAGCCAAAAATAAACAGAATAAAAGCCTAGTCCTATTAATGTGATGCTATATAATGATATCAGCTTAAAGGAAGCATGCTGTAGCCATCTTGCTAATTATCTGTGGCCCCTTAGGCCTTTAAATATAGTATTCTGCATGCATCTGATGTTTTTGTTTATGGCTTGGGGGAAGAACCCCAACTCGTTTCATCTCATCTCTGTTACACTGACTTCAGCTTTCAGGCTTTGTCTATTAGTTGTCTATAGGTATAGAATCATGGGATTTTATAAAGGAGCTACTTGTTAGGTATCACAGGTTATAAGGCTTTAACTCATCCAAAAACCCCGACTGTCTTTTGCTGGGGTGCAAACAGAACTTTGAGGCAACCTGTAGTTTGATACTGAGACCCAGCTAGTTTAAAAGAAAGGGGGTAGGAAGAGGTCTTCTACTGACAATGATGATGCCCACTTAGTGTTAACAATTTCTTTAGTTTAGAGCAGTGTCATATTTGTTGCAGCACATCTTGGTGCAGTGTTAGGAGGCTCTAATTCGATTCTTGAGCCAGGTGGTTGGAAATTGCTTACTTCTGCATTTGTCTTTGTGTTTTGCTTGTTTTCTTTACTGTAGGCAAAATTGAGCTGATTTCTTTTGTGTTGACTCGCTTCTCAGCCTTTGGCTTGAGCTGTTGTACACAATGAGGTACATAGTGGCAACTGGTATTTGAAAATTTGCCATTTGGAAGGAAGCACAGAGGGTTGCCCCGCCGACCTGCACGCACATGTATAATATATTACGTGGGGCTACGCCCTATCTCAGGTGGGAACAGAAGCAGCCAAAGGCATACAGAGATTTTTTTTGCAAGACAGAATCAGTTATGTGAAAGATATTTTTTTTTATTATTATTTCTTTTTCTTTTGTTTTCAAGTTGAGTCTGTAAATGCTTTCTTAGATACGATATGCAGTCTGAAGTGTTACAGTGTGATAACAGATGAGCTAAGTTGCTTGCTGCCAAAAGCCTGCAAAGTGTGGTGGGTATGCAGCCTAAGGAGAAATGCTGCTCTTTTAAAACTATGCCAACCTTAATCATCACAGTACCCTTGGGGAAAAAAAAAAACGTAAACTAGGTTCACTGTACAAACAAGGGGAGGATGTGCACGACACCTGTGGACACAGAATGAAAAAGGAAAGAAAGAAGCTGTGAAAACTACATCTTATCAGGACATTTGTGCCGGATGATCCCAGTCTCTTTGTCTCTCATCCACCTCATAACTGAGGCTTTTTGAAACATACTCTACACTCCCAGTTGCTGCTCTCTCACAGCCTCTTCTGGTGCCTGTGTTGGAGGGTTTGTGGAGTGGTGCAGCACTGTTCTCCTCATCCCCTCAACAGCCCTTACACAGGGTGTTAAAAACAACAACAAAGAAACTTTGGTTTGGTGATGTGGTTAAGTCTGTATAATCTTAAAGCTTCTCAAATGGAAACAGCGGCCATGCAGTTCAGTGAACTCATTGGGAGTAAATTTACACAAGTGGAACTTTCTACTCTATTTAAAAAAAAAAAAGTCACGTATAAACTTTTATACAAATAAAGCTTGTATGCCAGATATCATCCGTCTGCATCGTTATGGCTCTGTCTGTCCTCTCACACCCAATATAACGTGGGTGCAGATTTTTGGCTCATTTAGTGGAAATATGGGCATGATTGATACAGATCGAATTTTTGCTACTGCAAGATTCATTCAAACATAGAGCTTATGTTAGTGATTGTGCGAATAAAGCTTCATAAATGAATTAGGAAGGTTTCTGACAGCCTGCCTGACCCGAGACAGCTAGTTTTAAAACATCAGGAAGTTTTGTGGGGGTGTTGGGGATGGAAGTTTGTTGTATCATGTTCTAACTAAGTTCTGTGCAAATTCAGAGTACTCTTTGCTGCTTATCCAGGTTTACTTCGGCTTTATTGGTCCTACTGAGCAACTGGACAGTTTTATTTGCTGAGAGTCAGCCAAGTGCGCCTCTGTGGGAGAATGCTGATAAACCTTACTATTTTAAACCTGGCTGGCTCTCTCTGCTGTTTTTCAAGTGCAACGTCTCTCTTTCTTCTGCATGAATGATGTTGTCTTGCCTCCCCAGCTCGTTTGGACCTGGCTTCTACAAAGGTGGTAACAATTTTCAATTTCACAGCATGTGGCCCATTCATGATCTTTCTCATTTTTGGCTCACCTGAAAAGACTAAGCTTTTATTTCCCTCAGTTAAGCACTTTAAGACTGCTCAGTTGCCGGCATCCTGTGCACCCTGAAAAAGTCATTATTTTTCCAGTGTTCCTGCAAGACTACGATATCTGTTTTGATGAGGCAGTTAAGGAGTTAAAGGCTTGTGGAGTTTCAAAGAAATGCCCAACAGCTGCTGTAAAGTATCCTTACAATCTTAGCTGACCTCATTCTTGTCAGACAACAGTGATAATATCCAAAAACGGGTGCAAGAGAGGAAGTGTTTCAGGAAGGTATGTGTTTCATGCAAAAACATCAGAAATGTGCTCTCTCCCAGGGCCACTTACCGTAAGATCCATCTTAATTTAAGTGGGACAGTGAAATTTCAGAATGTGTTTACAGAAACGTTATTTCGGTCCAAAAAACCCATTGCTTGTTGTTCTAGTGTGCAAATGGCAAAAGCAGATGACTTAACCACTGCATGCCTATTTAATATAATGACATTGTTAGTTATGTGAACGTACTTTTTAAACCTCGGGAGGATTCGCATAGTTTTTTGGTAGTTTTGTTTACTATTTTTAAGTGGGGACTTTGACTTGAAAAAGTGGTACAGGAGAAATAAAAATCTACTTGCAATGCATTTGTCACATTTACTTTACATTCAAAGACTGATTTGATATCTAACAAACTTTAAATTAATTTAATCAACTAAGAGAGTTCCTTAGTAAGCAGAACAAAATCCCCTTTTTTAACCCCACTGCATTCTATGATTTAGAATTTAAAAGAATTGGATAAATAGAGCAATGCCCACTATGTGTAGGAAGTGTGAGAAAGTCTTCCAAATTTTTGCTAAGTAGGAATGCTGTGTTTTTTTAAAAGATGTAACTTTTTGACTAGTCAGTCTACTAAGTTATCTACAAAAAGCGTTCTATATGTACAGGTTCATAGTACTTCCATCTTACTGAAAAATCCATACATGAGATACGAACTTGTATTTTATTTATATTTTTTCAGTAGCAACCACCTAAAAACATACCATAAAAAGTAAA
The DNA here is from genome assembly GCA_026413425.1 of Tringa solitaria. Taxonomy (NCBI): domain Eukaryota; kingdom Metazoa; phylum Chordata; class Aves; order Charadriiformes; family Scolopacidae; genus Tringa; species Tringa solitaria. The sequence continues at coordinate 90,898,325 of JAOXJM010000001.1, read as the reverse complement.
AAATTCTTACCAGTTCAGAGCTCTTCTGTTGCTAGTTAGGGATATTTTCCCTATATTTCCTCTTAGTTGTGTCCAGAATTATCTCTCTTGTAGTATGAATCTGCAATAAAATTCAAAAGTTGGTTATGATCTTTTTTTTAACAAGCATAACGAAATATTGCTTGAGAGATTTACTTTGACTTGAGGTCTCTTTTTCAGCATTAGCTTGATAAATTTGTGTAAAATAATCTATTAAGGGTTAGACTAGATCAAATAAAAATTCTAGCATTCAAAATGTTGCACAGTAATAATATGCTCTTCTGATTAACTGTTATGAAGTCTAGCAGATGCCTGTGAGAACATTAAAATAAAGCAGTCCTGTTTCATTTAAATACTTGTTTGTTCTGCACCTTTTTCTGTATTCTCCTGTAGTTTCAAAAATATTCATTTGCTTTGTTAGGGAGCATGCAAATTCTAGCTGCTAGAGCTTACATAGAGAATTTAATTTTTGGGAATTCACTGGTTCATGAAGGATGTCGAAGGAGCCTTTGAGAAGAGTAGCCAACAGCTAGGCAGCTATAGAAGAGTAAAGAATAACAAGGTACTGATGTTGAATGGTATACTAATAACAGTTTATCTTTTATATGGAGGTGTGACCAAGGAGCTAGGTGAGGTGCAAGAGGAGATGAAGGCAGGCTACTGGGAGGAAGACCTGAGTGAAACTGAACTCAGTCCTGCCATGTGCTGAGGAATGAAATTAGTATGATCTGTGTTTTTCAGAAGGTGATCCAAGGATGTAACAGAAGAGAAAGGGAAAGAAAACGGGATTATTTGGACAAAGGAAGGCATTTTTTTGGTTTTTTTTGCTGCTAGCAACTCATTTAATATACACAAACAGTTGTTTCAAACTGAATTATATTTTATATTTGCCTGCTGTTTCTGGAAGTTATTGCCAAGAGTGAAAACCACATAATATATTTCTAGTATTAAGCCATCTATTACTGATAGATAATGACAGAGTAGAGGGAGAAGGCACCAGTTAGTCTGGGTTAGCTCATGTATTCTGGATAACTCTTTCTTGAGCTCTTAGATTTCCAAGTTTCTACCAGGCTATGTTGATTTCCCACTGCTTTTTGGACATGGTGAATTGTCTCTGCTCCCATGTCGATCAATGTCAGGTAATCTCTCAACTACTCCCATGATAGTCTTCCTCGTACTTTTTCATGTAATGCGCCATTTGGTCACTTTTCTATTAGCTATTATAATAAGATAACAAATACCATAATGGCTGTAATAACACCTCTTAACAAAAGAAGAATTTTTGAGTTTTAAAAACTACAGATGCCATGTGTTCTTACTTATGTTTTTGCTTTTTAACATTACAGGTGCTAGATTTTGAATCTGTAGTGACTTTCCTGTTTAAGCTCCTAATTTTTTAGGGTGAAGTATGGAACTTAGTCTCTAAAATCAAAAAAGTCTAACCTTTTAAGAAATTTTCTGTAATTATTGAACAGCTACTGATGAAGTCACAGGAGAGAGATAAAACCAGAATCCTGTTTTACTAATTGTTGGTTAAAACAATTTGACTCTACTAGGAAAGTTTCTTGTGAAGTGCTGTGTAAATATGATCCTTACAAAATCAACTAGTGATGTAAGATATGGGAAAGGATGTTGATCCATCAATGTGTCTCGTTGACTTTTCGAGGTAATTTATCACAAAGCATTTAATTCACTTGTTTTATTGCAACAATGAAGTTGAATGCATTCTTTAAGTTCTCTGTTTTTCTTCAAAGTATGTTGCCTTAGTTTTGACTAATAACAAGATGTACATAAGGAAATTCTGTGCTTTGGCTTAAAGGAAGAGAAAAAAAATCTTATTTTCATTATAGCACAATTAGATGCTTTATGGTCCTTTTTTGTCTTTAGTTAGAGCGGCGGCTATTAAGACAATGCTAGACGTGAATTGGTACACTTGTTAAGACCAGTGACTTGTCCAATATGCTAAGTAGCCGAGGAAATGATTGCAGCATCTCAGGGATTTCTTGCTTGAATTCAGCCCTCCAAGCAGGGAAAAAGGAAACTTTTTACATAGCTTTCACATACTTAAGTCATACTATGATAATGTAATGCTTCTTGACATGTTCTCATAGTATTTTGTTTAAGAACGAAAAAGCTCTTTACTATTTTGTGTCATTCTTTGAGTAATGGCTTGCAGCAAGTTTAATTTTTGGCTTTCTGTTGCTTTTCTGGCAACTGTAGAGAGTTCTGTTCCGTGTCTCACCCTTGTCCAAAATGTGGTGGGTTTCTTTCCTGTTCAGTTTATAATGCCTGTAAGGTCTGTGACTGTCCATTTTTCATCTCATTGTATTCTGGTCTTTCTCCTTCATCTTTAGGCATCCAGCTGAAGCACTCTTGTAGATATTTGCTTCCCCATCAAACACATAGAAGAATTTGGCACCTGACTTGGTAATCTGAAAGAAACTAAAACCTAACTGTTGCGACTGTCCCCTTCAAAGATTGTTCCATGGTGTACATTGGAACACCAAGGAAGACAATATCTTTCTGCTTAGAAAGCTCTGTTTGAAAATCTGTGTATTTGTGAATAAAGCAGGACTTCTTAATTGATTTTTTTTTAAATTGTTGTAACTAAGGAACTGAGATTTTTGTTGAATTCTTGTTTTAACCTTTGTGTTAGTGAGCTATTTAAGATGGATAATTGAGAGAAGGCCTGGCATGGATTGGTTGGAAATGTCAATTTTGTGAGTAGTTACACGTGAATGTAGGCATGCCCCAAATCACAACACATTGCTGTCTCCCACATACTTGGAATGACACCTACATATGCTTTAATAAACAAGCCGAAATATTAAAGTATATAGAGTGCATCTTAATAGTGGCTAAGGAAGGTAGTGTTTTGAAGGAGCAAAGCTGTACTTAAGATGGTTAGACATGCCTTCCCTTGAATGAATTGGATAAAATAACAAAGTCACTCCAGTGTTGTCATCTCTCTCCTCATTTATAGTCTGTTTATGTGATCTTTTAGTAGTAGTTGTACAAACTTCTAATGATGAGCACTTTCTTACCACATTTTTACAATCACTTTAAGAAAACCATTGGCAGTTTGGTAGGAATTGTTTGTGCTCTGCTCTGACTCTCTGCCCTTCATTGAGAGGGTACAGCTTGATGCTTCTGAGCCTACCTCTGCTCTGCTGAAAGGGGATAGCAATGGTTCCTGGCTTTGGTAGGGTGCCCTTCTGATCGAGAGGTGAAAGAACAGCCAGAGCCTTTTTTTTTAATGGTCCCAAGAGCACACGAATACAAACTGCATGAAGGCCTGCAGTCTCTGAAGGAGATTTAAGGCAATCCTGCTGGGATTTGATTCTACCACTGAGCCATTTCAGCCTGTTTTTTTGACCTGTTAATAAACCCTTGTTTATTATACTGTTTATAATACTGCTATTGCCTTTTGTTATAGTCATTACATTCCTCTGGAGTCTGTATAGCCATTGTCTGTTTTGTTTCTTTGTTTTGGTTGTTCCTCACTAGGGATGGATATTTTTTTAAGTTGGCAGAGGTATCAAGCTCGGTTCCCACCGCCAGCAAACTGTGCATTTGCAGGAGGCATCTAACAGCCGTGCAAGCTGGGACTGCACGCTCCTTTGGGGAGAGCACAGCTTCCCAGGAGAGCAATTCCCACTGTGCCTTCCCATCGCGTGAGCATTGCTACAGTAGGTGGGCACCCTGAGTGAGGCACAAGTGTTCCTCCTCCTTGCGCTTTCTCCAGCCTGCGCTGGCAGAGTTGTGCCACGGGCACGTCGCTTCCAATTCCTGAGTGAATTTTTGAGACCCTTTTTAGATGTGGAAGGAAGCAGTGCCACAGAGCAAGGAACAGGGAAAGGCCTCTGAGGAATCAGATGCGTGGTGTGGGATATTCAAGGCTGTGGAACCCTTTCGTGAGCACACGGGCTCACCCCATGGGACAGCTACGTTACATATTTGAAAGAGTTTCTGGGAGCTTTGGCTTTCTGCTGAGTGTGCGTGGGTCGTTTGGAACAGATTGGTGGCTTTCTTGGAGGGGACAAAGGTCAGTTTAAAATTCTTAGGTGTACTATGTAATGCAAGCTATTGGCAGATTTGGAAGACATCCTTGAAGGCTACATCAGCGAAGGAGGCCTTTTTTTCAAGAGAAAGCTTTGGATGCAGAGTGGGAAGAGGAGTATTTGCTAGATACAGCTGAAATGTGTTTGTTTTGAAAGCCACCGTTACATTAGGTGTAAACTGTGAGCCTGGTTTACACTCCTCAAGGCAGGAGAAGATGTAATCTGTTGTTTATCAGACTGCAGGTTTTCCCAAGGCTGTTCGTATACACTATAGAATATGCATTAAGGTGTTGGCAACATACCTCTCAATCTTTTCTTTGGTTTCAGAAGGTCTTAAATTAAAAACAAAACAAAGCCAGAAGAACAAACCAGACACCCCCGCTCCTCCCAAATAAACCAAAGTTGTGAAAATGTCCTCGACGCTTTTGCTGAATGAAGCACAAACAGATCACTCTTACCAAGCCACCATCTTCTGGCAAACCTTGTTTATCTACGTAGAGACACTTCTGAGAGATTTTTTGCTGTTGCCCACATAGTCTTTAACTGACCTTCAAAAAACTGAGGAGAAGGGGAATAGTTGTAAGGCAGCTTACTGCCTATTTCAGATTTGGGATTACTAGGATTTTTACTGCATGTGACATTCAACGACAATCAGGAACAAACCAATTTTTCGCTTCTCTCAAGTCAATGTTGGCTTTAAGGCAAGAAGCCAGAAAAGGGACGTGTCTATTTACAGAAGTTGAGAACACCTTCAGAATATCTTGATTTAAATTTTAGTCAGAGATGCCTACTGTCATGCCATGATGGAGAATCTTTCCAAATCTTTTCTGAAGAAGATAAATGTTGTATTTTATTTGTTGTTTTGCATTCCACCAATATTCTGGTGTATTGTCTTAATAGTTTAGCTATAAAATTAGTAATATTTTATATGTTATTTTTAATATTGAGAAAGGGATGTCATGAATAATCAGTAAGAACAAAACTATTAGCGGTTTTTAGCTCAGGTGACGCATTTAGTTATCAGTAGCTCATGCACAGCCACTGTAGTGGGTCAAAGACAAAGGAGAAAATATGGAGATAAAATAGTTTTTTCTGACTTTGCTTTTCAATTTCAAGAATTTTTTTTTGTGATGGAAAGTAGACCTGCAACCATCTGGTTTAAAGTCAGGAAGCTAAGAAATCAATTTGGCAATTCACAGGATTGACACTAAAATAAAATGAGAGGAAAGCAAGAGAAAAGGGGAGTGTTTAATGGTAAGGAAACATTAAGAAAATAGGCAGCCTAGTTAGGAAGACTTAGAAGCAGAACCTGAACAAAATCCCATAAGCAGTGGGGTTTCCATACTCTTAGACGTCAGCACATGTTTGCTGGGGATGGTCTTCTGGGAATTGCTGATGTGAAATGGCTCTTGTGGACTTTTTTTTTAATGCAGCTGCTGCTGCCTGTGCCCCTGGCATATTTTGGGTGATAATTTTCTTTGCTTCAAGAAACTAAAGGATAATTTCATTCTGCTTTTAAAGTAATTAAATTTCAAAGTAACCCTTTTAAAGGTTTTTTATTTGCTTCAGACTGAATGGAAGTGATCTGCCCTTCCTTCAAAAAAAAATTCTGAAATTTTACATTTTTCTCTTGCCCTTCTTAATTTAGTAGAGTAACCAAGATACCTGGCTGGGACATGAATCTTTCCTAACAGTACACTTTGTACTCACTGCACAATTGATTCAGAACTGCGTGCTGTAAAAGATGTTTAAAAACATCTAGACTAATGTGGAAATTACGTAACTGTGATGAAAACTTCAAAAGAAACCTTGGGCTTTTTTTCTTCTTTGCCTTGTTTAGGTACGTGTCCAGGCTGGTTCTTTATCCGTGTGCTCTTGCATGTCCTTCAGGTCTGCACTCTCTCAGTAACTGGCTCATCGGGAACTTTTAACGAAGTACACAATCTCCCGGTGGGAAGATACCTTTTTTGGTTTTTCTTTTTCCTAGTTTTCTTGGTCTTCTAGGGTGTGGCTAGAGCTAAAATGAAATTTAGGTTGGTGTGTCCTTTTTTGACCTGCCAAAGCGTTTGTTCTGTTAGCATTGCTCTGCTCCCTGTAAATCAGACATTCTTCTCGGGCTGCGTCAGGTTATTAATGACATGATTAATGCAGGAAGGGTAGAGAAGGATGACGTAGTGGCTCGTGCAAAGTTTACCTGAGAATTATCTCTAGCTCTCTACTGTTTAGTGTCTGTGTGAGTCATGGCCTGAAGCCCTGCCATTCCCTGTTCTTCAGCTGGGCAAGATCACACTTACCTCATTCTATGTATGCATTTCTCCCTTTCCTGCCAGATCTGATTAGAAGCACTTTTGTTTTAAAATCTATGTTTATGAAACATTAACGCGCTTTTTACAGATAGCTGACCGTAATGCTAAATGAAAAGTGCCATTAGATATCTGTGGTCCAGGCAGCTTTAGAAACTTCTCTGTCCTTATGTGAATCCTGATGAAATAAAGTCTTTTTCATGTTTGTACGTTTAGCAATGGTAGTGTTAGGACATTAGTAAGCTTTGCAACAGGACAATGAGTCAGTTGCTGTCTGTCAGTAAAGCCTCCTCTTTCTTCTTGTGTATTTGCACAGTTACAAGCTTACAAAATACAAATGACAAGTTTGTCATGCTGTCTGCAGCTTTTGAAACTTCATTGGGCTGCAGCTACAACTTTTCCCATTAGGTTCGTTCCACTTACTGATTCCTTAAAGGAATAGGAGGGAAATTACTGACCAAGAAAACATGTGAGCGTGTTCTCTGATACACTTATTGTGGGCTGGGCGACTGGAGGAACCAGACTTCTTTTGTACCTGAAGATCAGTACTTGTAATGCTATTTGTGTACATGTTTTCTTTAACTGTAGGTTCCTCATAGAGTGTCAGTATTCAAGTTCCACTAAATTTGCTAGAAAGTGTGCTGTCAAGTGCTCTCAAATCTCTCTTAGGAGACCAGCATGAAGACAATGGAGAATTTGCAAGAAACACTGATTATTTTTTCAATGTTCCTGTATTTTCTGTGTCTACCACAAAGTCTTTGGCATCCTTCAGGACTTTAGCTTTCCTCAACTAAAACTGTATTCTTTTCTCTGTGTGTGCTACTCAATCTGAATTATCTTGTGCAAAAAAGTGCTTAGTGTTTAACAGAAGGAGGTTGTGCTGAAAACAAGCTATCATTTTCCAGCCAGCGCATATCTCACAACCTGCCAAAGCCCATATCAGGAACACAGTGTGTGGGAAAAAGTTCTAAAATGATAGACAGAAAAATGTCTTGTGGGAAACCTAAATGCCATGAGACTCATTCTGTTAATAAAGAATGTTTTTATAAGTGCAGCATCATCTCCTTACTTTTTGACATTTTCAAAAATGAAAGCTTGAGAGCGTAACATTTGTGTAGAATGTAAACAACCTTGATACTTAGATAAGTGACATTTCTTGGAAATAACATTCCCTTAAGAGAAAAGATTGGTCAAAGTCAATAATTAGCCAGAAATACACCCCCCACACCCCCCTACTTATTTCTGTGAGGCATACCTCTCAACTACTTTGAATAAAGGCCATAGTGATGCCTGAGATAAAATTTTATGTGCACTGATTACATTTTATAAACGTATCTTAAAGGAAAACAAACTCATCCTATGATCTGCTAGTCTCAAAAGCTGCACCAGATGGGTAAAGTCTTAAATGTAAACAATCATAACAAAAAAAATCTTAAAATTAAAAAAAGTTCTCTAATGCAACATGCAGCACACTTTGCATACATTACAGTATATGCTAATGGAGTGAATGATTGTCATTACAAAGATGCTTAAATGCGGATGGCAAAAGTTCATGTCCGGCTTAACGTTGCCTGTATTTCATTTTGTTGCTTTTAAAGGAACTGTTTACACAAAAGAGTAACATAGATTTTATGCAGTGAGTCAGTGTTTAAGAAAAACTCAAGCATATTGTTTGACACGTGCCTTTATGTAAGCTGTGTGTCTAGAATCTGTCTTTCAGCTTGAGCAGTGAAATGGTATTTCTGGCTTTTGTTTTCTTCTGGCTAAATAGCCCGTGCCTTGGCCATAGAACAGATTTTTTGCTTTTCATCTAAACCCCTCTTCTTCTGCGCTTTCAACTAGAAAATGAATCAAAGCTTAAAACTTCATCTTTTTCAAAATTGAAAGGCACTGAATGATGTAGAAGTGAAAAAAAGAAGCTGACATTAAACAATTTCAGTAAAACCTGTACCTGCACTTCTACTGCAGGTTTACGAGGCGGGCTATTGCCCGCCTTCCAGTTCTCACTCCAAGCTGAAGTTGCCTTTTGCTCTCAAAGCAGCAAACAGTCTGCAGAGAGAGATTGAGGAAGGGCCCAAGAGGCAGGAAACAGATGTTAACAGCAGTGTCCTGGCTCAGGTGGCCTGATAACAAGTGTATCAAGCCAAAATAACTAAATGGGTTAGATGGCCAGAACTACAGTTCATAGTCTTTTTTTTATTACTGGACACCTTACATCTAGATTTGCCTAAGGATTGATGTGACTTTTACACATGCTTTCCTTTGGTTGGTGTTTGTGGTGTGTTGTTGAGCTTCGCACAGCTTGTCTGGTAACACTGCAGGTCACAGTTTGTTTCTATGTGCAGCTAGGTAGCTTTCTCCAAATGCTTTGTATGGTTTTTTTGTTACTTCAGTAGTTTTTATCCTGTATTTGGCCAAAGATCAACATGCATAGGGGGATGCAAAAGGCTGACAATAGAGTCCTACATACTCAGAAAAAGCCCCGTGAAGTCTCAAAAGCAGTGAAGATTCAGTATTTTATTTTTTTGTGGTGGATGCCTTTCTTCCTGTAACCTTTTCTGGTGTAAAAGATACCTGGGTACCTTAGTCATACTAGGACCATAGGAAGCCTACAGCAAACTCTTTAAATTTGGTGTTGACACCTTATCTTCCAGGGGGAGCGGACAGAAATGCTTCTTTAAGTCTGCTTTCAGATTTTGCATGTTCTTGGTATCCATTCATCACTTGAGCAATCTCTCTTTACAAAGGTACCAGAAGGACATGGGGAATCTCGGTTTTGTTGGGTTTTGTTAAGAAGGAAAAAAAAAAAAAAGAACAAGTGGAATTAAAGACAGTTATGATCTCGGGGTGGGGGCTTGATGCTGAAAGGTTGTGCCATGGTGTCACCTAGCAGAGAGAGATGGTTGGTGCTCACGGTGCAGTGGCACAGCAGTGCAGAGGGCTATGCCCGGAGCCTTTCTTTTGGCTCCCTCTGGCTTTTGAGAAGGGCCCAGACACCACCTCTGCTTTGGGATTTCTTTCAATTCTTTTGAGACTCCACCTCTGTCAGGTCTTTCGCAGAAGCTAAGCCTTTGTTCGTGGTTCGTTGGTGGTCTGCCTGTATCTTAAAACAGCCCCTTGCTGTTTTAATGGTTGTCACAGACAACGTTGAGCTTTCTGGCTGGCTGCTTAGCTACCTAGGAGCCCTTGGTGAGCTCAAGTGGGTAGATAGCTACAGGGTAATGCAGAGGATTTCTGAATGCACTGTTGCTCTATGGTTTAGCAGCATGAGAAAATTGCATAATTTAACCGTCCATGATTTTTCCTTCATTCTTGCTCTAAGTTTCCTCCTGGGAATTGGGGTGTTCGTCTTGTTTTTAGAGAGGCCTGACTTACCCTCATCTCCCATGACAGCAACTGCCACCATTTTTCCATTTGAGAAGGTGTTTCCAGAGATAAACTTTTAAGCTTCCTGAGTGTAACTCTGTGATATTCTTAATTTGCACGTTATTTTCTGCCATTTGTCTAGCTTTGGAAATTTCCATTTCCCAAATCCCTTTAGGAGAGATAGGAAAAAACTCACTTTGTGAGGGCGATGAGGCACAGGTGGTATATTTGTGTTTCAGATGTCCATAACAAATATTTTCCATTTGTGACTTTAATAAAATCTCCTTGTAGGTAAATACTGGAATTTGTTGACCGTGGATCTGTTTTGGCATCGTACAAAGGTTTTTCTCCTGTAGTGATCCTCCTAAATGTGTAAAAGATAACAAGAAGTCACAAAGCTTAACACTGCCATAGTGTTAAGCAGCTGGTTCTTGGAAAGCAGGAGATTTCTTTTTCTTAGTTAAATGCCACTTTGTAAAAATGGAATGAATCTATGTAAAAGTACGGGATTTGGTACTTCTCTCATTGGCATTTTTTTCTAGGGAAGGAGGACTTTTATCTGTCTACTTGAAGATTGTTGCCAGTGATGGGGATGGATCAGTTGAGAAACAGAGATTTTGATGATAACAGATTTCAATAAATTTCATAAGTATGGCTTCCCAAGTAGAGGAGAGAGATACTAATGTGAGTTCGTGGACCTACTGAAGGTTTTTCAAATCCCAGTAGGACATAAATTCATAGGAAGCCAAACCACATAGGTTCCACTGTTCGTAAGGCTCCTTACTCTATTCTCTGTTGAGTTTTTAAATCAAATTATGGTTGCCTATGCTAAACTTGTGTTGTGTTACTAGCTTTACTCTGTATGTTCCAGTTGCCAAAATACTAGAAACCACAAAGGGCACCAGTGAAATAAACAAGAACAAATAAGGACAGTCTGAAACGCTGTTACTTGTAGATAGTTGACTTACTATCTGAAATAAAAATGGTTTCTGTTTTTAGTATTTATTTTAGTTACAGACTTTCTTACACTCCTATGAACTCCCAGTGGAATATCAGTAAATACAAGAGGACTACTGCTTGCTTGCAGCTATTCAAGAATTGCAAGCACAAGTTAATACTTCAGATTTGAGAATGAATTTTATGTAAAAAGTAATGCTTTTAAATTCTGAAAATTAGACCTGTTTGCAATTTTGTATGCATGTTTTTTATGAAAAAATCTGATGAAAAAAGTTCAAGGTTTTGATTTTTCATCTTTTCCCATTTCATATTCCCATTTAAGATAATGGTAATCACCAAGATGCTTACTATAACTGTAGTTATATATAAATGACAAGGATTGGGCATCAAAAGCTGTGATTACAAAATCAATTTAGTCTGCTAGATACCCTTCAAACTCCTTCTGATTATGTGTAAGTGCCAGCAGTATGAGATTACATTCAGTTTAAACTGTCCTCAATTTAAAAGTTCCTGGATTTCTGTGGTCCAGCATCCTCTTTGAAACCCTGAAGGTGACGTATTTGAAATCTGTGTATGCATTGATCCTTATTACAGAATTGCTCCGATTTTCTTTCAATACTAATCACTTCTGTCTAACTCTTTCTGTATTCCCTTGTTCCGCTGCTTTAAGACAGGTTTCCCTGTGGTAAAACGGTTTCCTTTATTACTTGTTTGTTTATATTAGTAGTGGTTTCCTTCTTAAGGTTAATTATTGTTTCAAAGAAATTGCAATTTCCTGTTCTGGTGTAGCTTGTTTTCTTTAGATTTGTTCCACGCTATCATGATGTCTGTAAAATACTGTTTGGGAATTCTTTGGGTTTTGAAGGTGCAATGCTCCAAGGGATGATTCTTACTATTACTTACTTTCCTCTCTCTCTCTTCTTTATATTTTAGGTAAGAATGACTTCTGCAGTGATTTTGTTGCTTTTGAAGAATTTCTCCTTTGGTAAAGTATTGATCACTTTTTCTGTCTTCTTTAAGAAATGGTGGTATTTTTCTCTGTATTTCAAAGGAGGAAGGGGAATCCTTGGCCAAGGCTATCACTGTGCCCTTTTAAATATTCTGATATGGTTGTTGCAGAGAATCTGAAAATTTGAAGTAGATGTTTGGGGTTTTTCTTAATAATTTTCTATATGCAAGGTGATAGTACAAATGCACAAGCAAGTTATTAACTGTCACCTGCACTAGTTTGAAGAAGTTTGTAATAGGTTCTCCTTTAATGAAGCAGGCATGCTGCTTCAGATTTCCTGTGGACTATCTTCATGCTCAATGGCCTTGCCCAAGTATGTATCGAAGCCTATGTAGTAGTAAGTTCTTTATTTATCCATACCCAAGATGAATTTAAAGCTTGATAGCAAAAAGAAGGTAAGTTAAACACACATTGTAAACTAAATGATGATTCAACAGAGCAATTAACACCAGTTGCAATGCCAGGACTCCAGAGTTGTTTGGTTTAATTTATAAAACCAAAGTCTGGTATGTCTTTACTGCCTAATAATGATGGGGGGGGGGGGCTGTACTGTACTGTGTTTTCCCCTCCACAGCCATTACTAACTGCAGAGTTGGAAGCTTCCTGTTAAAAGGCTGCAATCCCAAGGAAAAGATCTTTCATTGAGCAAGCCTAGAGACAACTTCTGATTATAAGAGAATTGGTATATTGTGGAGAGTAATGCAACTATAAATATGACTTCCTGTGCATTAGACATGTTTGCCAATTGCTGGAAGCTTGAAAAAGGAGATCTTGTCTGGTTACAATTCACAATCAATCTATGGAAGGGAGTTGAGAACAGCAGTCCGTTTCTTTTATCAGGGGCACTCTATGTTCATAGTATTGCAGTTCTGCTTTTTTGTTCTTTTTCCTATACGTATACAGTTTTAATTAATCAGTGAGGGGCCAGGGCATGAGGTAATGCTGGAAATCAACAATTTGAATCCTGTGATTCTTAATAGAGAATTAGTGGAAAAAGAGGTATTGCTATCTCCTTGGTCACAGTAGTATGTCATTTGGACAGTATCTAAAGGCAGGCTCTGGGCTGCTGTGTGCATAATATTCCTTTGGGCTTTGTCTGGTTTTGAAGACCAAAGCTAAAACAAAAAACAGTGTAATTCACACTGGGAAATAATCCTGATCTTTAAAATTCTCTGGCATCTGTATTGTCAGAAGGACCCTCTGTAGCCATCCAGTCTGATCTTTTGTGTAATGTAAGGGAAAATCTCTTGCTTATTATTGAAACAGATTTTACGTGGGTTTCAGTCTCTAATAATGTTAATGCAAGTTGTGTGAATTTTAATTTTCTCAAGTCTTAAATATGCTTTTTTCCTTGCCATTCCATCTGAAAGGCAATTAGTGGTGTTCTCAAATGAACTCTGGAGTTCAAGATGCTTTATTCCATGAGACAAGGCTTGTAGTTGCCCAGAAGTGGGTGCATGGTGTTCATTCTCATCTTGACTGCTCCCCACACAAGTGGTTCCCAGGTGGCAATGAGGAAGAGGTGGGAGGCAGTGTGACAAGAAGGGGAGGGTAGAGACGCTGGTGGCATGAGGAGTAAGGAAAAGGTGTGAAGAAGCTGGCATCTGTGAGTCCCTGCTTCAGAGAAGTAAGAAAGCACTGACCTAGGATTTAAAAGGTAGGATTTCTTCAGGTGTTCTTTACATATTTGCCTTGACCATGTTCTTATTTTTAGGGTAACCAGATTTTGCAGTGATTTGAGCTAGTAGGTAGCAGTTCTCTGTTGATGGGGGAAGCCCATGTGTTCCATCTCCTGCACACGCTCTTGCTTATACGCTTGCTCTCACTCACTGTTGTCCTTTTCTGGCAATCTCTTTTGTTGCTTAAGAACTTATCACATTTGAGAGCTTGAGGCTAAGCAAAGCTTTAACTACCAGTCAAGATCATTGCATTAGTTTCCCCTCTGTCAGCTATCCTCCTTCATAGGCTCTTCCTGCTTCAATCCAAACTGCCATGTCATGTTATAAACTCCCCAAAGGACCAGAAATATGGATGTTGTGGCACCTGCTCCGGGCCACAACAGAAGTAGAGAGGGAATGTTGCATCAGTGTGTACTGTACGTACATGTACTGCACACACAGTGCAGGCCTGGGCCATATGGATGGCCTTGCTACAGTGCTATTTTGTTTTATTTATTTTTTTTTTTCCCCTGAATAGACAGTAGCTTGGGGGCAAGGAGGAAAAAAGAATCCTCTGTAAAAAAAAAATGTAGATTTCACTTCCTTGAGATCAGTTTTTGCCCTGGTTTTATAAAGTCATTTTATGTCATTCAGTTATAGTAGTTTATGGTCTTGCATCTTGACTACAGGTAGAAACACTACGTTCTTTCATCTGAGTTCTGTCCTGTGACTTAAAAGAGCCATGTTCCTACAAACAAACAGTCTGTCTTTTCTGAAGGTTTTCATTATCATCACGCTCATAATCTGGGGGGGGGGGGACGTGAAC
>JAOXJM010000001.1:90844140-90866428 GCA_026413425.1 Tringa solitaria | reverse complement strand
TTTTTTTTTTTTTTTTTTTTTTTTAGCAAGCAAATGAAGAAGCAAAACAAGATGTTCCATCTGGAGAATGCACTATTACTCTCCAAAGTAGCCTTTTTAGTAGAAGGAGGTAGGAAGAAGGACATTCCTGATGAAGCAAGGGTTAGGGAAGCTGGAGGAAGAAGTATATTGCATGAAAATATTTTGGTTTCTTTTGGAACAATGATGCTTTTATGTTTTTGATGTTTCACCAACTCACAGGATAAAATGTTTCTGTCTTAGTAAAGCATCTCCCTTTGAAGAAACTTTACCTTTAAGAAAACATTTGTCTAGGTTTAACCTCAGCTGTGGCCTTGCTGCTTTTGGGTCTGGCTGCACTGTGATAAAGAAGTAGAAACGAGCTATTAAAACATGTTGTTTTCTTGTCTCTGTTTCAGGTTGGATTTCTCATAGGTGTTGGGCTGGGCTCTGTCCCCTGTGCATGGCCTCGTGCAGAGCTGTGTTGTGTTGCAACACCTCTGTTCTGGTTTTATTGTGGAGAACCACACTGGCATGTCATTTTATCGTAGGAAAAGAGAAAACATTTCTCTCAGCAGCCACCTAAGTGTACTTGCGTCTTTTAGGAATTTGCTAGAGGGCTCTGTTGCTACTGATTATTGGTTTTATTTGTGCAGTGCCTAGGGGCTTCACTTTCGAGCCCTGATGCTAAACAAGATGATTCATGTGAACAGCAGAAAAATTAATTCTTTTTTAGAGAGCCCGATTCCATAGTGCAGTGCAAAGATGTGTGGAAATACCTCACTTAGTTTTCAGTGAGCTTACCCAGGCACTGGAAATGTAAGTGTGCTAGGGTTGCATGTTATGCTCGTGTGTTGGATTTGTGTAGATGTGCTACAAACTGATGCCCGATTCGGGGATTTGCAGTGCTGTATTGGGCTGTGCAAATACCCTCAGAGAGAGGACAATGGAGTACAAGAGATGACAGAAAGATGCTGGTTGGGTTAGGGTTATGGCGGTGATGTTTCCTATAGGTTTATCATAGGACTTTTCTTCCCTTGAAGTAATGTCTTTAGGAGGAGCCATAAGTCTGGCAAGCCAGGGAGTAAAGGATAATTTGAGGAGGTCAGATGACATACCCAAGAATCAAAGGACTGAGCTGAACAGCATGTGGCTGAGGAGTTCTTCCCATTATATCTCAACGATGTGAATTTTGTGTACAGGTGGAGGCAAACACCCTCTGGAAAAACGCTTTGTGATAGGAGTTGAAATATTTTTTCCTACAACTCATTATTTCTTCAGTTTACAAGTTGCTTCACCATATTTGGGATCCTGGACACTTACCGCCTGATAAGGAGAAGTTGTTACTATTTATAATTTGGGGTTTTATTACTCAGACTGCTGTGATGTCTAAGAGCTTCTGTAAGAAGGAATATAACATGGAAGATAATATAAACTGTAAAACTAATGAGGGAATTGCAATGCAGAAGGCATTGTGTGTCTGCTTTGCAGACTGTATTTCACACTGTTGATTCTAAATTTCTTTACAAGGAATGAGAAAACTATTGAGCATGTGTTAGGAAGTGGCTCACTAAAGGTGTCCTCTAGAACAGGATATAAGGCTAATGTAGTTTCAGCACTAGTGCAAATGCACAAACAAACTTTTACGGTAATCAAAGGAATAGTGCATTCATTAGTTTGATGGAACATTAGGCAGCTTGTTAAAAGGCATAGTTTGAATTGTCCTAGACTGATGTTAATTGCATGTAGTGTGGGGTAGGTGTACTTTTGTCTCCTGGCCATCTCCTCCATTGCTTCCTGCGAAGTTTGTAAAAGCTTCATGATTCCTTCTCCTAAGGCTGTTGATTTCTTTTACAAAGAGCAGAAGCTGTACTACCTTCATCTCTTACGTTGTACTGGTGGCCAGCAAATTCCAGATTCAAACCTTTCTTTAATTTTCACCAAGATGACATAAACGGACATTGCACATAAAAGAGCGAGCCATTGCATATGGCTCCTGGTACAAAGAGTATTACAGTAACAGAAATGCCCTGGTCATAAATTTATGTGAATGGTAACCATGTGTCTCTGAATGCCTCCTGTTTCTCATTCGAGTTAAATGTTACTCTATCAATACTTGCCAGATATCTTGCACTCTCATGTCTCCACAATATTTTTAAGCCTTTTGATGCCTTGCAGTTTTTGAAGTAGTCGTATTATTTTGAAGTTCCTTAAATTAGGTCATAACAAAAGTATTTCTATTTATCTAATCCATTTCCCTGTGTTCAGACTGCTTGGTGTACTGGAGCATGTAATAAAGTAGAGAGATTTAAATGGCTTACTTCTCTATGAGAAGAAAATGTTATGAAAATCACAAGTTTCCTTTAAAAACTGAAGCCTTTTCAACTGACTGTGATGTGATGGGAGTGGCTGTGAATGATTAAACTTCCTTGCAGGGGGTAGGATTTGTAGGGTACAGAGCTAGTGAGTAACTATTTCCAACCAAAAAAAAAAAAAAGAAAGGAAAAGAATTTCTGTAGCTGGTGACTACTGTGCATCTTGTGTGAAGTAAGTGTTATGGTCTTATATATCTTTTTGAGCTGCTTTTGTTGACTTCTGTTGGAATCATGAAGCCATCCAGTTGTCACTGCTAATGGAGGGAATACAGGGGTTGTGCAGTTTTTCTAATCACACAGATTGTCATCTCTTGTTCACCTTATTCCCTCTTGGCCATAATCACAAGTACACGTCCCCTAGTGCTTGTGACTGCCGTCTTGTACGTGGTGAGGATCCTGCTCAGGTGGGTGAGAGCAAACAGTAGTTCCCTTATCCCTTTTTTTGGAGGCTGTGGTCCCACTGAGGGCAGATGATACTCACAGCTCAGAATCCAGGAACAAGTTTTTGAGATGCTGTTTTGTCCTGGAGTGACTCTCCATTTAACATCACCCATGCCCTGCCTGTTTGGCTATCAACTTCTGCTCCCAGAGAGGTTCTTCTGATTTCCCCTTCAAGTTGGATTTACTCAAATCGATGGGTAGATTGAGAGCCTAGAGCCCTTAAATAAAGGTCTTGTTAGGAGGCAGTGAACTGATGAAGCATTTTGTCTGGATCCTGCTTTCAGAATAAGCAGTGCTTTCTGAAACAAAGCCTGACTGTACTCAACATCTATTAAAAGCACCCACTAGGTTGATTTTAGGTTTTTGTTTTTTGTTTGTTTTTTTTTTTTTTTTAAAGAGAGATCTGCTGGAATCACATAATCTTCTGCAATATCTCAAGTATTCAAATGCTGGCGGCCAGCACAAAGCCTTTGCCTAGTCCTAATCTCCAGAATGAAACAGGCATCATTGCCTGGCTATTTTCAATCAATTCTGTATACTGCACTTCTAAAACTGGTATAAAACTATCACACCTCTGCTTTGCTTTCCAACCCCAACTTCTGCAACAGCCCTGTCCTACTGTCTTCAGATATTTATTACAAAATCAGGCACTTCAACCCTAGGGCTTTTTAAGGTTGCAATATTCTTCCTGCAGTAGAAGCCTGCCATTTTGTTTGCAGGCATATGATTTCTGTCTTTCCCGATCTTTTATTTAAATAAGCAGCTGCTTCGGTAACATACTTATTCATAATTTTCATAGTTACCATATACTACCTGTCAGAACAAACCTGAATGTGTTCTGGAAGCTTTTTTGGGATTTAATCCCAGAGTTGGTGATCTCCCATGGGCTGTACAGCTCAGTATTGCTGTGTGTCTCTGTCTCCCTTCAGTTGTGGTCCTCTGTGCTATTCTTTTTTTTTTTTTTTTCCTGTTTTGCTTTTCTCCTCCAAATTCCAAACTTCGCCAATCTTTACTCTTATTTGTACTTTTTTTGGTGATGGGTTGTCACTCATAGCTGTTGTTTGTCCTATGGTTCTTCTCACCCTCTAAGTTAGGAGCAAGCTGACTTGCCTGACACTGAACTATTGACACTTGCCTGAACTATTGAGTTTTCTCTCTCTCTCTCCAAAGAAAAAAAAAGGAAGGAAAAAAAGAATTTAGATATAAAATGAGGCCTCTACAACTTCATTCTAGAGAACAGCAAAGATTAAAGTAGCTGTCATTTATGCCAGAAGCAGAATACCTAGTCCTTTAATTTTGTGTCATTTTCTCTCGCGCGTAATAGCTGAAAGTACCTCTTTAGTCTGTAGGTAGAAAAAGAAGAGGAGAAGAGGAGAAAAGTCCGTTAGTTGGTTTTGTGGTTTTTTTTTTACTTTTTAAGGAAAATCAGGAAAAAGTGCTTGAACGCAGAGGAGAAATAAAAGAGTCCATGATCAAAATTTCTAGCTTACATTTCACAGCTCAGTGGAACTGGTCACGGAAGCACAGAAAGCATGAGGGAACATACATTGACCGAGAGATTTTGAGGCAAGCAGGGGAAATTTATGTGATGATATAATGCATACTAATTATGCATATGAAAGATATATATGATAATATCGGGTACATTAAATAAAGTTTAAAAAAATTGAAGTCTACTCTATAGTAGTAGAAAACAGAAGAGCATATGGTTAGAAGCTCCCTTCTCTAGGATCTTTCTTATCTCTCTCTGTCCTGCCTGCTCACCATCAGTGTTTGGCAAAAAGGGAGGGGGAGAAAGAGCGGTGTCGTTGCTGGACAGGGTTCCCAAAAGCTGAATTTGGAGCAATACAGTGAGACGAAGTCAGTTGGCCTGTCCACATCATACTTTTGCACTACCACTATCCTTGTGTTTCTCTAAAAAGATTTTTTTTTGTTGAATTTAGGCGAAGATTTGGTCTCATTTATTTTCTAATCCCTGTGCAAGCTTTTAACATAAACCTACAGAATCAAGACGTTCTAGAACTGATGCTCCATCTACCTGGTTCAGATTAGTCTTCGTGCATCTTAAATATGTTTTTATGGTTTTCTTTCTATAGCTGCATTTGAGTGCTTTTAAAAGAATATTTAATTGGACATAATATTTGAGGCGATATATTGGCTAATTGTTTAAATGTGCATTTAGACAATTGTTAAAATGAACGCTATTTGTGTTATGTAATATTACAAACCACACATGTGCTGTAGTCTCTTTTCTAATTATGTAGCAATTTAAATTACAGAAAGTCCACTTCTTGACACCAAATTTTAATGACTTTATGCTTGAGTTGTAGCAAGCTATCAGGACATTTTCAACCCTTTTAAAACTACTATGAATGCCTGCGTAGGAGTTGGAAACAAACATCTAATTCATTATGTAGTTAAACTTCAAGGACTGCTCCTAAATTCAGTTGCCATGTTTCTAACATGACTGCAATGTGTAGTCCTCACAAGGTAAAAGAGTGCAGAAGTTCACTGGCACGTTTTCAGCCCCCATAACAAAAAAGTATTGAATGTCTGTCTTATGTAATTGAATAGCTCTCTAAAATATTTAAGCTTGGAGTCTGAATTCCTATGCAGACCAAGCTCGGAAAATAAGACTCACCAATATGCTTCATATTTGACCATGCATCACATCATCCATGGTATAAATTAGCTGGTTTTTAATTCACTTCAGTTCAATGCTTTAATTATATGGTAAAACACAAATAGCTATAGGCCAAACAATTCTCTTTGTGGACTGCTGATTTTTTTTCCTTTTTAGATGATGGAAACTGCCTAGAGTGTTGAGACAATAAAGGATGCAAGACTTCATATAGAAAAGTCACTGCAGAAATACTGTAGTGTACCCTCAGGCTGATTATTTCATTCCTTCCCTTTCTCCCTCACAGAACACATGTATCTCAGACTGTTGTCTGAGCATCTGTTGAAGTATTGCTTGCATTCTGGTATAGGTTTATGCTTTTTTTTTAAGATGCATAGGTTGGACAGGAGCTGTATTACACTGTGCAGTTGGGGGTGAAATTGTGATCACGGTTCAGCCTTCTACCATCTCTATGACACTGCCCATTTAGGGTCATGATTAATCCTTCCATCAGTTCTGTCTTCCAGTAGCTCTGAGGATGTCTTTGTAATCGCTTAGGTCATGGGCACAGTGTTTATTAAAATGTTGCTCATGCACAAAAGCCTGTGTGGAGCCCCAGGCAGCCTGACTGATCAATTCTCCCTGAGCTTCCATGGCAGAAATTAAATTACATCTGTATTGATGTGGAGTTTCTTAGCTCTCCTGTCTACATCTAATATTCTTTCCTTTTAAAATCTCTGACCGGGTTTGATCTCTTCTCAGTCATGAGGTAGGTAAATAGAGGTTGGATTTACCTAAACTACAAGCACAGCAAAAATCAGTACTGGCTGACCACATTGTTTTAGTCTGTAGCGCAGATGGGTTGCAAATTGCATTTTACACACAAGCATCATTTACCCAGATGCCAAGTTCCATATCACTCGGATCCTATTCTTATTAAAGCACTTGGACATGGTAAGAAATTAATCAGGGGCTTCATATAAATATGTGTATTTCATGCCCTTGTTGGAGTTGACATCCATCCTGAATTTGTCAAAGTAGTTACTGTTGTCTAAAGATTTGGTCTTGTACTTGAGCTGAAAGTGGTTGTTTTGGGATGAGCTGCAACTGTGTGACTTTCCATGCCACCAAGCTCACTGTGTTAGGCATCACGTAGTTGCTTGGAGAAGGACTGAGAGGACAGAAAGAACAACTGACTTTGGGATTGAAGTATGTTGATCTAGAATTTGTTATGGTACTAATTTGACTTTAAAATGCAATCCGGTTTTAATGCCTGGGTAGATGTAATTTTTACCCTAGCAATAATAGAGGTTGCAGAAACTATGACAAGGATTTTAGGTTGCAGGCCTGAGGTTCAATTTGCTCCCGACTGTCAGATGAGAAAATCAGTCAATGATTTTGTAGCTCAGTGTTGCTCTATCCCTTGGTTGTAGCAATTCTAGACTCCGTTGCAGCCTAAACTTCTAAATTTATTTTGGTCCTTGCATATGTGGAGTTCAGATATGTAAACCCTTGTTTAAACTTATCTGTGATGTTTGTTGTCCAACTTCATGGACTGCAGTAATCAAAGAGGCACAGTTTTCCGATTCTGCCCAACTGGGAGCTGTTTCTGCTTTCAAAAAAAATTCTCACAGGGATGGAAGGGTCTTGTTCATCCCCCGCAGCATTAAGTTCCTCATACTTTTACACTGTATTTTTGCTACTGTGAGAGAGTCACTGTTGCCAGATGAGGATTACTAGCAAGGTTGATAGGTTATGAGCTAATAAATTGCACTGTGTTCTTGTAGTCGCAGCTGGGCTGCTCCCATACCCAACCTTCACAGAGCTATTGCAGTGTCTCTAGTTTAGACATGTCTGCGGACCTGAGTTAGTTGCCTACGTGCAATGGGAGCTCTGCATTCTCCTCCCTTATGCTTGCAACATCTTCAGCTTTTTCCTCCTTTCCAATTTCTCTGATTACATTCATACAGAGTTCTGTCATTTTGTCCTGCGTGCTCTTTAAATATTGGCTGCCAGATAAAAAGCTTATGTTTCTGTTCATTTCTTGTCTTAGACACCGATTTCGCCTATTTTAGGGGACTTTAAAGTTTGGCAAGGCTAGTATTATAATGACAGTTACGTACTTTCACCAAGTTCTTCCTCTTAGTTTGACTGCTTTTTCTGGCAATAGCAAGAGCAATGTGAATTTTCCTTTTTTGCTTTGCCTGCTCAGCTTGATGCTAGTCTGCCAGCATTTCTTTCTCTGATCTCCCATTGTCTGCCCAGCCTCAGTCTTGCTTCCTTTATTCTGACAGCTGCTCCAGACTCATCTTCTTTTATGTCCTTCTCTCATATTTGTTTGTGTGCCATCTTCATTGCTGGCTTTGATGTTTGGGATGACCTTACTGAGATCTCTACTTGAAGGAACTTGCCTTTCTAGTTGCCTAGAAGGCACTGAAGAGGCAAACCAAGGAGAGGAATCATCTGGAACCAATAAGTATATGGGCCTACTATGACCAAATACTTTTCTGTCTAGGTCCTATCCCTTTTCCACTGTATAGGACAACGTGCAACTGCTTATGTCTTCAGCGTATAGCTTGCACACTGTGTGTATGGTACTGCATTGTCAAAAGTGACCAGATACCAAAATGGAATGGGGGTTGCAGTTGAATGTTTGATTTGGTATAAGCAGCTGGTGAATTTATTTTCTTTTTTGCATTATGTGACAAACTTGTTTTTAAGGACAGACTTGAGCTTCCTTTCTCTCCTTCTGCAAAATACAAATACTTTTTTCCTCAGAATATGAGGTATTAAATTTTAAAACACTGTGTTTTTAGACCAATTGTGGTGATTTCGTTGTGGAATTATAGGGGTTTCAAGATTATATTTTACCCAGTGAGGTTAGGATAAGCATCTCCTCGTTGTGGCATTTTAAAGAAGTGATAGGCGGACTTCAAAATGCAATTCAGCAGTCTATAATGATATTGTGTTATTGAATTTAGAGTATTTGGCCAGGAAATAGGTTTATGAATAAACTGATAGAGTAACTGTATAGCCAGCTGCTTTGAAGTAGTGCTCAGTCATTTAATTTCACGTTAATTTTTAATAATAAATCAAGCCTGTTTAGTGGATTAAAATTCCACTTGGTGTGGATTCTTAGACCTCTGTGGTCTTTCAGTGACAGAAGGGATTTTGAGACATTAAACTGTTTACTTTCTGAACTTTCATTTGTATTGCATTCTACTCCTTTTAATAATTAAATGATCATTTAATACAATTATAATACCTGAGGTTGGGATTGGAAGCAGTTCTTTTTCATCTGTTTCTCATCGTCAGCACAGCTGAAGTTTCTCAAAAGAAAAGAAATAAGATCTGAATAACCTAAACTATCCAAATTAGTGCACTTTTTCTTGGTGACAAATAGCCCCCCTGGAAGGTATCGGTTAATTCTGTCTCAAATCTTTAAGAGGTAATTTTGACAGAGTTCTGTAAATGTAGAAAGTTAAACAGAGTAACCAGAGAAAGGTTCCTAATGAAATCTTGGCTTTGGTGGTGAAAACGTCTGACTAGTTTTAATAAAAGCTTGATTACACTGCATTCATGAGGATTTCTGCAAGTCTGCCCTGATGACATATAAACTTTAAACTAGGTGTAGTCAATAAAAGGCCACCTAATATGGTTTCATATTTTGAGAGGTTTCCCTGTAATTACCTCAGCTAGTTAGTCTGTTTTCTAACCGTTTTAGAATCTGAGTGTGCTGAAAGAAATCATCCTGAGAAAGATGGTGCTTGTACAGCATGTAATGATGTGAAGTGACCTGGCAGAGACCTCCCCTCCTGCCTCCTCTTGAAGTGACCTTCCACCAGTGATGAGACTGCAGCCCTGCTCCCAGCAGCTGGTTTCTAAATTCGCTCTGACAAATGGTATCATAAAGGTGGCAGGTGAGGTTAGGAGATCTGATCAGAACATACCGATTTAACAGCCACCAAAAGGTACAAAAGAGTCTAAGGAAAAACAATCAAGTGCTGTCTCTTTATCATTGTATCAGCTTTCTTTGCACAGTCCCTTGTGAAAGCCTTTACTGATGGCTTTCAGCTATGTATCATTATAATACCTACAATAAGCATGACATAATAGGAAAAATATGCCACATTGAGCAATGAAACTGGTGTTAGCCAGTGCTGTGGCCCATATCAAAATGCTCTCGCTAGCATTCCCTGTAACAACACTTCCTCAGATGTAATGGACTACGGCATGTCATCAACTTAAAGTTCATACATCTGCCTTAATGTTTTTTGCATATCCCTGTTACAAATAATGACTGCGGCTACTCGAGGGGAAAAAAGAATCCATTTTTTTTCATCTTTAAATGGTGGTTCAGGCATTCTTTAAGCATATCCTTTGCCGGTTGCTGTGTTCACGTGGCTAGATAGGCAAATCTTGTTTGTGTTTGTGTCTCTCAGGCAGTAAGCAGAGGGGAAAAAACCCATTAAAAGAAAAGGGAAAAAATAGTAATGATAAAACTAAGCATTAAAACTTAAAACTAAAAAATTAACTAGAACAACTGGATAGGCAGTTAGTAGCACTTAATTGACATTTGTTGTTGTGCCTCTTTTTATCAGTGCAGTAGATTCAAAGTTGTCTCCTACTAATAATGCTGTTTTATAAGAAGGAATTTGCACAATAAATGCATCTGAGGTGCTTTCACTAGAAGGACAAATGCTTATTTGGGAAAGACTTTAGATGTTAGGAGCTTTGAAACAGGTCTTCTCGCTATAGAGTGTTAAAGCATTGAAGTTACTTGCTGTGTGGGATTGAAATATTGCAAGTTTTCTACAGGTTACAAATTTTTCACTTGTCATTTTGAAGGGTTTTGAAGAATATCATTCCAGATACAGGTGGTAGGTGGGATATATGTAGGCTTAGAGATCTTCAGTCATATATCTGCAGTTTCAGAAGCACATTAAAAATACCCTAATATATCCCTAAAATGTTGAGTTATTAAAGACATATGCCTTTAAATATGAATGCTAGTTTTGGCCAAATTTGACACAGAGCACTAGTGTAATGGTTGATTAGTTTTTCACATTAATGGCACGGTGAATTCTAGCACACAGGCATTGTAAAGGGGAAAATAACTGGTGACAGTGGAATGGACAGGTGGACTTTAAAATGCTTGCAGTGAGGCCTGGGGAGGAG
Source organism: Tringa solitaria (assembly GCA_026413425.1). NCBI lineage: Eukaryota > Metazoa > Chordata > Aves > Charadriiformes > Scolopacidae > Tringa > Tringa solitaria. The sequence continues at coordinate 90,855,817 of JAOXJM010000001.1, read as the reverse complement.
TAGAATTGAGACTGGTTACATAAAAGCAACAAGTCTAACCATGCACTGACCATTTTTGGTCACAATTGGGTTTTTTTAAGCCTTAGATAATTATCTGAGGGAGTAAATTGGCTCCATAAAATCAGTTATGAAGGATGGTGAAAGGCACGATACTGTAGGCACAATTAAGGTCCATCTGGCATTTAGGACATGAAGAAAAGTTGAATGTTGTACCTGTAGCTGCGCATGGTGTTTGCATACAGCATGGGATGTTTTGCTTCGGCTGGCTGAGAAGCTCAGCATCTGCTGAGAACACCTGGGTCATCACCTTCTTCTAAGCATAGATGGGCACCCATCCTGTCCAGGACATGCTCTGCTCCTGCTGGGCAAGGTGGTGGGAGGGACAGGCCAGGGCCATATATGCATGCATAGCAGTGACTGCTGTAAACATTTATGTCTGCGCACTGCTAAGCAGGACATTACAGAGACCCAGCTACAATCTTGTTTACCCTGTCAACATGTTTTAAGATATAAATATTTTTATTCTTTTTTTGGATATTTGTCAACCGCATCTTAAGTTCAGTGGGAAATTTATACTGTAATGTTTGGCAGCAGTCCTCTGTTATGAGGATGATGCCGTGAGAAACAGGATGCCCAGGTCCTAGCTTGTTTAAACAATCTCTCTAGGTTTTACTGCCATGCTCAACACCATGGTATGCAAGTGCTTACCGAGCCCTCCGAGCTGGAGAGGCGAGGGCTGGGTCGGCACTCGGTCTTATTTTTTTTTAAGGATGGAATTCCGAGGCCTTTTGCTCTGTACCTCACAACGGTTTTCCTTGATGCAGCAGTTTTGCCTCTTGCCTGGGCGTCAGCTGAAATGCCTCGACCACATATAAAGTTGCTGGCAAATTGACCTTGACAAAATTGCATCAGGTATTGTACTGGGGGATGACGCAGTATTCATGTGTTGACCTAAAACTGTAAATCCTAAGGTGGGGTAGGGCGGTGGCTGTGTAAGAAGCAGGTTATCCAGATAGTGTTGTTAAGTACCTTTTGTTCAGGGTATACCAAGGGGCCAGAAAAGATCTTCTGGGTGCTGTTTTGCTAAGCCCAGTATAAATTTGAGCGTTGGCCCAAAGGGCTTGTGGACAGTGTTAATGTAGGGAAAAGTGTGGGGAATACAAAAGTAAAGTCAATTGTTCTACACTTGTGAAATCAGATTAGTTGTTACGATTCTTGTCGTGTTAGTGGGGAAATAACAAGCAAGAAGGAAGGGCTGTTTTAGTGAAGAGGGGGAAAATATAACAAAGGCAGAGCAGAAAAGGGCAGAGCATATGGTTAATGGAGCTAAGACATATTGTAAAAGGGTGCAGAGGTTAGAGGATGCAGAGAAATATAATGTTTAAATAAGGAATAAGAGTAAACCTAACATTTGTACTACATTTACAAATTTTGGCTTGCATCCTGAATGCTGTACATGTGTACTCCTATAATAGCTTTTTCTTCCCTTTTCCTTCTCAATCTCAAATGCTTCACAATCAGAATTCCTAGCACTGCGATCACACCGTTATAGTAAAGCTGCAGACAACACCTGTTTTTCCTGTGTCAGCTGCAAGAGGGACGGGACCTTTCTGTAGACATCAGTTTCACTGAGGTTCGGAGCCAGCTAATATCTTAAGGTCTGTCCCAGGTCCAGCCCCCCCCTTCTGGCTTTGGAGTCCAACCCTTCACAGCTTTCTGACTCTTTTGGCTTAACTTGATCTTGCCACAGGACAAGTGCCAAACTCTCCAGGTCCCTGGGTGTCTCCAAACAAGACCTAGTCCAGGCCTGCATCCCTTCCCACCATATCACACCCTGAGATATGTCCTGAGAAGGGACTCTAGACTTTTTTTCTCTGCTGGATGAAGGATTCACTTCAGTGGGCAAAGAGTAAAACCTGAGGGACAGAGAAGCAGCATTTGATGTGGACTTCTCCTGATTCAAAACCAGTTGACTGTTTCTGTCTCTATTGCCTCCTGTATAGACTGCTTGGTGATCCTCCATTGTATGTGGGCAGCTTTGAAGGTGTACCTACAATATTTGCAAGGAATATAGAATGTAGGTTGTAATAATCTGATGGCCAGCAGTATTTACAATGGCAGGTAAAGCTCAGGATGAAATTTAAGGTTATTTCTATCCTTTTTGTCCTGGTTCCCCCTTCCATCTCATTTTGTCACTTCGGATTTAGCAAATGACCCAAATAGAGTGGTTTGGCTTCTGGTTTTTGTGCAAGTTGTGCTGCTTCTGTTAATATAGTGGAGAGAGCGTTTGCACAGCCTGTGTCCCACTCTCCCGTAGTTCCATGTCATTTGGATAATACCACCATAACAGGCCATTTCAGCCTTTCAACGTCTGTCCTTGCCAGTCAATTGCATAAAATGGTGTCTTTCAACCTCATTGGAGAGGGAGACATGTACTGCAGTGCTGCAGTAAATAGACCATAGTTTATTTTCATAACCTTTATCTAGCTGTATTTCAAAACTTACAATTTATCTAGTAACTTTATCAGGAGGCTGGGATGTTTCTAGGCAGCACAAGCATAGATACCACGTCATAGAGTTGGTTGGGAGAGGGTGACTAATGGGACTGGAAAGATCCACCATAACTGTAGTTTTAACTCCCAGATTTCCAATGTGAAACTTGTGAACTTATCCTGGAAGCTGCTTTCGCTTTCTAGGCTCGGTCTTTGCCCTTGAAGGGGCTAGGATCTCGGCTCAGCACCCACCTCGCTATGTTCTGTCCCAGCTTTACTCCTGGTTTTGCTCCCTCAGCCTTGTTGCCCACTTCAGCAGTTGCCTCTGCCCCACAGTGACAGAGACAGCAGAGAGCTGCGGTGCAGGTCTGTAACTGGGGATAGCTGCTAAGGCTTTGCAAAGGAGCAAAGCATGCACATTTAAAATACAAAAGTGGCCTTTCCAGTTGGTGTTATGACAGAATGTGCTTTCAGTTTTGCCATTATTAGTGCCCCACCCCCAATTAGCCCTATTGTCTCCAGTGGATTTAATAATGTTTTCTTTCTGTTTGGTTTTTTTTTTTCTACTCTGTACATTCAAGGCTCCTACATTCTGTGAATATTTAAAATAGGAATATACAGCTTGCAAAGCTAAATATGCACACAAGATTGCAGTGGGAGAGTTGGGCTTTTTGAGTTGGGGTTGTGTGCTGGCTTTACAGTATCCAGGCTTCTGGGCTTGTAGACATTTGGGATGGCAATCTTTCTTCCTCTATTCATATTCTGTCCAGCAAATTGACAGCCTGATTGTGATTAGGGCTGTTAGATGCATTCTTATACAGTGAATAAGAAAACAATGAGTTGGTGTGTGTTTGTGTGCAGTACTATCGTCTAATGAATGATCTGAATGCCAAATACATTAGGAGGTTAACAACTCTGAGGTATTCTCCTAGAGGGGTAGTGATGGAGCCTGGTGGTTTTGCAACTGAAGAGCAAGGGGTTTAAAGCCAGCTCTGCCAGCGTATGAAGTTTATCTCTATTGTGCCCATTGTCATGAATTAGTTATGCTAAGGTGATACTCAGCAAGAGGCAGCTAGTAATGAGACTCAAAGGATCTTGAGATGGTTAATGAGGGGTGGAAGAGGAAGAAAAAGTTTTCTAGCTTGTACCGCCTGTTCCGCTTACCCTTTCTGTACAGCGAATAATCCCACAGTCATAGTTAACTGTCAGTAATTTACCATATTTGGATTCCTGAAGCAAAATGCAATGTTTAGTTCAGCTTTGAATGGCAAGCAGTTCCTTATGGAGCTTAATTGTTTTGTTTACATCTAGCTAGTTACTTACCATGTGGTAAGAACAATAGACTGACTGGCTTGCTTAACTCGTGATCCGAATGAGATAAAACACGGAAAACACCGAGGACTGTATTTCTTAAACAGGCCACATGTCAGATGGAGCCTCTTTGGCTGGTTGCAGTGTAGAAAAGCTGCTGCATGGCATACCCTTCCTTGCAGCTGGGCAACTTTGCAGTATGTCTTCACTGTCTGATCTTTAGCTAAAAGCAAGGGATATTTCTTGGGCCTTTCTATTTCACATGGGCTGGGCACCTTTCTGAGAGTTCTCTGACTTGGTGACCAGACCTGGCAGAGCGTGTGCAGTGAACACAAGACCATCATGTGAGGCTTTGGCCTCACTTTCCCCCACAGTTTTGACCTGCATCACACCCATTTTGCAACAGAAGGCAGCTGCTTTTCTTCGCCTCAGTAAGGAGGCAGGGCAGGTACTTTAGGACAGTAGATTTCTCAACCAGCCACACCTGCCATGTGGGATGGAGAGCAAAAAGGAGGTTGCTCCACTTAAGCCAGATCTCTGCCAGCCAGTCACACCTGCTACTGACAGAAGACCTTTAAACGAGGGTGCTCCAACCGTTGCAGAGCACTGTTCTTGTTGTTCTTGTCCTCCAACCACAGGTGCTACCCTCTGATCCAGCGTGACAGGAGTGCGTGACCCAACACGTACTTTCCTGCCCAGAACTCGAGATGTTCTTTGGGAGGACTGCCAGACTAACATAGACAAAAGAAATTTTTTGCTCAAGACTGGAGCTTGCACTTCCATGGAGTCTCCCCGGCTTCTCAGGGGAGTGTGGGGATGATGCCAGGTCTCCCCACTTAGCCGAGCTCTTCTGAGATCTAAGCGGAGAGGACGCTCCAGAGTTTTTTATCTGTTCACTTCTTCATTTTACTGCTGGCTTCTCTCTTCAAAACATCTCAACTAAAAATCTGAAAGTTTTCTGAGAAAGACTTATAGTTTGTTCCTCAAGTAGCTTCTGTTTCTGGAAGGGAATTCTCTGTTACACCTACTTGTACCTAGGGAAGATGATCTCCATTAACTTGCCTGAAGTTAAGTAGGCTGCAGCCTTGTTAATAACAAACATGGGCATGCTGGCTGAGTGAGCCTTCCTGCCAACCCCCTGCAAGCTGGGAAACAAGCTGCTCACATCTCTGATGTTGTGAATCTGTGTACAAATGGGAATGAGAGACCACTGGAAATATGCAGAATATACAGAAAGTGTAAGTGCAGGAGAGTGCCTGTAAGCCTAAAACCTTCTTTATCTTACTTATCTATGTTTGAATTGTCATTTGACTGGCACAGTTGTGTGATCAAATCTTAGGTGCAGTTTACAGTTTGTCACCTCCACTTGAAGAGATGTGAATGGAGGCTGATGTCCTTTAGGGCAGTATATGCCCACAGCTTTACTTTTCCCTCTGTAGGCTGTCTCTCGCTTGCAGAGATAATAACAAGGCAGAAATATTTCCTCTTTCTATATGTTTGTGGCAGAGAGAAACCACGTCATGCAAATAATTCAACAAGACCATGATGAGAGTGGTGTTCTAGAGAATACTTAAAGTTATCATTACCTTCCCAAACCTTCAGACTATGAAAACAAACTTTAAAAGTCTACTGAAGATTTAAGCTGTAAGAGCTTAAAATGACCCAAATATAACGTGAGTTGCTTTCAGAGCTGGAGGCCTTCTCAATAAATATTGACTATCACTTGTTTTGAGCTTACAAGCATTTACAAGTCCATTATAAATTGAAAGGTTAGCATGCCTGCTCTTGCCTTGTCAGTCTTTTGCTTGTGTAACACAGAGCCCAGTAGTCATCACAAAAAAGAAAACCTCCAGAAATGTGTTTTTGAAGAGGAAAAACCCCCACAAGGATCAGTTATATTCCTCACAAGAATTCAGGATCTGAATCAGGAGTTCCCAGAGGTAGACCTGGAAAGCTGGTAAGTATGACCCTCAGAGGGATTTTCAAATTGTGGCTGTTCTGCACTGTCATGCAGATTGATTTATTATTATTATTTATTATTATTATTTAATTTTTTATTAGGCAGCCCCTAGATTGATGTCTCACCCATTAAGTTGCTCTCCATGGACAAAACTCTGGGAACTCCCCTGAGTTCATCATCCAAGAAAATTTTTACTTTGGAAGACAGAGTGAAAAAATTATCTATTTTGTCAAGTACTACACCTCTGCAAACATACAGTCTCCTCATCTGGATGATCTCATGCATATATTTGTCAAAGTTCTTGCTTTGCTTTGAGACAGCAATTGCAGCAAAACAGTAATATATGCAATATATAAAAAGTTTTTGGGTGAGATCCAATACAAACATCTCATGGTGAAATCATTCATAATATTATTTAGCAGCTACCTGATGTCTGGTCCAGAGGAACTGGTCACAACTATATCTTCCTTTAGATGCTTTAGAGAATGGAACATGTGAGCTTGGATGTTATGTAAATGTAGGGCAAGGAGGACATGGATCATAATTTGTCTCACACTAAGAATTATCAAGCACATTCTTCCTCTGGTTTTTGGCAGTGGATTATTGATACAGCCATAGCTGCTAAATAGGTACAAGTTCTTCAGCACTCCTTACCAAAGTAACCTTGTCTGGAAACTCTCACCTTGCTCATTGGGAGAAGACAGAAGGAAAACTGGAAACCTCTGGCTTAAGGGAAAGCATTGCTACTATAGAAGTTAAGTGAAGATGAACTAACCTGCTGAAGCATCAGTCTGGAAACCTGAATGTTCTGACAGATGCCGTCATTTTGGGAATGGAGCAGGTGGCAGTCCCACAAAGTCGTCATGGTCTTTCTCACGTCGTAGGAAGTGGCATTACTGCCCTGGATACAAACATCCTAAGAGAAAAGTGAATGAGGTAGTGATTGACTCCACAGAAGTATATTCTTGGACATGGTTGGTACTGTAAGTCTTGGAATGCAAGAGCTATAAGAGTCCTTTGGAAAGAGTATCTGTGTTTCCAGTGAAAGAGGTAATACCTACCTGTGATTAAGTCTTAAAAGCAAAGCAAACAAAAAACCCACCAAACTCAGCACTCTTACACATTCATTGCTTTTTAACTTTCAAAACTCTTATTCTGGAGAGTTTATGCTAATGGGTGGTCCAACACCCAGGCTGATTAAATATCTGATCGGCCTTCCGTTGCCTTGGAAACAGAGAATGCCTACTGTGAAAACAATCTGACCCTGGAGGATCCAGGATGGAAGTTCACATGTAAAACAGATTTTCTCCGCCCCCCCCCCTTTTTTTTTTTTGTTGCTCAGAGCAATAATACGAGAGCCCACAGTAAGCTCTGCATTTCCAGCCATGTGCATAGTGTAACCAGTACATTTAGGCTGCTTATGGCAGATGGCACTCTATGGTAAATGCTGCATTGGAACTAGAATTGCGTGTCTCTCTACTGCTGAAACTAGGGTAGAATCCTACCTTCACGCTCTATAATGCAGAGCAATCACTCATGCAGTTTTAGCTTTTTATTTACTCCAGCTAGTTTATTGTGGGCCATGGTAGCTATGTTACATGTCTATTCTTGTTTGCATCCCTGGGAGATAATGTGATTGTGCAGTGGATATATTGACAGCAGTTGTTTTTTTTCTACATTTCTTCGCCTTTTTTCTGTTCTCCATGCAGCCCACTTAAATCGTCTCTTTCTGTACTGTTGAGTCTTACAACTTCTTCAAGGGATTTTTCTTTTTTGCTGGGCACATCCATAAAAACCAAGGAGTTCTACCTTGTAGTCCCAGGGCAGTTTTGTTCCCTCAAAATATCAGTCTGGATCTGCCCAAATAAGTTATCTTATTTTTGTCCTTAATCTGCTTTTAGTATCTCCAGGCAACCAAGAGACTAGGCTTTCATCTGTCTAGAATTCTTAGAGTTATTCAACAGTTGCAGAAAGCTTTTTTTTTTTCTCCTGCAGTGGAGATAGGACCAAGTGAGGACTGTGTAATGGGCCAGGCTTTTCACTTTTGCAGGGGCTGTGATGTGGTGGTCTGAAGATGGAGATAGATATTCCTTGCTGCGTTTAACATGGAGGCCTGTGAGTCCTTTGCTCCTTCAGGCCTTTTAGGGTTCTGCTTGTCCCACAGGGACTTTTTTCCATCTTTCCTGTCCTACTTTGCAGCCAGGCAGATGTGAGATATACAGAGCCAATGTGGACAGTAGCGCTAAAAGGTAGTGGAAAGAAATGGAGCTAATACATTATGTCTGATTTTCTTGCTCCTTTGTCAAGGGACCGTTATGGATTTAACAGTTTGTGTTCACTAAAAAGTTACCTTTCTACTCCTGTTTTGTTTTTTTTTAATGAACATTTTGAGAGATGCCAGATTTACCATTTTACAAACCTTGGGGATTGTAGTCTCGAGATTTGTGATTACAGTTAGGTGAAATCCTCAAATTTATTCCATAGATTGATGTCCTCTTACCCTGGAAATGAAGCTGTGCCAAATGAAATATTTGCATCAGTGTTTTCTTTCCAAGATGCATAGCTTGGTTTTAAAGATAAATACTTGCCATTGGGGCAGACAAATGTGCTAGGTTTAAGTTCACTTAGCAAAACTTTTTTATTGGGGTGGCTCATGTAACTTGTTAACATGCAAGAAATTATTAAGCTTTCACTTCCTCCACTCCCATTTCCTGTTTGGATGTTGAAAGGAAGCCCTGATGGCTAATTTGTGATTAGCCAGCAACCCAGAGTGAACTTAATTCTGTGGGTTTGCGTGGCACTTGCCAGTGCAGATACCACCTCTCTCAAGGGTGGGCTGCTGAGTCTCACGTTTTATGGTGGGAGCTGTAAAGAGTCTGCTCTTCTTTCCGTGAATTCATGGCCTGCCTTCTGAGGACAGAGGTAACGCCTGGCCTGCCAGCGCACGGGAGACAATGCTGAAATGTTGGATGCTGCGAGAGAGAAGGGAGGCGTGAGGGTTCTTTTTCTAGTCTTGCTTGCCCAGGAGATGGCACTGTGGAATAGTGGGATTTTTACCTGCAGCTATGTGGTGCAATCATAATTGTTTGAGATATGACGGATGAGTGAGGCTCTTGAGTCAGTAAGAGCAGGGTGATTTGTACTTCTTTTAGGATGCCTCAGCACTCTCTTCTGCGCAAAATGCATCTTACTGTTCATGCTGTAGGCAGGTTGGTTTTAAATTTGCTTTGCACTGCTGCATTAGGAAACTCACCTTTGAGCATACTCTAGTGCAGCCAGGTTCAGAACTGAGTTTGTGGGTGAAATTAGTCTGGCCATGAATAAAGCCGTGATGCCTTTGGGGCACCCTTGCTTTTGTGCAAGTCCTTTGTGTCCCCCTTGATAATTCCCAGACCTACTGACAAAGGAGCCAAACCAAAGAGGTATATACATGTATATGTAGTATGCACTAGAAAATTAGAAGGTTTTGTGGAGCCTCCATAGGATCCCTCTTTCTATCCTGCATGCAGTGTGCTCTGCTCCTGTTATAGTACCAAGGGGTTTGGTTTAGTGCTTGTATATAAAACACACAGCACTTTTTGAAGGAATCTCTGACTCCACCTGCCTGACCTGATTTGTGCTGTCAAGTGCAGGCCAATGCAGCTAAGATAAATCTAGAAGATCTTCCTGGTCTTCCTTTTTTTAAATATTGATAAGTTGAGACCATTTCCATTTCTCCCTCCAATAACAGCCTGAGAATTGGGAGCACATACAGATCCGTGGGGAATTCTGATTTTGGAATGGATATACTCTTTTACAAAATCTTAGGCAAGTTGATTAACCTTCTTATTTTAATTCTCAAAAAGGTGAAGAGGGCTAATACTTTCTTAACACAGAAGTGTTACAAATATGTTCACAATATACCTTAAAGCTAGAAATGTTATGTGAATGCTAAATATTTTGTTGTTATTAATCGAATCTTAAGTGGCCTATACATCTATAACAAAGGCTTCTTAGCAAACACATGCCCTTTGAAATAGCCTGACCCTTTCCACTTTTTCAGAACATTAATAGTTTCCTGGCTCAGTGTTTTAGGAAATGTCGTCATAGTCTGGAAGAACCAATAAAAACATAAGTCACCTATTTTGTCTGATCATTTTATGCCAGGATATTTGAGGCTGGAAGCTGTGGAGGGATAGGAGGAGACTGCTCGATTTGTGTGGGTGGAAGATGTAAAAGTTTTAATACTGTTTTAGTATAACTTTGCATATTAAGACTCTAGAGCCGTGTGAGAAATAGTATTTTTTAAGTTCACAGGCAGGGGCTCTAGATAGTTTTAGCAACTAGTTAGCTAGTTTTTCCCCTCCCTCAGACATTTATTGCTTCAGCGCCTGATGAAAGGGATGTTGTCTTTGGAGAATAATATTTGTTAGTTTCCGGCTTCCATTGTCCTCTAATAAAGTCAAGAGAGCTTTTGAGAAAGGGCAGTGCCTTAAATGATAAACATTTATGGAAATATGAAGGGTGGGACAATAGCTTATTTGGTATGGCCAATGCAGACCATTCCCCACTAGTAGAAAATGCAATTACTTAAATTAAGGAACTACTGTATGAAATCTCAGTACAAAGCATCATTACATGACATTGTGAAGAGCACACCATGAGCGTCTGTAACAGGCATCCAGTCACACTCTGTTCTCCATTATAAACCCCAGCGTTTGCGATGGGCCAAACCCCACCATCCTTACATGGTTTTGATTCTCTCCTTTCTGAGGCAAAGCCTCCAGCAAGTGTGTTAGTGAGTCCTGACCATGACCTCTTGGGTCTGTGGAAAGCAAACATGCATGGCAGATTTTCCCCTACTGTGCTGTCTCCTCCTGCAAGGTTCAAACAGTCCCTCAGAGGTGGGGAGGTCTGTGTTGTTGCTAACTTATGCTTGGTTGCACGGAGCTCGAAAAGACTGCCACACCACATTTATCCTCCACCTCTTCCCAGAGCATCCTCCAGAGAAAACCAAAGTTTTTGCCCGTTTTTGGAATGTCATGCACTGCATTTTCTCTTCTGTATTCCATCAGTGTTGGAGACCAGTCTAATGTTTGTCAGCAGTCTAGAGAAACTGAAGGGTAACACTTACTTCATCCTGCAGAGCTATCTTTTTGGAAGTGAACCACGGCACCAAAAGAGACAACCACCACTACTGCAAGCTGCACCGTAATGTATTATGCAGACTCTTCCTCTCCTCGCTGATCCCCGAAACTAGAAAAATAAAACATGGTTTCTTTTCAGCTTCTGCCACGGCCTCCAACAGAGCTGCTGCTTTTACTTTTTATGAGTCCAAAGAGGTGTCACCACAAGAATTATACAGGAGGCCAACACCCCACAAATGAACCTTGATGTTAACTCTCACCAGACATCTGTCCCTTGTTTTTTTGGAGGTTTTTCTCTCCACCTCTCAATTTAATGTGCCAAATGCTGGTTCTTATTCTTTCTCTGACCCAAACTGTATGCGTATGCATCAGCCTATAGAGGAGATGCTATGCCCTGCTGCTTTCCACTCCTGATTAGCACTTGGAGATGTTGCATTTAGATTAGCAACAGTGGCTTTCCCTTCCTACTTGGCAGGCTCTCTTATCCTTTTCTTCTTTGTTTTTTCAGGTCAGGCCTAGATTTGTGTCCTGGTTTGAGCAACACAGGACTAGTGTCTCTTCTAATGCTTGGGAAAACTGCACTTTTAGAAGACTCTAGTGTCTCAATTTGTGAAAATATTTACTTTATAGCCAGCTATGATATGTGGATTTTAAGGTCACAGTGATTTCAAATTAACCAGGTGCAGGGATGAGGAGGGGCAAGACCTGGGCCCTTGACCCAAGCTGGCCAACAGAATGGGCTGCCCAGGGAGGTGGTGGAGTCCCCATCCCTGGAGGTATTTAAGAAA
>JAOXJM010000001.1:90824909-90844040 GCA_026413425.1 Tringa solitaria | reverse complement strand
TTGGACTCGATGATCTCAGAGGTCCCTTCCAACCACCACCACCACAATTCTGTGATTATATCATACCATGAATATCATATTCAGTATAAATTAGAAAGTTTGCTGAGAAGTTTTCTCTCTCCTCTGTGATGGCTGCAATCCTTGGAACTTCTTGCCCTGGTGCCGGACCCCTGAGCTCTTCCCTTCCTCCCAAAGCCGTTGCACTCGCGGTGTCCAACATTTGCTGTCCACTGCTGGGAGTGCACAGCTTCTAGTGATAGAATTGGCTGAGTATAATTCTTGTATATTTTATATTGGTGTGGGTATGAGTGTTGGTTCTTTAGTGTTATTGATGTTGATTATCTAGTCTTATTCTATTAAAATTGTATTTCAACCCTCAGATTTCCTTCTTTTTTCCCTTTCAAATTCCCTGTTAAACTGGGGCTTTGTGGAGGAGCCCTCTGGGTGTCAGGATCCCCGAGTACTGGGTGACCCCAGTGTTCTTGCTCAGTCCCAGAGTACAATGTGTAGCCTTCAAAGCTTTTAAGTATCTTGAGAACTGCCAAGTTGAGGCACGTTTCCCAAAGTAACGCCATCAGAGTCCTGAAGAAACATGTGCATTGAGTAGGATGCATAGGTAACAGGAGCGAGTACAATATTGCTACTGTTATTGCTCATCCCCACAACAAATGCAGAAAAAATACCCATGTTGGGTGTTCCTACCAACTGCTCTGGGGCTTCTGAGTAGGCAAGTCTTCCTTTTCTGACTGCTGTCTGCCATGCTATGATTTCATCTCAATCAAAGAGGTGTAGGCCTCGGAGAAGGAGAAGTTTGGCTTTTTCTCTCATCCGTGCTTCTTGGATTGTTGGAGTTGGGGAAGGAACACCTCAGTTACGTACTTAGTTCAGTCATTTGCAAATGGGAGCTTTCTGATTTTTATTGATGTGTGGTTAAACTGTCACAAGCTGTGCATGTACCTGGACTTTAAAAATAAATATCCCACTGTCTCATCCAGCAGAAGAAATGTGACCTCAACAAGAACCAGATTTAAAAACACTATCATTTTTAATCCTCAGCTTGCCTCCTGCTCCCCTCAGGGTTTTGATGATGGCTGGAATTTCTTCATTGACTGTAGGGGTTTTTTGAAAAAACAGTGAAATTCTCCCAAACCAGAAACTATCCAATCCCACCCAAAGAGATTTAGTGAAATGGAAGCTGTAGCAAAGATGCAGACAAGCTATTCCTTACACTATATTCATATTCTTGTGTCCTAACATACAACTTGGCTGTAGCAGTTGTGTGAAAATGCATCTGACCTGTTCTGTTAGGCTGAATACCCCATGGTCTCGGTGTTTACAGCAGATACAAGGAAAAGGCCTTTTCTTCAGACGTGTCCACGCAGGGCCTAGAACACTTTTGGCTCTACATAAGAAATAATAATAATAGTAAGGCCAAAACCTCTCTGCCAGCCAGTGAAATGAAAATGCTGTACTTCACAGCTATGTCATTGGAGAATTATATTTCATTAGAGCTGATATTAAAAACCCTGATGTCAGTTGTGAAATGTGGCTGACTTCAAATTTGCAAAACACATAGGAAATTTTTTCGTAATGTGTTGTCGCGTTGGAAGTCTGGCAGTCCTTTAGGTTCACTCATAAAACTTTAAGCTCTCAGAAGGGGAAAACCCCAAGGCTATTTCCCCCAAACTTTAAAAGCTTTGCTTCTACTAGCAAATGCCATTTTTATAAAGTATGTGCAAGTAACGTTCTGGATGTTTCAAACAGCAGCAGTTGTTAGGACTTTCAGATTGGGGAACTGGATTAAGTAGTTGTGAGAAATACGGTATTCTAGACGTTTAAGTGAGAACTTCTTAAAAGTCATTGAGCAGGGTAGAGAATAGCAGTCCCAACTATTTAGGATTATTAAATGAAAAAAAAATCCTGTTGTTTTGCCTTTTTTTCCTTTCCAATTTGGTGTCTTACAAGGCTTGCGTTAATGGGAAGGAGAATGTGCACAGCAGTTGCGTTGAGCTGGTTGCAGTGGGTCACTGAGCTGCAGAACAGTTTCCACGTTGACCTTGTTTTCACAAAATCCTGAAGTACTTGTAAATCAGACTGTTGTCTTAGTCACAGTAAAGGCACAAGGGGTATATGCATGTTTCAGCTTTTCAAAGCTTCACACTTATACGACTTTTTTAAGAAAAAAATCTAATTAGCTCTTTTTTTTGCTTGCTAGACAGTATTTAAATGTCCAATACAGTATGTGAATAAGGCTATTCCTGTTAAAGTTATGTTTATTGTAGGAGATGATAAATAATAATTCATTCTAAGCAGGTTTTTCTGGTTTGGGTTTTTGCTCAGATGTGGAGAACTCATGAACATACATACATTGTCATTTGCTAACAGACAAATATATTATAGTTAAACAAGCAAATTCAAACTGTTTTTGGCCTGAAGATATTGATGTGTGTCCTTTTCTGCTTGGGTACCTCCAACTCAGCAGTAATCTCAGCTTCACACTGTGCTCACCATTGAAACCTCCACTAGGCAATAGCCAGTGCCTGCTACACCCAGTCAGAAGCAACTTTGGTGCTGAACCACCAAATAATACAAATGGCAGAATTCACCTGTTTTGTTTTCTTGGTTTGTGGGTTTTATTTTTCCACACATGCTCTAATTATAGTTTCCTTTCTTTGCATTGATTTCTCACGAGATTTTTAGGAGCGTACTGTCTTCAGGATTTCTCTCCCTCTTTTGAGATTGGCTAGCAGTTATAAGGGACAGTGTCTGTTAGACAGTTGTAAACATATCATGTAAGACTTTTTTTAGGAAGGAGTCTCAAATCAGCCTTGTAGAACCATTCTTACAGGTCTATCCAGTTGTGCATAGCATTTCTTACAGAGTCATTGCAGATAACAGAAGGCCGTTCAGTGGACAGACAGAGCTGAAATGCAAGTTAATCCCTGACTGGACAGATTCAGCTGTTTCATTTTGAATTTGTCAGCTGATTTGTGTGAGCAGGTCATTGTCCCTTTGGTGAGGGAAAGGAGTGGAATGCTTATGTAAGGGTTAGATCAGCCTGTGGGATGAGGGTCTGGTTAAGGGAATGTGTATTTATCAGCAGGTTCTAAGGTGGGTGGAAACATGACGGTTTGGATTGGAAGTCCCTCAAGCATACATCTGTTCAGCTTGTTACCTTCATTCACTCAGGGACTGAAAAATCAGGGACAAACCCACTTTTTTTTTTTTAAATAGTAAGGGCATTGAAACACTGTCTGGAAACAGAAAGCATTCCTAGCTTTTATGGATATGTGGTCAGCCGGCTCTTGCTTGTTCCCTTATAAGCAATGTTCTTAATTGGACGAAGTTGCTACTATTTCAGGTCAGTGTATGTGTTTTCTCTTACAGTTGCCATGGCACTGGTAAGACAGATATGTTCTGTAGTTGTGTTTGTCCTCTTCTAATATGCGATTTTTTTATTTTCAGCACTGTATTTGCAGCATAATAGTGCTTGCAGTATTTTTCCATACCTCACCGAAGTTGCCCCTGTTGGAGTTACTGCACTCAATTATTTCTCCATTGTCATCTAGCAGTCTGTTTTACATGCCCACCTTTGCATACATTAGAATTAGTAGCTCCTAGGGCCTTTGTATTTAGGGTATTTTATAGGCTAGTGAATACTTAAGGTTAGAGACATTATGTCATGGTTGCAATCTTACATAAACATAAACCATAGAGCCTAATCTAGCAGGTTTTTACAGAACTCGATAAACTTGACTGAGCTACAGCTTATCTTCTAAGGAGGTGCCCAATGTTAATGTAAAGGTTTCAGGTGATGGAGACTCTAACAAAAATTAACTTTACAAGTTATAGCTAATAAGTTGTTATTGAGCTCTATCACCATTTAAAAATTTAGCTTTATTTAAAGTGGAGCAAAGCAACAGCAGCAGCAACTACCACAGCCAAAATGAACCATCTCTCCTTTCTTTCTTTTCTTTTCCTTCTCTCCTTACAGTGAGATTCTTATCACAGTGATTAAAATCAAATATCTCAGTATTTTAACTTTTACTTTTTGGTATGAGAGAAATAACTTCAGGGAAGTCTGAAAGGTTTTCCAGGTACTTTTCACAATTTGGAGCATGTTGGAATATCTAGAAATGAGTCAAGTGTAGAACAGCCCAAGATACACCGACACTGGGTGTTGAGCCCTAGCTTCTTATTGCTATGGGTTCCCATTACTTTAATGACCCCTATAGTTGGTTCATTGGGAATCGGACAGTTTTACTGGCTGACATTAGTCTGCTTACCACAGAAGAAATTGTAATGAGGTGTCTGGAAGCGTCTCAGGGATTTCTTACTGTTACCCCTACACACAGAATTCAGGTGGAATATAATATTGAAGGAAGCAAGAATTTTATAGCAATTTTTTTAAAGTAGCATTGTTATACTGCTGGTTTATGCTTAGCCTGACCAAGTAAAGCGAACCTGTCTTGCCTTTGCATCTCTTTGTTTTGCTTTTTTGGGTGTTTTCTGTTTTTTAAGTAGCATGCCTAAGAGTTAGTGGTGGCTCTCATTGAAGGCACTGGGAACACTGGAAGTATTGATCAGCTTTGGAGGAAACAGTGAAAAGGGAAGAAGCCCACAGTTACCAAACCAGACGTGGCTGATACTGAGTCAGCAGAGGGTTGTAGACCAGATCATCAAGTTTATTAGCAGTGGATGTAAGAAAAATGCAGAAGCATTATCTGCTGCAGCAGAATGTTAGTTTTGAGAATAACAAAAACTCAATTGCCCCTTTCAGTTACAGCAGTGACAGACCCAGAGTTTGGATGGGGAGTGGCACTAATTGGCTATCCCTTTTACGGCGTCTCTAAAATTTAATTGGGAGAGAGGGGAACACAAAAAACCCACCCCTCTGTTTAGTTTCAATTTGTTCCTTGCTGGACAGTGTTTAGGGAATTAAAAATACTTTAAAATGGAACTGCTGCTCTCATCTGTTTCCTTAACCTTGCTAACCTGAAGTCATCCCTTAAGTCATATGGACAGAGAAGTCTGCAGCAATCCCTTTATGCTTTGCCAACCAAAGCTATTTAAAGAAGAGAGAACTAGAGGTTTTGTCCTGCTTGTTCACATTGGTATGTCCTCATGGGTTGTTTTCTTTTGAGGTATCATGAGATGAACAGAAGAGAATGTTTTTCCCCAGATTTGCATAAAACAGTTAAGTTTCTAAACTTGGTACATGGGTGTTCTGAGCATCAATACAATCAACTATCATTCAAGTCAGTAGAAACTTGATTGTGAGTAAGAATCAACCCAAACTCAGTCACAGTGGAGGCAGGTGGGTTGATGTCCTTTTCTTGGACGAGCAGATGTAATCTGAAGGCTATTGCCATTGTTTTGTTCTTAATTTACATGCAGTTTATAAGGCAGTTCTTGTACTTGGTAAGAACGTGGTCTTGGACCATTTTAAGTCTTTCAAGATTTAGGCTTTATTGCTGCTGTAAAAGGCTTTCATAACAGTCTCCCTTCAATTGGTTTTCTGCATTTATTTAATGCTTATTATTTTGAAATTGATGTGCATCACTGCTATTTCCTGACAAATTATGAAACAGGATTTCAAGTAACCAGTATGTTGTTTTTGCTAAGGGGAGGAATCCTTCTGAATTGCCTCTGTTTTCTTTTTTTGGCTTGTATGTCTCTGGTGTGCTTTTTAAGTGATACATAATTATATTAAGTGGTACAGAAACCCAAGAACTCAACATCAGAAACTTCTTTGAGGGGTCTGCTATGAACAGACTGCATGTAAAACCATAGAGTTATATGCTGTCAAGAGGTTTAAGAAACAAGGTGGAAGGGTTGCAAATTATCTGAAGATGCTTGGGGTTGCCTCTTTGCCTGAGCCGCAGGTCAGCAAGGTAGCCCACCGTTGGATGGGTAAACCGAGTTTCACATAGTACCTGGGAACTGGGGGACCTAACGCAGAGTAACGCTGCAGCTGCTGTTTGTTTGCTTGTGTATGACTCTCAGTGTCCCCGTATTCCCAAATCTTGCCTTCTGAACTGTACCTTAAACACAATTGCTTGATCCTAATGGTGTAGATGGCACTTAAGACTGTGGTGTAACTTGCTAGCAGAATCTATAGTCAACAGAGGAAGCCAGAAGAGCATCAGAGTGAAAAATGTTTTGGCTCTTTAACTTTGAAGACATACTAACATCAGCTCAGCTGAGCTCCCAGATTCATGTTTGGCAAAAGACAGATTGCATAAGCAGCAGTAATTTTCCCCACGCTTGGAAAAGAATTGGTCGAAACGCTTTACTATTCCCCGCGAGCTGCTGGGGCTGCTGCGTGCAGTGCTGGGTCAGAAAGCAGGAGTGCGGTCAGCCAGCCCGGCTCTGCGTTGGCCAGGGAGACCCGTCTGCTGCACCGGCTGCCTCTTCTCCTCTTCCCCCAAGGTGATGTGCTAGACCAGCTGAAAGGATCCCGTGTGTCAAAGCCAGCTCCTGAACTCTGGGTTGGGCCAGGCTGAAGGTACCCACGGCCAGGGAGGATGTTAAATGATATTAATGGAGTTCTTCGCCTGATAGTAAACTAAAAGCTTAAAAAGACCACAGACAAATTCTTAATGTGCCCCCTTCTAGAAAGAGGGGTTCTGGAATTTGGAAAATTCACCTTTGCTTTTAGCTGGAATTTATTTTCTTGCTTTCTGTGAGGATTGTTTGGTCTGATCTCAGTGCCTCTGTTTGTGTTTCTAATACAGATGCCTTTCATTCTTCCTCTAAATTATACCAAATGCTCAATAGGAAGAGCAGATGTTCACCAATTATAAATAAATAAATTGAAAAAGAAAAGAAAGCTGGGGGGTGTGGGGTAGGCAGGACATTTTAGTTGCCAGGTCACTCTTGCATGGAAAGATCTTATGTGAGCACAGACAAAGGCGCATAGGGGATCTCAACTAGTACCCTGCCCTGGGCTCCTCTCAGGTATTCACAGTGGCCATCAGCCCTCCAAAGGCCCACCTCCACAAGCCCAGAGGAGCACAGGGGCACGATGGCAGGCAGGAACCCACATTAAGGACTGGGAAGAAGGGACACCTGATCTGCACCCTTCCCAGGGCTGTCCCAGAAAAGCCTCAGCCCCAGGGTCCAGACCTGAAACCCACTATGATGAGTCAAGGCCAGAGTACCTTTTGGTCTGAGAGGAGGCTGCTGCGGAGGTGTAGGGCACACATGATGGCACGCAGGGAAAGAGCATTTTGGGATTGCACTGGACTATTTATGGGATGTTTAGGGGAGGAACCAAAAGCAGGCAAGCGGAGGGGTTTAGGTGATTTGGGGGAAACAAGTGTGGGAAAACACAGGGGTAAGGGCATAAAATAGACCAGTTGCATCTAAATACTTTACCAGTCAGTACGCTTATTTGGCCATATCCTGCACCTGATCAGTGCAGTCTGTCTTGTCATCTTATTAAATTCCTTTCTTCCTTGGGGGCTTCTATGTCCAGGTGCCAGCAGCTGGGAATTCTGGGATCCAGGTGGCTACTGGGCAGACTGAGTGTCTGAGCCCAGCTGCTGGAGGGATCTGTATGGTCCATGTCTGTGGACATATGTGTGTGTACACACACACACTTATAAGGTACATATGTATGTATAAAATATATATATTCTCACAAGCAGACCTCTTTCTGCTCAGCCAGAGAGGGGCTGTGTGTTACCTGTGTGGCTGGCTATATCTATCTGTATATATGCAGTGTGTGTACGTGCTCTGAGTGTGCACACCTACTGAGAACGTATCTTCAGCCTTACTGCTGGTTGCACCCGGGAGCATGGAGCTGTGGCAGCCTCGTCTCTTTTGGACTGTCAGATTGAGCCTATTCTCCTAACTCTTCTAACTCAAGATGTGCCTTTGCATTTTGGCTGTTCCACATAATGCTGTCATCAGTGTCTTATCAAATACTTTGATAAGAGGATTAGTAATGTTAGAACACAGCTTCCATCTCTTGATGAACATGCTTGTAACAGTTAATTCCAGAAAATTCAAATAAAATCCTGTCTATGAATTCCAAAGATGGTGAAAAAAAGAATCTTTAAAAAAATACTGGTTGTTTTGCAGCTGGATACAACCACCTCTTTCCTTGATCGTTAGCAAATTTGACTTGTTAGAATTTGCCTGGTGGCTAGTTTTTACTCACCACTGCTCTTGTAAAAGCATCTCTTAATTGTGGTTACTTTCCTTTGAATTTTAAAATCTTACTAGTTTGGATGACCCATATACCATGCATTTTTAAAAGTTAAAACCAATAGCAGCTCTCTTGCCCCCTGCTCCCTTCTTCCTCCTCCCTCACCCTCCCTAAAATGAGAGGCTTTCTAAACAGATTTCTAGCTTGACTCTTCCTCTATTTGCGAAAGTTCTTGGCAGTTCAATTAGAAAAGAGGCAGAAAAAACAAAGTTGTGTGGAGAAAATAGAGCTACTTAATCTGGTGTCACGAAAGGGGAAATCTGGAGGTGCAGAAATAATTTAAGTTGGAATTTGGACAAGCTAGCCATGGAAGAAGATGGACGAGTTCATTTCTTGTGGTGAGCATAAGTGGCCAAGAGTTAAGTTTATGTCATTAGCGGAAGATGACACCCTGAAGAACTTTGTAAAGGAGGGAATATGGAAGAAGGAGGGCTTTTGTTGTTACTTTAGGAGAAAGAAGTGTTGTTTGTAAAGCACTGAATTAATTTTAATACCATGCAAAATGACTTCACGATGCTTATTTGCTGACATCATATGAGGTGACTAAGTATATTTTATGATAACATACATTTTTTGAGGGCATTGTGTAAGCTCCTATGCTTTAGTGTAGGTCTGCCTGTTTAATAATATCCCATCAGGTGCTGATGTTAAATTTGGCTGCTATTTTTGAATGGGTTTGATGATGGATTGCTCGGAATCTGTGACCTTTGGAACAGTATCAGTTTGAAGCCTGTCTTTACGGGCATACTAAAACTATTAAATTTGATAACTGAAGCAGCATGTGAGATCGCATTGTTAACTCAGTGGCTGTGTGAAGACCTCCATCTCATCATACCCTTTGTAGCATTTGTTTTCATTCTAGCCATGGAAGCTGGATTTGGAACATTGTTTTCATTGCAATTGAGAAATCCCTTGAGAGCGCGCCCTACAGTAGCTTATTTAAGGGGTTAACTCCTTGTTACGTTAGTCACCTCATTTAACTTTGGTGGCTCTCTGGGTTTTGGATTAAGAAGACTATGGCTTTGCCTAACACCCTCTGGTGCATCAAATTGTTGTGTAAAGTATGAGTATGGAGTAAGGGCTGATCTAATTACACAAATGCCCACTGCTCCTTACACCTGAATCTGTTTCTTACAGAAATCTAGCTACTATGTTTTTGTCAAAGATTATAATATGGGCTCTGTGTGCTTTAGCCTAATTTTACATTGTTTGATTTATATTTTAGTCTTTTCTGGTCATCTTTTTCAAGTTGACTTGAGACAGTTTTAGGCTTTTGTGAACACTGACTAGTATCAAAATTAAACCACACAGTACATCTGATTGGGGCAAGTCCTGAACTTTCACTTTCTTCATGTTCTACCTGAACTCTACTGCCTTTGATGTGTTAAAACCTGAGAAATTATATATATTTAGGAATTTATTTTAGTTTCATGTTTGAGCCCTGAGTCTTCCAGTGCAAGAAAGTTACCTGCTCAGCAACATGGTCACCAGTTGGTGAATTTACAGTTCATAAGCTTTGTTATCAAATGTTATCAGATGTTAATTTTGTCAACATCAGGAGAACTAACCACTCACTTTGATTTTTAGAGTGCTACATAGAAGGCACCAAGGTTAGACTTTCTCTAAAAAAGGATGCTTAGTCCTTGAAAAATAATTCAAAAAAATTAAAGTCTGTAGTCTGAAAAGAAACTTGAAATATAGCAGCTTTTTACTTGATATTGTTACATTTTATTAATTTCCTCAATTTATTGACCACTTGCTTTTGTGTCCAGCTTTGGAGTCCTCAGCACAGGAAGGATGCAGACCTGTTGGAACAGGTCCAGCAGAGGGCCATTAAGATGATCAGAGGGCTGGAACACCTCTACTATGAAGACAGGCCGAGAGAGTTGGGGTTGTTCAGCCTGGAGAAGAGAATGCTCCAGGGAGACCTTATAATGACCTTCCAGTACCTGAAGGGAGCCTACAAGGCAGATGGGGAGGGAATCTTTATCAGGGAGTATAGTGATAGGACGAGGGGTAACAGTTTTAAACTGAAAGATTTAGATTACATGTAAGGAAAAAAATTTTCACTATGAGGGTGGTGAGACACTGGAACCAGTTGCCCGGAGAACTTGTGGATGTTCCATCCTTGGAAGTGTTCAAGGCCAGGTTGGGGCTCTGAGCAACCTGGTCTAGTTGCTCAGGGAGGCGTCCCTGCCCATGGCAGGGGGTTGGAACTTGATCCTCTTTAAGGTCCCTTCCAACCCAAATCATTCTATGATTCTTTGATTCCCACCAACCCTGCAGCGTTTGGGTGAAAAGAGCTTGCTGAGCTTATCGATACAACATGAAAGGTTTCAGTTAACAAGGGTCAGATTTGCATGTCAGGGACATCTTATGTTTCTGTACTCATTTGAAGACTATAGGATTGTGGAGATTATGAGGAAAAACAGTCATCAAATTTGTCTGTTTTTAATTCCTTCAAGTTCATACCTGATGTACAGACTGAGCACATTTCACAAATAGTCACAGAAACATAATAAACATATGCCTTCTAGCTGACATTGCATTTTCACTAGATTATGAAAGTCCTGCTCCCTCTCCTGACAGCTGGTTTTTAGCTGGTTTTTAGCTGGTAATTTGAGAGTCTGGTTTATTCCCTTCCGTGTCTTACACCTTTCACCTTCCCTGTTCACCTTTGACAAATTTAAAAATAGCAGAGCCAGCTGGCTTTAGCAAAAGGCACGTGAACATCACTTGACCATCTCCTAACCTACGCTGAGCCACATTTGCAGTAACCAGCCTGGAGAGACGAGCATTGCATGTCTTGATACTCAGTTTTACTGAGGCTGATGATTTCTGCAGAGATTTCTATTGCTGATTTTATTTGGGTCTAGGCTGAAGAAGAAGAAAATATACAGTGAGCTTCTCACAGTTTAGCTAAGTCACGTAGAAGTAAAAGTCATTTTGGGGAAGTTCAGTTACAACTCTCTTTCCTGATCTCTGTTTGTTCTTTTTGGAGTTTGTTGAGGCTAGTAACTTGGTAAGGACATGGTAAGGTTACCACCTGGGCACACTCGCACTGTTGAGTGGATACAGACTGGATTGGTGGCTGATGGTTGGCTCTTAGCTTGAAGCTGCTGCAGGCATCTGCAGTGGTTGCGAGGTTGGAGCTATGGAAAAATGCTGCATCATGAATCTGCATCATGGTTCTCCCCAGCAAGTTCCTTTTTTATCTCTCAGGATCCAGTGTTTTCCTGGGCGTTAAAAAATGCACTTGCAATGCACACATCTGTATTCAGTCCCACTCTATTTAGTGCTTGACTTGAAAAATCTAGGGAGTGAAACTGAGTGAAGCTCACACAGTGAGCAGGAAACAGCTGCTGTCAGAAGTACTTTTTCCTCTCTGATATCATCAAACTTTCCCTGTGGACAGCTCTTCTCCAGTGTCTCCTCTTTTCTCCTTCTCTTTGTGGACAAGGTTCTTGCTGGCTAGCTTTTATTAGCTGGGAGGTTATGATATGAGTGTGGATGTGGCTACATGTGGCTTCTGTGTCTGTAGAATGAGGGGCAGCAGTAGCAAGTACTGGACCATGCTGACTGAACGCTTTCTGGACTTGAAAGCTAAACCAGAAGCCTTTCTAAGAGATGAGTAATTCTATTTTGTTATCTCTAACTTGGTGAATGCAGATAACGATTTGTCCCTTTGTGCAGTGCTTCTGGTGCACCAGCTTCAGAGTTGCTGCTTCTCTTACAGCGTTATCTGAAAACCTATCCAACACACAATGTGGAGTTTCTTTTCCATCAGTCTTTCAAATGGACACTTAAAATGTGATTTGTGAAAAGCACACAGGGGTTTTTTGTGGGTTTTTTGTTGTTTTTATTTAACAGAACATTTGATAAAATATGTTTTTTCAGAAAGAAGTGGTCCTTGGTAATGTCTAGAACAGTCAAACATTAATATAGTTAATAAATTATTGTCTGTGCTTAAAAATTAGTTTTTTGTGAGATTAAATTCAGATCTTTCCATGTGTATCAGAGACTTTGTTTAAGGCATTTTTTTGGTTCATGGTTCTGTATTTTTGATTCACTCTAAACTGTACTCAGAGACTTTTAAAACATCTCTAACTGTTCTTACTGGGTTCAGAGAGTCGTATTCATGGAGCCATGTCAGATAAGCTGGAGACTGTATAGTTTGGTGAGTAAGATGCTTGTAATTCCAGCAGATGTGTAAGCACTTACACTTTTTTCCTTCAGCTGTAACTTTTTTTGAAAATGTATTTTCCTCTTTTTCCATGCAAAAGTAAATGCAGTTCTTGTTTTGGAGTTTGTCTGGTTTTTAATGAAGCTTGTTAGCTATCAGTATTTTCTCTGAGGAGTTAAGAAATAATATTCAAATTATATGTGTAGATCTGAAGTGCTGCTTTACATTTTACATTACAATCTAAGCTACATTTTAGCTGCTTAGAGAAAAAACTACCAAACTGCCCACACAACTTGTGGTTTCACCTTTTTTGAGAGAAGCCTGCTGTATGTGATGAATTTTATATGTAGTGTATTGTTTTATGATGTTAAAACCTAATTGTAAAGTACCAGGGGAGTGGAAAGGTGGAATACTTTGTAAGAAGTACTAAAGGACGTGAATTTTTAATTTTGGAAGGATATTTTCAACCTAGGTGCTTGTGTAAATGTAGCAAAATGCTTTACTTTAGTATACATATTGAGGAAGTCTAATTCAGATTCCTTTTGTGTTTCTTAATCCATAAATTTCTGTAACTAGAAACTAAATTTTGGATTGTACAAAAATCAATAGGGAATTTGCCACTGAATTCTGTGTGACGAAGATTTGGCTTATGGTGTTTATGGGGTGGATTCTTCTCTGTCACACTGGTGAAGCTTCAAAACCATTTGCTGAGCACTGCCCATAATCCACAGTGGTGAGTTACTGTGTTTGTAAAAGCTCTCCAAAGAGATTTAGCTTTTGGTATGGAGAGATTTGGAAAGATTGTCTCTGCTAATGGCAAGTCTCAGGCCATCCCATCAGAAGAAGAAAGGTGAGGCATTCCTTATATAGTTAGGACAGAGATACAGAGAACTTCATAGATCAAAACCAGCTTATTAAGCTTCACCAAGAATTGCTTAAGAGTAAATGCAAAATATGCTTCGAATTTGTTTGCTTTCCCTTTGTGGGGATCAGAAGTGAAATATTTGGTTAAGTTGCTTCTAGGAAGGAAAAATCTCTGATGTTTCTTGTGGGTCTGCATTCAGACAGGTTTTTGTGGGCACAATTAGAGGAAGATTTGGCTTCTGGTGTTGCTAAAATGCTAGAAGTGGATCAGACATTCTGTCAATGTGATAGCCAAAGCAAGCAAGTGGTTAACAATTCAGCCCTTCCACTTTTGGCATTAATTATGAGAGCAGAATTGATAGACATGTTAATTATTCTGTTACATTTTTCCCAAAAGTAAAATTCCCGAATTACAGTAATTTTGTGGAAGTATTGCAACAATGCTCTTTAATCAGAGATCTTAATAGCAAGAGGAGGAAAATGACTATCTGTAGTGGGAATGCATGACAGACCACCAAACATCAAGAAATATCCATAATAGGAATTTTGTTTTATAGTCTGTTTTAGTTTGAAGCCAACAGATCTAATAATCCTGTTACACAACATACTTGTGCACTTGGCTAAATTTTGATCACTGGACTCCCCAAGGAGTTTAAAAGAAAGGAAATAAAAAGCCTCTGACACTAGTTTGTTGACCTCCTTCCAACCTGCTAGCAGCTCTTGTGATATTTTTATTGTTTAGGGAACAAAATATAAAAACTGTCTGTAAGGGCATGGGATCTCAGCTATTCTGCAAAAGATAAAACTTTCTGATTATTTTATAGGATGTGAATTGCCAGGGCTACAGGCTGTGAAATTTGCACTTCAGCTTTTTGGAACTCAAATTCAGATGTTTGCCAGTGAAATACTTTAAGAAATGTACTTTACCTAGAATTGTAAGTGAATCTCACAAGGCTTTAAATAACCTATATCATAGTGTCACTTTGGTTACACGTGAGAATACTTCATAATGCCGTGTTCAATCTACTATATGACTGGCAGAGCTTCAGAAATGCTGTGCTTTGGAAAATCGTATTAAATATTTTCCCATGATTCAGCTGACTGTAAGTCTTTACTTTTACAACACAAAAGAAATTATTAACCACTGTAAGAAAAGGTAATTGATCTAACTGCTGTTGGTTCAATTTTAAGATTTATTGTATTTAGCTATAAGCGTATGTATTAGTCTTGTTTGAAGACTTTGGTTAGGATTTCTTTGTGCTAACAGAAAAATTCCTGTATAAGTCAAAGGCAGAGTAAAGACCCCCAGTAGGATAGCTGAGCTAATAGGATTGAGGTGTGAGAGAGATGTGAATGATCAGGATCAGCTAAAGGATGGGAAAAGTTAGCAGATCCAGGGTGAGAGACTCAGGAGAAAACAAGAACCTCATCGGTTTTAAAACAGATTACGCAGCAATGTGGAGTGGTACAATTTTACAGCCTTATGGATACAGGCCTTCCTTTACTACTTTTATGGGTGTTCCTCCCATGTCTTTAGCATCCTTCCTAACAGGATGGCAGTTTACTTCCTTTCTAGTATCACAGGTTCATCCTGGAACCATTTAACTGGATGAACCAATTAAAATGTCACACTAGGAAAAAGTATGTGAAATATCACATAATTTGAGTTTTTGAAGTATAAACAAAATGTTTGCTTACCTGACTCTGTACCTACTTGCCTGCCTTCGTGACCTGAAACTCCTGGCATGGTGATGCAAGATGTTGTCAACCTACCAGTGCATTTCTTTAGGTAGCTGCTGCTTCCTTAGGAACATGATTTATTGCTTTTGTGCTTACTTTTCTGCAGCCATGTCAATGTAATGCAACATGAACTTCAGCTACAACGAAACAGGTCAGAGCTGTGTACTGTCTTTTGCATAATGAGCCGTGACTCTGTCATCTCTGGATGCAAGATAGCAAAAAAACCAAACCAAACCAAAACTAAAAAAAAAACCGAAACACACCTGTAGGCTTTTTTCCCCCAACTCTTGTTTCTTCATGGCAAAACCCATCAAACAACACATCTTTGGCTCATGTAAGGCAAACATTCACTTTTCGGGGGGGTTTTAAGGGATCTTTTAAACTGCTTGCTACATTTACTTGCTTTGGATTTTGATTTGTTCTAGATTAAATTTTTCAGATGGAAGGACTGCCTTAATTCTCTGAATTAAACATAACGTAATGAAATCGAGTTGCTCACCGCTGATGCACTGAGTAATAGCTATATTGATGCTTCATTTTTGAATAACCATACTCACTTCCTTTGTCAGTTGCTATAGAAAAGTTTAGTCCATCTATTTTCATTTTGTCTTTGAGATGTCTCATATTTCGAATGACTGCACGAATTGTAACTGTCCCCATTCCTCACCCCCATGCCAATAACAGAAATGTGTCATTTCTGGTCTGGTGTTAAACTGTTGCTTCCTAATTGTTTTATGTACATCTCCACATATCAACACATCTGGAGGAATTCTTTAGAGAATCAAGGGTATTTTCTATTGCTATTTTCTTTCCTCTAATTAGTTTAGGACCAAACATAGATGAGCAGTAGTGGGAAAGGTCAGTGGTGGCATCATGCAGTGTGCTAAACATTGCATAGCAATGCTGTAAAGTATATCGTGGAAAACACAGAAGAGACTAATTGCTTGATTTTCTGTCCAAAAGTGGGGATAACAGTGTTTCCTTAGTCTATAGGATTGGCTGTGTTCGCTAATGCTTGGTGATTAACTTCTGTGGGGAATAGACAGTAGAGGGGCCTTTGGATCCTTCCCTGAAAATGCGTGATTTTGAGCTATTTTGCATCTGGAAGTAAGAAAGTTCCAAATTTTGAGGTCAACCGTATTAACAAACCTCTGCAGATATATTTTTAGTTCACCGAATGAAAGTCAGATTTGGCCGGTGAAGAACGGGTTTCCTTCTGCTAAATATGTTAGCTGATACTTTATTACAAAATGAAGTGTTTTGTTTCCCATTTTTCTTGCAACTGGCAAAGTGTAAAACCTACAGTTTGTACTTGGCCTGGGAAAAGACTTCCCCCTATTTTCCCCTCAAATTCTTGTATGTAGTTTGTCAGTAGCTTTATGGTATTGTGGAAAAGTCACTGTTCTTGTGAAGAAAATGGAAAAATTGCTAATTCTTGTATAGATTTGAAGTTGCAGATGTTTGCTATTGTCTTCTCAAGAATGAAATTTAATTGTTATATGCTACTAAGACTTTAAGATCATCAAGGGAACATTATCTCACTGTAAAAATAATTGAAACCTCCTTTCAGGATAATGCACGTTTAGCTAATACAGACATTGGCCACAGACGTTGCATCTAGGGATTTTAAGACTTAAGATTTTTTTGAGTGCCGTGTTGTGATCTCATGTCAGTGGGTATAATTCCATTGACTTCAGTTGAATTTGTTCTGTTCTCATCTATGAGATCAGTCCCTAAAACCTCATTGCTAGTATTTTTGTCATGTTTTATGCCTTTCTCTTAGGACATGTGAACATATGAATAGAACAACTTTTAGAACAACACTGGATTTTCAGAATGCTGCTTTGAGCTGGAATTATTTCAGTTCTATGTAAAATTATAAAGCCAGTGGGACAGAGCAGCAGGTTGGGCTTGGGTTGTGCTGGGGTTAGTGTCTGCTCTTTTGCAGAACCTCATGTGGATCAAGAAAATTCTTTTTTAGTCGGATGTGAGACTTTGGCTATGTGAGATGGGACTGACCAAAAGCTGTTTTTCTTTATATTCTTATGGTCCTAAAAACTATGGCTTTTTAGTGCTGAAAAACCAAAGGGTTTTTTTTGCCAGAAGCTGATATCTTTTCAGAAAGATAGAGAAATTGCAAGTTCAGTTTTCTGGATTTGTGGTTGATAAGTGCAATAGAAAGTATATGCTGCTCTTTGAGTTCTTCTGATAAATGGCACTACATAAATGCTGAGTATTTTACTTTTAAAATTATTTCTTCCTTATTAGTTAATTCACCTCTAAGGGAAGGAAGCGTGAAAATGTAGAGCTCAGAGTATTGACTGAATATTCAGTCTTCCTCAGCTTCTCAGAGCAACTTGCAACTTGGTGGAAAAAAGTTTAAAGATTTAGTGGGGGTCACTCTAAACCTGTTTAACCTAAGTGAAATAAAAAAAGCCCACTAAAGTATTTTCCCTGGAATAATCACTCTGTGATGTTCTCCTCGTTCAGTATCATTGTTCTTGTTTTACTTCGTTGTAAGACTAACTGTTAGGGCAGCCAAAAATAAGAGTGATGGTCCATTATTTAAGTGCTGCTTAGTGTGAAATTGGTGGATTTTCCAGAGTCAAGTTGACAGGGGACCAATACAGGACTCGTATCATTTCTTTTATGAATTGTCAGTGTGGTCCACATGAGCTTGTCATGGAGTATACAAAATAAGAATGATGTCATTCGCCTCCAGCTATGGGTCCTAATGCTGCCTGTGTTTTAAGGTCTACATATGCTTGTCCCTAAGGTCATCAGAGTAGAAAAAACTGGAGAAATTTGAATATAGGATCATGGCCTCCTGCAGTGATAGACATCAAATTCTAGGCCCATCAGAAAGCAGATGTTTCTTCTGCTTTTTTTTCTGTGTTGTTGATGTTTCTCAAACCTTTTATTTTCCAGTGAATTTCCTGTGAAGGTCTGTGGCATGTTACGAGGATAATTTTCAGTATTAGAGGATATTTAAAGCGCATACTTTAAATATAGAGTCAATTTCTTCCATGTGTGAAGGGAGAAACCCGGGGGTGAGGTTCATCTGCATGGGACAGACCTCAAAGTGGACAAAAGCTTAAATGCTTGACAGCTCACACAGCTTGCTCTCTGCAGAGCATGTTAGAAGGGTAGAGAGGATTTTCAGAACTACTCATATGTAACTTGATTTTCTTCCCACTGAAGTGAGTTGTTAGTTTTGGAGGTTTTTGTTGTTGTTTTTTCTACTAACTTCTCTGGGAGTGGATCTGAAGTAAGTGCTTCTGTAGTTCTTGTTTTTCTAATGTAGTGGCCATGTTTCTTGAAGAGCATTGGAAAGCTACATCTGTAGTTCTCTCTGTACCTTCACAAGTGTGCACATGTCTGAACGCTACAAGTGTGGATTTTGCCATGACCTGTTCCAGCAGTGTTCCCTTATTGGATCTAAGTACCGCTTTAACCCCAGCATGATTTGTGTGGGGGGGTTGTCTTTTCAATTTCTTTGAATAATAAGTGTGTTTAATTCCTGCTAAACATTGTTTACTTCCTGCCTATGAATGGTAAAACCTCAATGTCTGTTTTTCATATAATACTTCCAGGAACCTCATGTGGTCCCAATGCTATGCCCTAGGGAACAGCTTATGAGGTCAGCCCTGCTGCTTACTTATCTTGGGATTCAGCCCTTCCGCCCTGGTTCTTCAATAGTAACATTCTTGGTTCAAAGCCACTATTGAAAGATGGAGATAGCATGGAGAACCCATACGGTTCACCTGGAGCTGATGGTATTGCTGTGTGGGGAAGGCGTTACAGGCAGCTGTGCCGTGCTTGAGGGCATTTGGTTAACTTTTTATACTCTGTATTTGCTCCTTTGATGAGGATCAGGTGGAATTTCAAACACCTCTGGCAGGTTACATATTAACGTGTATCTTCGTCCTTTATCAATAGCATATTAACACAGCCGAAGGGTAAGACATGCAGTACTTTGAAGTGCATAATGGCAGAGTAAACTGCAAGTGAAAAGGGCACTTGACTACCCTTAAAATGATTGATCATGTTTATATGGAAGATCATGGAGTCACAGAATTGTCAGAGTTGGAAGGGACCTCTAGAGATCCTCTAGTCCAACTCCCCTGCT
>JAOXJM010000001.1:90786002-90824809 GCA_026413425.1 Tringa solitaria | reverse complement strand
ATGGAACTTCCTATGTTCCAGCTTGTGCCCATTGCCCCTCATCCTGTCACTGGGATCCACTGAAAAGAGTCCAGTTCCATCTTCCTTCAACCCACCCTTTAGATACATACAAGCATTAATAAGGTCTTCCATCTGCCTTGCTTTTTGTGCTAGGTAACTTTTAAAAATCTTTCTTATGTGCTGACTTCATTGTTCTCTATTTATTGCACATCTTAACTATATTATAAAAGAATTTGATCTGATGCCAGCAACAACATGTCTGAGTAGCCTTGATACAATTTAGGTAACTTTAGGCTTGAGATCATTTGAGAAATGTTGCTTTGGGGACTGAAGTCTTAAATGTTATCCCAGCAGAAGTTTCCTAAGAGATTTCAAGAAGAATACTGTACTTGTAATTCCCTAGAGTTGAATGCAATAGCATTTTTGTTATCTGCTTTATAAACTCAGGGATTAAATATAGTAGCTTTTTGGAATGAGTATATTGGGGTTGGGGTAGGGGGATGAACCTGAGATGGTGGTTAAGGTTTTGCAAAATGTTGATTTGACATAATACTGAATTATAGATTACTTAAATGACATTGCCACTAGGAGAATGTGTTCTGACTCTACTTGGAATTAAAAATAGTAACAGTAATAAAAAAAACACTGACTGATTTTCCAACTAATCCCCATATTTTTGGTCCCTTGTTTCTTCTCTTGAATACTTTTGTTATTGCTATTGGCAACTTTCAGATACCAGTTGGAAGGAAACAACTGTTTTTGAAGTGACACTGTGCAATGTCTTGTCTAAAGATAACAGAGTCCTTCATTGCTGGCAGAGCTATTTGCTACTTGGCATACCTATTAAAACCAGTCATCTCTCCAAAGCTTTGCTCTTAAATGGGGTGATTAAAAGATTTGCTCCTAATCTAAATGACTAAGTATGAGCCTTGCTCTGAACAAATGTCATCCAAAGCTCCTTCTATCCAGCCAGCTGTTAATGCCATGGGTACCTGTCAAAGTGCCTGGCCGTTCTGGATGGGGAAGTCAAATGAATTGTTTTCCTGTGCCCTGTTGGCTGCGCAGTTTCTGTGCCACACTGCCTCAGGGCATCACCTCGCTCTGGACCTGAGGCCTTTGAACTTCTTTCATTCCCCTCATCCACTGAAGATCTGAGAAATTTGATGCTGTTAGGTTTTGATCAGGCAAGAACACAGGAGTTCTTCTGAGCAGAGCTAGTGTTACCAACCTACAATATTGGACCGCCATTTCTACTGTTGTATTTTTAAAGCAAAAAAATGCAGAGGGAATCAGAAGACACAGGGGGGAAGATGTATTCTTTTTGGAGGATAAAATATTGGAAAGGGTCGTTTGCTTTTGTCTTTTTTTTTTTCCCACTTTATTTGAACTGATTGTCATACTTGTGAAGTTCTACCTTGTTGCAAAAAATGAAGCCCCAGGGAGCTTGAGCATGCTAGTTAATTAAAGAAAAAGATGAGAAAGTCTAATGTAGCATGAAAAAACCACTTCAGCGTACAGAAAATATCTAATGTGACATTTCCGCACAGCGTTCAGCGTAGTCCAGTCTGCTGGTGGAATGTTTTCATCATCCACGTGTTGCTATCACTTCAGCTTGTTAACATCTGTTGCACAGTGGGATAAGGTGGAGGCAGCGATGGTGTGTTTGGATTGACCGTGGTAATGAAAAACATGTCCTGAACACTTCTTTTAAAGTGTCACTGTTGTGTTGTGTTTGGCTGCCAGCAAGTTTTGCTCATCAAGAGTCAGGTAACGTGTAAATGACATCAACTCCTTCGGCGTTTTCCCCTGAAGGGAATGGCCGGGCCTTTCAGGCAGCCCCAGCCGCGACTCTCCTGGCTGCACGTCAGCTCCGGTAAGGCACCATTCGGAGGAGGCTGGCGGGCTGCAGTCAGGATCGTGGTGTAATTTAGGTAGGAATGATAATCTTCCTCGCTCCAAAAAGTGCAAGTGCAATTAAGTCAGCTTGTTAAGCCAAAATCCACCGCATTCTGTGCTGATTCACAGTGGGAGCTGACATGAAATATCAAGGAGGGATTAGCGTGCGCGGCGTGCTGTTGTTAAAGGCTGTGGTTTAAGTGCTTGTGCCACTTGGTCAGACCACGACGTGAAATTGTGGCGAGTGTTGA
The DNA here is from genome assembly GCA_026413425.1 of Tringa solitaria. Classification (NCBI taxonomy): domain Eukaryota; kingdom Metazoa; phylum Chordata; class Aves; order Charadriiformes; family Scolopacidae; genus Tringa; species Tringa solitaria. The sequence continues at coordinate 90,822,662 of JAOXJM010000001.1, read as the reverse complement.
GTTGCTAATGTCTCCTCAGGTTACTCGCCTTGGGTTTGCGTGCAAGCAGGGCAAGGTGGCTGATTGGCAGCCTTGCTGCATAGCCAGGGATTGTACAACATTGCTCAAGAATAGTCCTGGAGTATCACCCCTTCCAGTGCCTCGCTAACAGGAGCAGCTACACAGGGCCTTACTGAGAAGGGAGAAACAGTCTGGATTTAAACTGACGTTTTAACAATATTTTGCTACTTTTTTTCTTCCACGTACGATTCCCATGTTCTGGTGAGCTAACCAGGTTCTCCTGGGCGAAGAGAAGTTTAAGTGTTTTGTTGAGCTTCCCACTTGGGAGTCTCACATTGCTGTGCAGGAGTGTATGAATGGGGGAGGATTTTTTACGAAGAAAATAATGTCGCAGCCCGTGCAGTTCTCTGTGCTAAACTCCAGTCTTTTCAAGTTCTTGGTATTACTGGGGAGAAGTGTTCTCCCATCCTCTCACCTCACATGAGTGTCTTTCTGGCCCACTTCATCTTACATCAGGGATCTGGCTTGTTCAGAAGTCCCCTCTCGCCCACATTCACTGCCTGTATTATGACCCAGCCCTGGCAGCAGAAGAACTTTGCTGGAATGGTTTGCTCATTGAATGCCACAGAAGAGGCACACTGTACCCATTTTGGTGGGGGCAGGCATGCCAAGAAATGCATGTTCATCCCAAATTCCTAAAATAGAGAAGTGGCTATTGACTAGGGGAGTGCAAAAGCAAGAGAGATCCAGGACAAAAAGATTAAACTGAGGCCCTGGCCTGATTGCCTATTACAATTTCTACAGACGTGTAGGAACTGTTGTATTTTGGTCCTTTCTCTAGACTTCAGACTCCAGATCGTTGTTCTTGTTGCAGGTTATCCACAGATCAATTCAGGCAATTCAGACTGTGCTTAAGTAACCACATCAAAACATTGTGGGAGATCATAGTGTGAAGAATCTGCTCCTAAAGCTTTTTCTTATGTTGGAGTCTTTGAGGAGGGAAGTACGCATTTGTGTTAGTGCGTTATCATCAAGTATCTGAACTCCCTCTCCCTGTTGCTGGCTCTGAAATACTTTATTATTGCCAATTCTCTGACCTCTCCTATGCTGATTGTGCAAGACCAGGTTAAAGGTCTGTCATGTCATCACCTGGGAAACTAGAAAATAAATTTAATAAATCCCATTAAAGTATTTATAGATACTGAGTTATGGAGGCTTGGACTAGATACATATTTAGTGCAAACAGAAAGAGCTTTTTTAAAATAAAAAAAAAATAGTGATCTAAGAGTTATATCAATGTTGGTAATTTCTACTTGTGAAAAATGCCATTTGGAGTTTCACAGGGAGGGAAGAAAGTAAACTATCTGTGAGGTGGAGAGAGGGTGGTGGTATTAGATACCAAGACACGATGCAGTTGAGGTAGGTGGTCAGAGTTGTAGGGAGTCCACAGCTCTCCTGCCATACTGTCCATTCAGTGTCTGGGAGGGTGAAGGTTCAAGAGAGTGTGCCAAAGCTCAGTTCTCACTAACTGGTGAGAACAGTGCAGCCAGCTGTCGGAGTCTCCTGTCCTCTGTAGCGTGCTGCCCATATCCCGAGGGCTGTCGACCTTGTTAAAAGCCTGGTTCTCGGAAGAGTACTGCTGTAGCAGGCAATATGACATGTGCCAGGCCAGGTCTGAACTCCTTGGGGGGACAGAAGAGCATGCATGCTGTGGTCTGTCACAACTGTTTTGGCCTGGAAGTTCATGCATCCTTTTGTACTGAGGCTACATCCTCGTATAGTAAACTGCTGGTGGGAAATAGTCTCCCCTTGCATTATTATGCCAATGGGGAAGTTTTCTACCGCATGATAAGGTTTGTTCAAGCACTGTCTTCCTGCTGTAGTTTTTGCTGGCTGAAAAGGTCGCTGCCTGCTTCCCACAAGTGCCTGCAGATCTGCCAGGTGAGCGGCTTGCCTTTGCTCTGTGGCTGCCTTGGATCCTTATGAGCAAGGTTAGTTGTAAATAGGACGAGTAATGGGTCATTGCCAGGTTGGTTTGTTGCAGCTGAACTGGCCACGGGCAACTAAGGGGCAGGACTTGAATAGGGGTGATAAAAGAGGACAGGCTTCCCCTTTCCCCCCTTATTAAGCAGCCAGCGCCAGTGCTGGATGGGGATGTGTGATCAAAATATTCATAATAGGTATCTCTGCTCTGGTCTATCTCTTGAGAAAACGAATTCAGCTATCCCAAAACACATATGTTGGTTCTACCCTGGTGCTTATTTCAGAAGGGATGCTTTTCTGTATTTGAAAGTATATGCATTGAAAGACAGGCGTAGAAACAAACAGGATCCCTTACCGCGCCCTGTCACTGGCTTTTTTTCTTCTTAATTTGGAAAATCCAAAATCTGCTTTTCTAAAGATCCTTCATGTGCTAGCAAATGTATGTCATCCACCAGTTTACTCCCTCCTGTTCCAGTGCTGGGAAAGATTTCTTAGAAGAAAGAACAGAATAAATCATTCAAATGACTATGTTTTACAGTGCCTGCCTAGCTAGATGAGTAGTTTTGTGAGCAGTGGGGTTGAACATAACTACTTTCCTATAAATCTCTGTGTAGTGGTTGAGTCTCAGCTGAAACTTTTCCCATGGTTAAGGAATTTGTTGGGATTCTCTCCTCTCTCTGGGATTGCACATGCCAGCCTCGCCTTCCACAAGGATAATTATAGAATCGCCTCCCTGCTGGTTTTCACAAAACTTGTAAGAACTTGCAAGAATTTGTTTTCTCCGAGCCTTTGTCAAACCTTGATATAATGACTGTGGACAAAAACTCTGGGATCAGCACACAGACATAAACATACACACACAGATACTGTGGTCATATATAAGCCCTGTTTCCTTAAGAAGCAAAGCAAAGGGGATGGGCAGTGGGAACCACATTCTGGGCTCTGTGTGGGACAAGAAGTCGCTGATCATGACCTGAGAAACGGGGGTCTTGCACATGCAAGGCAGGGGAGTAGGAGGAGTACAGCGTCTTCTCTTTCCTTGCCTCTTCCCTACTAGTGACATGGTTTACTGATGTTTTTTTTATCAGAGTTAAGTTGATGGTTGGGCTAGAAGATCTTAAAGGTCCATTCCAACCTAGACAATTGTGTGATTCTAGTGCTCTTTGAGCTTCCCTCCCTGTGTGCCACTAAAGTCTATAGAGGATGCTCAATGGCTTGCTTTCTCTTTTTTTGTGAGTCTGACTTGTCACTCAACCTTGTAGACTTCAGTGCAGTGGGCACTTGGAGAGGCCACCTTATGAGTAGTAAGGGGAGCGGGGGATTTGTCCTATTTTAACCACACAGGTTTTAGAAGTAAGAAATAAGGTAATATTTCTAGTAACCATAGGAGAAATATGGTAACTGCAAACTTAAAGACTTGGGATTTTAATTGAACTAAGACTATTCAAAGGTATTATTTCCACTCTGGTGATAATGGCAAGCAGTTACATGTAAGACTTCCCAAGTTCTTGCATAATCAGCTTGTGAAAAATAAGTAGATGTAGAGACGCGTCCAGTAAACAAGAAGAAAAGCCACACATGGGCTTACAGATGTTTTACCACATCAATGAGATTTACATACTGTTTCTGGCTTTGCTGTTAACTTGGTGTGTGATTTGAGGAAAATCATCTTACACTGTTCTGAGGCAGGGGTGGAAGTGCCATGGCACTTCCCAGAAACAGACTGTCTTCCAGCACAATGGCCTGTGTCACGCTGTTGAGAAACTGCATGTCAGAGACTGAAACAGCTGGAGTTCACAGGAGGGGCATGGATGGCATTCGCCTTGAGCATGGGGTCCGCTTTCATGGGTGATATTCAGGTGTATTGGCAGTTCCAAGAAGAGAGGTTTGTGGGTGTGGTGATAAATTACTCTACTATTTACTGACAGATGCCTCCTTTTGTGCAATCAGACTTTAAAGGGGGCCCATATAATCTTACTAGCAACTGCTCTAGCTGAGAGCAAGTAATAGTGTCCCTTCCCACATCTTCAGCTGCTCAAACGTTCTTGTGAGAAATTCTACATCTGAGGCTAAAATTTCCCTGCATGTACCAGCATTTATTTATTTTTGGCCGTTCTGAGAATAGAAGGTTTCAGCCACACTTGAATAATAAGAGAAGAATGAGATGAGATTTTCTTTGTCCCCAGAAATTTTGGTTTTAAACATCCTTTCAGCTGAGTGGATGAAATTGGAAAACTGGGATGTGACAGTGGTGCTCCAGAATTCTCTGGGGGGCTTTGGGCTTGACTTCATGGTTTCAAGCAGTTTTTTTTGTGGCTGATACGGAGCCTATGAAGCAGACTTTTCCAGTTTATTTTTTTTCTGAGGCACACAACTAAGGAAAGATTTACTACAGAAGCATCTGCAACTAATTTAGCAGACTAGCCCAACGAAGTATATTGCTGCAAATTGGTACAGAGACCTGGCATGGTTGGTAGCAAGGCCAGAGAAGATGGTCTGTTGAAATCAGAAGAAGGTACCTCAGTCTCCTGTGGTCTTGCTGAACTGAAGCAGAGGCAGCACTTTCCTAAAGAGTTGTCTTGTGGTCTGAGATGGAAGATGATTTCTCAACAGCAAGGTGTTGTTTCTCCGTCGCCTTTTTCCTTGACCCCCAGGGAAGTTATTTGATCAAGCAAAGATGATTATAGTGGATTAAGGTATTTTGCCAACCACACTTAATGCTGGGGTGACAGCTGAGCCCTCAGTGCTTTCATCAAGTGGGCACTTAAAAATTGTCTATTAAAAGTCTTATCCAAACTAGTGAAAAGAGTATAGAGAGTAGCTGATGTCTGAGGAGAAGTGTGAGGGTTGTTTTCCATTTTGATTTCATTCTTAAACTCTTTCTGAGAAAAGACCTGGCCACCATTGCTGCTCTAACCTTTCTTCTTATCTCATTCCTTCCCTTTGCTGGCTCATGTTTGAGTAGTGGGTTATGACCCTTACTGCATTACCCCTGTCTCATTTCACAGTTCTCGATTCCTCATATGTCTCTTTCTTTCCTTAAATTTTGTCATGTTGTTTAAAAAAAACCAAAACACCCAAAATTCTTTGATGGCACTACATGGGCAGAAAAATGTCTGGAGGATCACATCATTCAGCCTACACAATGCCTGGATTTAAGCCATTCTTTGAGTTCATTGCTTACATGACCTCTAAATATTTATTTTTGAAATGGGTTTACAAATTGCTGTGATTGATTAAAATACTCCTGAAAGATGTGTATTCTTCTAAACACATGCTGAATGGTGGTTGGCTTTAACAAAACAAAACAACAAAAAAAAGCAGACAACTTGTTTAATTTTACATGAAGTAACAGAGCTATACAAAACTAAATGTTGTTTTATTCTTTAAATCTTGTGACCAGTGTCTGAACAACCAATATATATTCAGAATGACATTAACCTTGGCAGCAGCTCTGAACTCTTTTATCAACATTTCTAACATGAGAGATGTGACTGTAATTTTCTTTTAACAGCCAAGTTTTAGGGGGTTTATTTTGTTACGTTTTTTAATGTACTCCCCTTGTGCTTTTGCTTCAACAAATACTATGTCTCATATAATTAAAATCAAACTCTCTCTATTAGTTTATATTTAAAATACTTTCTGTCCTGTATAAACAGGTAGATCCTGGCTCCAGCTCTCTATATTAATATGTGAGACATCAGAGTCTTAAAACCACTGGTTAGCTGGAAATCAGGTAATGAAACTAATTGTCATTTCCTTATGATGAAGGCTTAGTGAATGTATCTTAATAGAAATACACAGATGATTCTAAGGGTTAAACCCAGATACGAGTGCGAGGAAGCCTATAGCTATAATTTGATGAGATATAGATCCTTACCTAGTCTTCCTTTGCAACAATGATTAACAGGATTATTTCAGATAATACATACACACTTGCCAGGTAAATATACCTTGTGGATGAATAAGTGTGAATAAGAATTTGGGTATGGATGTGTAATATGTTTCAGCCTTATACTTGGAAATCTTTATTTTTTTCGAGTACTTTATACTCAGGATTAAGCATGGGACTTTACGCTGCAAAACTATCAGCCTACTTGAAGAGGCATAAAGAGCCCTGTCAAACAGCTCTGCTTTAAGACAGATTTTATTTGCCATGCCTGAAGCTATGTGGTAAATATGGCAATGTAAAAAGCACAATACTTGAGTAAATGGCTTAATCTGCTAATCTTGCTTTCTAAACAGTATCTGAGAGAACAGATTACTTGCTTTGCCAAAAACAAGCTCTAGAATATAAAGGTAATTATGTCATCTTGTTTTGATGATGTAAACGGGTGAGGGTGATACTGCTTAGCTATGGTGTTTCGTTATAGTTACCAATTTAATAAAAAAATGTTAAAAGTCTTCAACTTCCATCAGATCCCAACTGTGTAAAATGAACTGGGTCTTTGAAGTTAATATCCACTTACCACATGATGCCTCCACACACAAAGGCAATAGCATCTACATTATGGGGCATTTCTACTGCTTTAATCAGTACCTGCTGCACTCTTACAGGTAGTCAGTGATTAATTCTAGTGATTAGTGACACAAATCTGGATTTATTAGTGCTGTAAACCTGTGGGAAATAGTGAGTAGAATTAGTGTATTTTCCATAATAACAAATAATGTGGTTTTATTAGACCTGAACATGGTATGTCGATTTCTACAGTAAAAATGACTCTGTGTGAGCCATTCAGGTTGCTTTCATCAGCTTGGCTGTAACATTTCAAATTGTAAAATGCTTCCCCATTTGCTAGCATAGTCTTGGTCCCTGATTTAGGGATTAAAAGCTATTTGAAATCCCAGACTGAAAGGCTTTACTTTAAAAATAGCTTTTCCTCCCATTTAACGTTGCCAAAGTAGAGACCCCTATTTTTCTTGAGAGGATGTGATATGCAAGATGTGTGTGTCTTGATGTTACTGTTCATAAACCAACTCACAGTCAGACTGCATCCTGAAATGCAAAACTGGTCCAAGAAACAAGTTTCTGGTGCAAAATTAGCTACAGTAATTAGTGTTCTTTGGTTTTTAAGGGCCTGTTGAGCCATGTATTTGTATTGAACCAGTCTATGCCATGTCTACATGACCACTGAAACACCTGTGAGATTGTTAGAGGCTTTGAAAGGTCTGTAAATCAGTAAAGATCCATTTATTCCTGGGTTTTGTGTAATATGCCATCCAATTGATTGTGACGACTTTTAAGAAGGGATGGTGAATATGAGTCTTATCCAGTAATCCTTATACTTAAGTTGAAGGTAAAACATTCTACCTCAGCTTGGTTGCCTCTCAGTAGAAATGAACTTTTCTTTCCACAACACTAACAACTATGTGGTATCTATTGGTTGTAATGCTCCAAAGCTGATGAAGAAAAAGGACCATAGAGATTGTTGAGCCTTAGAACCAAGTCCATGAAAGAATTCTAAAGAGGTAAAAGCTAAGGAATTGTTGAGTGCAGTAATTTTCTTTACAGTGTCCATTCCTGTGCTTTGGGAGGTGTGCTGCCATATCTACCGCTGGCTGCATAATCTGGGTATCTCCTGTTGATCTGATAAAGACAAGTCTTGCAGTACCCCATCCCAAAAGTACCTCAAATGGATGGGCTGTTGGGGCCAGGTCCTTGCCTGAGAGGAAGTGGCACAGTTATCTTGTAAGGAGTCTCTGGCACCTGGGCATACAGAGAGATGGAGTAGGGTGTGAATCTCAGGCAGTTGCTGTGATAGTGCATAAGAAAAATAAAAGGACAAGGATTCTGAATCCTGCAAAGTTTAAAGAAATATTTCCTCTTGATACACGCGCACATTCTCTCCGTTTATTCGGGCTGAGCTGGAGACAGCTGGTATTCTTCCAGACACTGAGGAAGCTGGGTGTCAGCACTGTCTGCTTTAGATAAGATTAATAATGTATAGCTTCATGGGGAATGGAGCCTAATCTGCTGGGATGCCATGGCAAGCACTCCTAGTGAGGAGGAGCAGCTGCCTGTTTTGGGCCTCCTGAGAGGAATGAGATGAACCAGCTGAGACAGATTCAGATCGACTCCTGTTTGGTTCTGCAGGGTAGTTGCTCGCACCTTGTAGTTGACCGTGTTGAAAGCAGCAGACAGATCTATGGACTTCTGCTCATGTCCAACTCCTGGCTCTGTGCACTTCAAAATTCTCTTTGAAAAATGACCCAGTAATTCAACACAGGAATATAGCAGGAGGATCTTTGTTTCCTACTTGCATAGCAGCGTACAAGGGTACTTTGAGCTTCCTGAAGTACATGCTAACAGAAGTCTTGACTGAGGAACCAGAACGGTGACGAATCCTCCACAGTCACTTCTGCTTCCCGTTTTGAATTTGGAGCTTCAGAAAATAATTGTTTGGTCTGTTGAACACTTTCTGTGTTGAGCACAGGTTGGAGATTTTTGACCTTCTAGAATCATAGAATCGTCTATGTTGGAAGAGACCTTAAAGATCATGTAGTCCAACCATATACCTCTAGTGGGAGGTGTCCCTGCCCATGGCAGGGGGGTTGGAAGTCGATGATCTTTAAGGTCCCTTCCAACTCTAACCATTCTATGATCCTCTGATCTATGACCTACCTCTCTTGTACCCTGTGTATTACTGTCCTACTGAGGCTGATCTGTGTAATGAAGACACGACCTTCATTTTCCTCAAATGTGGAGACAAAAATGATTCACCTCCACAAAATTTCTGACAATCTTAAGTTTTGTTGAAATAGGCCAGAAGCTGTCTGAGCCTATCCAGAAATGCCTTGCTTTGTCTGAGGTGTGTTTTGCCCCCAGTACCACCCTGGGGGTATTTTTGTCTGTATTTTCCTTGCTCTCAAAAGCAATCAGAATGGCTGAATGGATTTTTCCATTGACCCTGTGGGAAGCAGCTGCTGTGTGTGTAGGCAGCTTGAAGACTCTTACGTGTTTAGTTTCACCTTCATCTCTGGAAGGTTTACTTGGTAAATGTAATAATAAAATGGTAATAAAAATCACATGCTTGTGATTCGGTCATTTCAAATGCACAGTCTCCACTCCCAATATGTGCATGAGCAGTTTAAGGAGAAGGAACTGTGCAGATTCTCTAGTTTTAAAAAAAAACCTCAAACCAAATAAAACCATTGCTTGCACTAAGGCAGCATTTTATCTGTCCCTTTCCTCTTTGGGAGCATCTTTTTTACTATTGCACTTGTTGCTAAAGCACTGGTGTTGTGTATTGGTACTTTATTGGTGCAGTGGTACTCTTACTGGTGGAAGACTAAAGACATAAAGAATAGTTCTCTGCCTAGAAGAAGCTCTCCCTCCCTGTTTTCAGAAATAATGCTGCCTGCCTCTCTGCCTTCAGTAATTCAGGGCTAGTAGCTATAGATGAATGATTTTTAACACAACCACGGGTTTACCTGCAATGTGGTTTTTTTAGGGCAGACCTCCTGCCAGCATGTGTTTCCTGTGGCTCTAAGCTTAAAGGGGGCTGAGAAAACTTGACTTCTGTCAAGATCACCTAGGCCAAAAGGCGGTATGCTTCAGCTTCCCACTCTCCTTTAATTTATCTTCACTTTCTTAATGACTGCTGTGTAGAAAAATCCTGGGACGTTGAGTGGCTCTTGATATTGCAGAGGAGCTTGGTTACTAGCCAGAGTATTGTTCAGAGCCGTAGAGTGATAAGGCTTTGTAGGATCAAGCTCTTTTGGACTCCCTTCAGAGATCCTGGTTAGAATCTGCCCAAGCTTGCTGTTTTGAAGTGGCTTTTAGGGTCAGCCCCAGGTGAAGCATTCCATGTTATTTACCTTTGCTCATCCTTGGATGCAGTTAAAAGACAAGGCATGAGTGAAGAATAGAAAATTAGGAGGGGAATTCTAGATCACTGGAGGCTTTAGCGTGTGAGTGCTGGTGCTTTCACGTGGTTCTGGTGGGGGCTTCCCACTCCTGGTGTTTAACCTGTGCCAGGAAGAGCGATAGCAGCTGTTCCTTTCCTGCTGGTTTGAACATGGTGTAAGTGGCAGTGTACCCAGTGGGTGTTAAATACATCACTTGAGCTCTTCTGAAATTTGAACTAAGTACTCAGTTGGTAATTCAGTGTGGAAAAAAAAAAAGAATTAAAAAAATGCTCCTGGCTTGCAAATCTGTGCAGGAACTGCCTCTCCAAATCAAAAAGTCAGGTTTTGTGCCTTGGTCTGTGGCAATAATTTGATGCTTTTTCCTGTTTGAGGTTTTCAGTCCGAACTCTCCAAGTGTTGGTTTCACAAGCAATTACTGCTAGGCATGAAATACTGGTTTCCGGCCTGGAATAATTTTACATGCTTCTGAGAATGCATTGCCATTACCCAATTCTGTGATTATTTAGTGTAGCAAATTATTCCTGTAATATTTGTGGTAATGACAACTGTAAAACAGAATATCTGTACTACTGTTAGGTTAGCAGAAGTTAAAGGAAAGTAGTGATTGCTGGACTAGATGCCTTGCCAGAGATGTGAGCTTAGGTCTGTACCTTTCCCGTTGTCATAGGAAATCCATTTTCATTCTCTTAAATCACATGTTTGCTTCATTGCTTCTAGAAGTGATCTACCCGTTTTTATCCTATATAGAACAGTTTCACCCTGGAAAACTAATCTAATTGGTATTTAGTTTTGGGTGGGTTTTGGTAGCTTTATACACTGGGGTAAACACCACATGGAGTAACTTACTCTTTCTTGCCCCCAGCCTCTTCTTATGTAGGGAAAAAGTCATGATTATGGTGACTTCTCAAGAGATTTCAGTAGCGAAATGGTGGGCAGCTGGCAGAGGTGGGCTGCATCTCTGCTAGTGGTGTAGCAATTAGGGGTTCGGTACCCCTTTGTAGGGGTAGGTACTACTAAGAGCAAGTGTGTTTCTACAGCTGTGTGACTGTCGGTGCACTGAGGCAGTAGGAGTCACCCCCTCTACTGTTCCCCAACACAGGGACCGAGGAACAGCCCTACGCACGGAGCGGGTGGTGCAGTGGATCACCCTGTTGAGTGAGAAGGGGAGAGGGCTGGGTTTTGTAGAAAAAAAAAAGCATTTTTGACATGATGGACATGGAGAAGTGTACTGGCTCGGAGCTAGAGCTCCACGTCTGTGGTCCTCATCCACTTTCCTGCTGCTGCTGCCATTAGCTTCAGCGGTGAGCTCTGCCCTTCTTTTGGGTTTAGCCTCTCTGCTTGATGGCTTTCTTCAAGTATTTCCCCTGGTCCTTTCGTAATGTCTGGGTCCTTTTCTGAGTTTTACATCCCTCTTGGAGGAAGATTTGGTATCTACTACTGCTGTTGGGTATGGACAGAGTACAGCCACATCTGCAGGTCATACTTAACTGATGTTGGGAACTGCAGTGTCTCAGTAGAAACCAGGGGAGCCCTGGGCAATTTAGCATTCTCTTTTCCATACAGTAGCAAAACACCGGTGAATTCAGGACGCAGAGAAGAATGCAGAGGAAAATTTACATGCTTTGTGAATTTAAAGATATAAATTACATTGTCTCTGCTGGGTGTTATGACGTATTGGCTCAAAACTGGCATATCTTGGGATCTGGTTCTTCTTTTGCCACATATTTCTCAGAGTACGCATGTTTTGTCTGTCCTTAAACATGTCTCACTTAAGCCTGGGTTAATACAGATAACGTAGACACTGCACCAAGTATTGAACCCTGACCATCCTGCTTTTCTCTTGTCATTGACAACTGTTTATCCTGTAGCAGATCATATCTAATATTACTGTGCTGGCTCACTATTGTGCTTTTTAACCAAATGCTACTGTGGATTGTCTTTGTTATAATAGAGACCTATTTAAAATTAAAATGCTTTATCAATATGAAAAAAAACTACTTTTGTAATTAGAAAATTCACTGTACTTTTAATTAATACAAGTATTGAAGAGGTATTTGGTTTCTGATTCTATTTTTGGCATTCCATAGCCACATCATTTTAGTGATTTATAGTTGAAATGCCTCCATAATAAAAATAAAAAATAAATTAGATTACCTCTGAGACTTAAAAGAACTGTTGAAGAATTTATTAGAACAATGTTAAAATATGCCCTAAAACAAGTCATGTTAGTCTGCAGGTTGAAATGGGATTCCTGGGAATTCAGAGTGCTGTACTACTCCGATTAATTAAAATGTAGTCAGCTGAAACCTCCACTATAATCAAAATTGTTCCCCAGGGTTTTACCTTCATTACAGTCCTGGTGCAGCCTTCTAGTCCCAACCATTGCTGAGCTAAGTAATTAGTTCAGCTTAAAAAAATAAATAAAAGGATAAAATTACTATGACAGTATATAGGAATTTTTTTTTTCTTGCTATGCCAGGCTCTTAGTATACTCTTAGATAGTATTAATTGTATATGGCTGTTCCTCTTGTTGCCAAAGACAAACAACGAGAGACAAAGTATCTCTGATTTGAGGACTGTGCTGTTTTCCATGTTGTAAGACTTGGATTATTTTACAATTGCTGTTTTCTGTAACTTTGGCTAAGAAGCGGATCTCCCCTCCACAGATGTGCTGCCTGTCTCGTCCCTGTGGTGCTGCGAGTGGTGTTCTGCTACAGCGGGGTTTCCTTATCAGCAATTCTGCAGTAAATCGAGCAGGAGGAGACTAGGTTTCCCAGCGGGGTCTCAAATACAGAATTCACAGCGTGTGAATTCGTAGGGGATACTGGAGGACATCTGCCTTACGAGGCTGTCTCAGGGCCTAGATAAGCACTGCTTCTGTCCCTTCCATGCCATTTATGTTCTGACCCCAGCTTTGCATAGTCTGTCATCGGTTTGTCCTTGAGCTGGATGTGGTAGTGAAACTCCTTGGATAGAACTAACCCTTATCATTCTCTTGTCTCATGTCAGGACGCTCTCCCAGAAGCTGCTGAATAGCAAAGTCATGACAAAGAAGCCTCTGATTGTGACTGTCGATACTAAGACTGGAGAATTGTAGCTCCAAATTAAAAGGGGTCCCGCTGACCTGTGTCTCTCTGACGGAGTGAACTCCAAGTTTGTTTTTCGTCTTAAGCTCTTTATTATAACAAAGCACATACATGCGCCTGACTTCTTCTATCCAAATAAATCCTGTAAGATTCCCTCCTCTGACCACATGTAGGGGGTTTGTACACAAAATGCAAAGAAAACGCAACATATCAACTTACGCCTAGTACATCCTCTACAATTGTAAAGTATGAAACTGCTCAGTACGTGCGGTAGCTTTGCACTTTAAATAATAAAAATGTCTTCAGTGTTAACAGCTCTTTCTAATGGACTTGTTATGGGAAAGGACAGTAGAGAAGAAGCTAGCCATGCCTTCTCCAGTGGTTGCTCCTTACCCTGCATTTCTTGATGAAATCTGGCAGTTTTTCCTTTCATTTCACTGGTGAGGAGCAAACTTGATGGGGAACCCTCCTTGCACATTCGTGGTAGGGCAGAAGAAGGATCTAAAATGGAGAATGATCTGTTCTCTGAAAGAGATTCATGAGATTCTTTGCCTACCTAAGGGGACCATCTCTAGGAGGACTCAATATACCTATAATTAGACTACACGTTGTCCTCCTCAGACAGCTGGAGGTCGGTTGAAAGTTGGTGTGAAGGGCAGCGAATGCTCTGGTTTTCCCCCTTCAAGATTCTCAAGTTTCTGGCTGCAAAAGAGTTGAGAGGTCATATTGTTTCAGTCTCTCAGTGTCTGCTTATCTGTACTGAGAAATGTAGAGCCGTCTTGGCTTCTGAGTGGGCCAGTGTTGGTCAGTGGGTGAACTTATAGCGAGGAACATGCATCCCATTGGCTTGCCTGCATTAGGCAAACTGCGCAGCAACAGCATGTGCTCGAGCACATGAGTCCTGATTCATCATCTCAACCCTTCCTTTTTCTTGTATACTGACAAGCTCATCCTGTACTGCCTTCCCACTTTCCCAAGTGGGATTTCCTTGTCTCAGGCAGGTATTGTGTGAGTGAAGATATGGTAGCTTGCATCAAGCTGTATTGGATGGCATCTCTAACCATTATATTAGCAGAATAAAACACAGTAGCAGGAAGAATGGCTGCCACTCATTTTCTGTTTCAATTGTGTGTTCTTAAAGACAGACAAGTCTTGATGTAAAATGCTTGGTTTTCACTATATCTTGCACTTGATTTTTAAATTGTCTCTTTAGGGAGAGTATTTAAAACATTTGTCATTCTTTTGGGGATTATTTTACGTTCTGTTCATCCTTTGCTCTTTTATTCTTCTGCAACTTTATTAGTCACTAACACAACTGCACAAGTACTGCATTAAATACAAACGCGTTATAAATTCTGATTTCTTAATGTTATTTGTGTGCTCAAGGTTGCACACTGTTCTTCTCTTTAAACGAATGCCTGAGGAACAGGTTGGTACACTAAAAAGCTGGTTATGAGTGACAAATGGAAAAGTTCACCTCTAAGGATTTCTTTTAACAGGACTATGTTTAATCCAAGTTTCATTTTATGTAAAATTGTAATTTACAGTTTTGCAGCTGTGTATATGCACTTTTACTCTCTGACATTTGAGACAAAAGAATTCTGTGTTGTTGAATTACTTTCTTCAGTGTTTTATCCCCCATAGTGATCACTCTGAATTTGCTGTGATAGAAAGAATTTAGGTTTATGTAATGGAAGGTAAGAAATTTGTGTTACAGTTTTACTTAATCTCAGTTTTAACTAATTCACCCTGCATGACTATGCCATGTTGTGTAGGTGGGATTTTCATTGGGAATTACTTTAAAGTTATCCACTTCAGAGAAATGTACTGATACAATCTAGCCTTGCATATAATCCTTTTCTTTGGCACACAGCAGCAGAAAGCCGTGCATACGCCTGTCATAGCCATTGCTGTGCTGGTGCTTTCCCAGGCTCCCAGCTCCTGCTGGGGTTCCCTGAGAGAGCAAAGGTCCCTCAGTGAGGCTTCTGTAATTGTCACTAAACTCGGAGTTGGTAACAGCTCTATGAAAATGAGAAGACAATGCGTGCGGGTGGCCAGCTGTATGTCCTCAATTTTTAAATACTTTTGAAAGCACGTTTTCAAGTATAGATAATCACACCGGATACAAACATTCACACTGTTTTATAACGTTCCAGGTAAACTACTTTCTGTCTCATCATCATTTTTAGGCAAAGCTGTTATAGATGCTCTGCATTTCTTCTAGCCAAACTGAAACCCCATGTAAAATAAATGCATTTTTCAAGGGAGTTACTTCATCTTAGCCCAAAATACTGCTTTGTTCTTAATGAATAGAAAGTGGGTCTCCACCCCCTGCAACTTTGTCATTTGTCTGTATGCAGTTGGGTACATGTGTATGTACATTTGTGTGGCTGCGAGAGAGAGATGCAGATGTGACCGGGGAAAAGCAGGCTGCGTTTGCAATGTCCTCAGTTGCACTGGTGGTCAATGTCTGAGGTCAGGTGGGGCCGTTCCTTCTGCCTCCCCTTCCCCTGCACGGAGAAGACTCCAGGTTCCTCTTTTTACGTGGAGGCTCTGCACAGCAGACCTAATCTTACATGAATGGGTTATGTACCAATCTTGAATAATCACTGAAGACCCATAAAACAGTTTCTAGTGGGACCACAAAGATGTCTGGGTGAGAAGGAAGGCACCAAGTGTAGCAGACGGTGGTCTGCCTGCAGTTTTCACCAGTTTGGAGCTGACAATTGCAGCTGCAAAGCAGCGTGGTACTGCAGGTCTGTAAAGTGCCTAGATCTTCAAGTGGATATTTTTTTTTCTTTGCCTTATTCTGCTTAGATGTGAGCATGAAGCTTTCTTGTGCTTTGGGTAGACAAGAGTGAATTTCCACAGTTAAAATTACTATTTTCTAATGCAAAGTGTTGGAGATCTTTCCATTAGTCCCAACACTGTGTCGTACTGAAAGAAAATGCAGACTGATGAAGCTATTCCTTACCTCAGAGCAGACTGTTTTGTGCAACAAGATATCACTATACCTCTGGTGCACAAGGAGCAAAATGCAGCAGGAGACCCTATGGAAAAGTTCTGTTGTTGGGTTTTTTCCTCCTATTTTTGGGAGACAGATATGTGAAAGCAGGTCAGACAAAGCTTGGGGCTATATGGCTTGTTGTGAGTATGAACTTTGATTTCCTTCCCTGTTACCCGTAAGTTTCAGGGCAAAACCCTCTTTAGCAGAATGACTACAATTATTTAATTAACTGTTTGCTTAACTCTAGCTTTGTGATTTTTCTTTGCCCACAAGTATCTGTCTTTCCTATACAGCACGTATTGGTATATCATCCCCTGTCACTTCCTTCCTGGAGAGTATATTTGTCACAATAGTCATGAAAGGTTTTGAAAAGGAATTTCTATGCAGAAATTTCTATGATATTTTCATATGTCATGTTACCTCCTCATGCAGGCATAGACACAGAGAACTGTACCCAAATAATTTTGGTCAGGCTCTCTAGGTACTAAAGGCAATTGTTTCAGGATGAGTTGAGGTACACTTTGACTCCCCTCAAAACCCCAGCTTGTTTCCATCAGTTTGAATTGTCTGAGGGATAGCAGGGAGGAAAGAAAATCCCAGCATCATTTGTTGTTTGGAGAAAGCCCCCGAGCAGGAACATAAATACGGTGAGCGGTAGTAGGGATCTCACTGCTGGTGGGACTCACTCATCCCCCTGGCGCTATTTGGATTTAGCCATCTGGCTCTGGCCTTGCTTACACCTGTCAGCTGAGGGTGACAGTGCCGATGGCAGGAGTTCGTGAATGTCCTCTTGGAGCTTTGCCTGGCCAGCTGGGAGCATATATTATCAGCCAAGCCTCATCTTCCTCCTCATCCACAACCTTAGGAAGAGGTCAGTCAGCACATATAGCCATGCCTTTCCACCCCCAGTGAGGAAAGTGGGTTTCAGCCCCAACTGAGCTCCCGTAATAGAAACCAAAGGTTTCAGTCTTTCTTTTCTTTGTTAGGGGAGGAAATAAAGATCCTTTCCTCCTTTTAATTTTTTTTCTTTTTTTCCCTTCTGTGGTGGTCTCCACTAGGATGGGCCCATTGGAGGTCTCACCTTAGCAGGATGAAGCCAGTTTATGCTGGTGCTGAAAATTTATAATAGCGGGGAGAGAATAGGAAGAGGAAAATCCTACCAAGCAGGATTAACCCCAAACAGAAAGAAATCTCTTCAGGAAGAAGCAGATTTAGGTTTCTCTACATGAAGACATGAGGCAGATTCATTCCTTCTCCCTAACTTCTTCCACTAAAGCCACGCTCATATTTATCATCACAGTGGTACTACCGTTTTCCTGTCATCTGCATGCCAACAAATCTCCCCTGGTTTGGGTGACAGAGAACTTTTAGGCTCAGCTCCTGTGGGGAAGATGTGATGACTTGACTTTGATGGCTTCAAAACAAGCCAGTCCTGGGATGCAGCAGTGCTCCTCCTGCCCCTCTGGCGGGAGAGACTTTGCGAATGCTGTGTTGGTAAGCTACAGTCGCATCCCCAAGATCTTTAAAGCCACCTCCCACCCACCCCCAAGGTCTTTAACGTTGATGGGGAAATAATATTTTCCCACATATGAGTGGATTATTGGTGTCGCAGTGTCACAAAACCTAGGTTGATTCATTAAGCAATAACTTTAGGCATAACCTGACCACTTTAAAATTTATAAAGATGTATTTGTTTCTCCTCTTCTCTATCAGTGTATAACAACTGTTTATAAAAGGCTTTTGCCAAGCTTAGGCTACAGTATTTCCTTTATACTGTGAAGCCTTTTACTTGCTGATGAACTTGCTGATGAACATTCACAGAACTTAAGTAACCCTCCTGCAACAGCCCCTTCCTCGAGTTCTTGCAATAGAAACCTGGGTGAATCTGAATTATCATGTGTCACAGCCCAAGTTGGCTCTGTGGCACGTTGCCTTAATTCGTAGTTGTTGAAGAGTCTTAGGACTGCTAGAAAGGTATTTTCTGTGAAATGAATGGTGTTTATTACATCCTCCATATAAGCTTAACACTTGTGACTCTAAGTATAAATTAAAAAACAAAAGTCAGAAGGAAAGGAAAATGGGACGGTCCTATACAGAGTTGGGAGTAACCAAAATGAGAAGTATCTTCAGCAGGTAAGACTGTTGCCACCTTATAATCTTTTACTTTTTCAGCCTGATGCATGGCATTGTTTAAACAGACTAACCATGTTAAGAAAAGATGACCTGAACGGAGTGCAGGAATTCATGTAGTTGTCGTGGCTTAGATGAACTCCCAGTGAGTTGCTTACTGTTAATCTAGAACCCATCTGCCTTTCTTCAGATGTTTCTGCTGAAACTTTTACATGATGTTTCTGTTACAAAGAACTTTTTGGTGCAGTTGCATTGGTGTTTGGACCCTTGGGTTGAGTGGACCTTTCTACCCTATTTCTTCAGGTTGCCATTCCCATGTGTTTGCATTGCAGGAGGCTGCGTGTGTGTGTGCCAGTGCTAAATCCGTGGCTCCAGAGTGTCTTTACATGATAACAATCTCCTCATGTTGGAGTCCACACCACAGTATCACGATGTCCATGTGACCTGAAGTGTGTTAGGATCTCCTTACAGACAGGCATGCCATGCTGTACTCTGTCCAGGTTTTTTCCCCTTAAGAATCACTACAGTTTAAAATGGTGCTGAGGAAAACTGTTCAGCCATATGTGGTTTTAAAAGGAGAAGCAATGCAGGACCAGTGTAAAGCATTCAGAGGAAGGAGACCAAACTCAATATGAACTTTAATCCTGCCTGTACTTTGGCTGAAGCTGAGCAACTTCTTTGGAACTGTAAAGGGATTTGAACATGTGTTCATCTATTAATTTATTTTTTTATATATCTGTGCTATTTGCAGCAAGCCCAAGATTACAACCCTGAAGCCATACTTCCTGATATCAGACAAAATAACATGGATAAAACATCACTCAGCACATCTAAATGCACATCTATATATGTAATCATTATGTACATAGTCACACATCTGTTTTTTCTTACTTTCAGAATGATACAGTCTATTGGCATAGCTGTGTGCTTTTTACATTAATTTAAACAGGTTAAATCAGACAATGTATATTCTATTCCACATGCTGATACCCTTTTATTTTCCCATTTCCTTTAGACAGTGGTAATGAAAATTGATGTTTTAAAATTGAAAATTTCATTATCCAGAACCCCCTTAATTCTGACATGCAGATCTGGTCTCACAGGAAAAAGCATATCTGATCCAAGTCATCATCAATTGCTCTCTAATTGTGATGGCAGCACAAAAATGAAGCAAGCTTACCTTAGCTCAGGAGACTATTTTTTGCTGTATCCCAGGCAGTTTCCTCTCCTTATTCACTTGAAAAGGGAAAATCCGCTTGAATAAAGAAAAATAAATTCTAGAAGAGAGAGGGATTTAAGGAGCCCTCATCTGAGCTCCTGATCTGCTTGTTTGCAGCAAATTGCAGAAACCTTGATCCAGTAGTAGCTCAGAGAGACTTTCCTCTCCTCGTGTTTTCTGCGTGTGGGCTGAGAATCTGCAAGAATAGACCTGAGACGGTGCTGCAAGAGAGAGACAGTGGGGGGACCTTGGCACGGAGTTGGACCAAACTCTAAATATAGCCCAACCCACTTTCCATGCAGTTCTCTTCATACTCTGAAGGCAGATGACCTTGTCAGAAATCTGACCTCCCAGCATGTCACTCTCTACAAAGAGAGGTTCTAAGGGAACAGGACCGCAACGTAAAAGGACAGAAAAGCAATCAACCATCTGCTTGCAGCAAATGAATGTAGGTATGAGCTCTATTTTTATGGCAGTTGCAACTGATCGAGTCATAATGTGCTTTATTTGATCATTTAGACAAATGAGTCGCATGCCAGTTCACAAAAGACCTGTACAGATGAAAGATTGCATTGTAAATGTTAGTCTTAAAAGGAGAGCGCTGACATAGATGAAAAGCCTGTCGATTTTCCTCCTCTCAAAAACCTTAACGCAGCAGAGTGTGTAGTATTTCCCTAAAAGCTTCTGTCTATAAGAAATTATCCTTCCTTTCACTTAACTATAGCGTGACTTTTTGGAAAAGTGAGTTAAATCCATGAAAGTAGATTCTAGCGTTGTATAAATTTGAGATGCCAGGGTAGCTTGAAAGGGCAGTACAACCTGCAAGATCAGAGACCAGATTGCAGAGAAATGTGTAGTATATGCAGAGGAGGAAGTAAGAGAGTAAGAGGCATAGAAACATAACCCTTGGGCCTTAGATAGGCAACTGCTTTTCAACAGATGTTTTATAATCCAGGGAATTTGCCGCTCTAAGTCTATGTGGCAATATGTCAGGGTATTTTGTTCTTAACCTGAAGGAGAGATTAACTTGATATGAGTCAACCTGATACTTTGTCAAACAGGGATCTGACACTGCTATGTCATATGAAGACTTCTGAACAAAAAAAAAAAGCTGCAGAAACCTGAGCAACTCAAAATGTCTTCTCTCACGTTCTGTTTTCAGGCACGTAGGAGAGTTGGGATATAAGCTTGTTTGCAGTTTTGTTCTTCAGTGGGATATATTTATTGGTAGTGGCATATCTCAGCATATGCTACACTGTATTCATGCATGCAATTTTCATTTTCAATATTCATAGAAACCTGAGAAAACATCAGGACTGTGATAACCTCATATTACATATGTGAATGTCTGCAAAATGTGTGTGAGCCAAAAAAGAGTGAATGATATCAGTGGTCAGGAAAGTAGCAATGTGCATCTATGGACAATAATTTGGGCTGTTAAGTTTCTGTGAATTGTGCTATATATCTTTTTTAATTGAAGACCACTATTTTTGAGAAGTTCTGCTGTGTAATTTTATCATGATCTATGGGCTTGAAGTCCACAGGGTCAGCCAGACCATGTGTGTTATCTTCACAGCAAGAACTACAGCTGTGCACCACAGCTGCTTCCCAAGATAGTGAGAGAACAGTAGAAAATATTAATTTCCTGCAGTATTAAGGGAGACATCACATCTGGGCCTGTGCTACATTCCTGGGCAAAACTTGCTCATAGCCAGACCTAGGCTAGAGCCCATCCATTAAGTAGTTTTATGGATTTATCCAAGTTTCTTTTTCCTCACGATTTACCTATTTCTTCCCCATTAACAAGAATAAATGTCTGTTAGGAGTCAATATTATAAAAAATGAAGGATGCTGGTGTTTAACTTTGGGGAGAGGACCCAAAAAAGGAATGAGTCTACCTCTGGATAGACAAATGTTGAGTGACGTACTAGCACTATGTAAGTAGTGAAATTCTAAATATACATGATACCAACATGGTTAAACACTGTTAGCATCATGTTTTCTTTGCTCCAGGGTGGTACCCTGATGTGGTCCAAACCAACAGTTCCAGCTCTGCAGTGCCACTGCTGCTTCTGCCCCTCTTCCAGTGCTGGGATATTGAAATCATCACAGATCCTATCATCCAGAGCATGAGGGGGATGAGGATAAGGGAAGGAATACTTACAGCATGAGTTGATACCATTCACTCTCCCCAGCAAGCAACTGGAGCAGTTTTCATGCACGATAGATTGGTAGTTTTTAGAAAAAGAAAGAATTGCAGTGCTTGGTGGATTCTAAAGCACAGGAGTAGTCAGAATTTGCCAGGAGCTGTGACATGCACTTCTCCTACATGAAGATTTTGGAGAAGGGGTGATTTCTTGTTTATACAAATAATGTGCTTGAGTGGCTTTGAGGAGGGAATGTTAATTTTTGAGGAGGCTTTTATAGAACAGTACTGTTTGTGGCAAGGGGGTTGGAACTAGATGATCTTTAAGGTCCCTTCCAACTCCAACCATTCTATGATCCTATGATTCTAAATGTTGCTTGACCAACCTCAGTAATGTGAACTTCCTGACAGGAGGGGAACAGGCTTTAAGAGTGATTGTATTAGTTCTTTGGGATGGATGGAACAGTATTTTGTTTGA
Organism: Tringa solitaria; assembly: GCA_026413425.1. Classification (NCBI taxonomy): domain Eukaryota; kingdom Metazoa; phylum Chordata; class Aves; order Charadriiformes; family Scolopacidae; genus Tringa; species Tringa solitaria. Next base: position 90,800,744 of record JAOXJM010000001.1, on the reverse strand, counting down.
CAGCTGTATACACTCAAGTCTTCTTGAGTTTGGCTTTTGCATGAGTTTCCATACCACCAAGTGGGAAATGTAGTAGGGAATTAGGCCCTAGCTTGTGTCTAGCTTTTCCTTGGCTCATTACTTGTATTTTCCTTGTGATGCTGGATGATCTTACTGCTTCTTTATAGACAGTTTTTCCTCTTTGACTACCCAGCCTACCATGATGGTGTTTCCTCTGGAATTACTTGGATTTCCATACCCTGGTCTGTTTCCTCTCTGAGAAGTCTCTATGGATTGATAGCTATTTCAAGCCAGACTTGTAGTGTTCCCTCTCATACAGTTGTGCGTTCTGTAACCAGTATTTGTGAACTGATTTTTCTTTTATTAACCCCAAATTCCTAGGCACTTGTAGTGCTCCCATGGAGTTTTTTACAAGATGAGATCTGTGAACCAGAATGTCTCGGCCAATTTCCAACTTGGGCTACTGCATTCTGGCTTGCCGCGTTCCCCTACTTGTCAGAGTTGGATAGAGTGTCTTTTTACTATCATAAACTGTTGCAAAGTATTGCTGGCAACCTTTTGAGTGGTTTCTAAAGTGACTGTAGGGTATATAATGGCTGACATTTGTCCAAAAAGAAGCCCTTTTTACAAGGCTAAGTATTCAGTTTTGTAATCATCATCCAGTAGATTTGTAAGCAGCCAAAACTGATGCTACTTACAAATAAAAGTCTCCCATTTCCCATCTCTCTAGGAATAGACTTTTAAACTGAATTTTGAGATTTAAGGAGATTGTCGGAGGTTTCAGTGTAAAGGATAATCTTTGAGAGAACAAAAGAAAGAGCAGCGACTTGTGGATGTCATCTGAGCCTTGACTCCTGGTGTCAAGGCGAAGGGTACTAGACCAGACATCAGAACTGATTTGCACTCTGTGCTGGGGTATTAATTCTATCTTCAGGCTGTGGTTGCTCTTGTTTGGCAGGCCTGTCATGAGGAAATTAAGTCAGATGGCAAACAATAGAAGGGCCTGTCGTATTCCTTACATGTCAAATCCTTGTGTTTGCCCTTTGTGTACCCTGGGTTTTAAAACTACAGTGACTAAATGAATATTGAGTTCTTCCTTCTTACCTTGGTGATGCCATTATTCCTTGTGCAAGGCAGTAATAGGATGTCAAATTCAACCCTTGTTTTGCAGGAGAAAAAGTTATTTGTATTTGAAGCAGGGTGGCCTATTACTTTTACATCTGATCAGTCACTTTCTGTCATTTTTCTAACATGTTTCTGTCAATTTATGAATAGGCCTGGGTTGTAGCTGTACTACAAGCTAGGTCTAATGTTGATCCTGTAAAGTTTATTCTTCTATGCTTCCATGTGTACAACAGGATTTCCTCTGGTCTTATTCTCTGATATGCCCTTTATTTTGTCTTTTGAAGATATGTCAAAAATGAGTTTTGAAGTACCCATTTTGAATATTAGAGAGAACACGTTGAAAATAAGGGAGTAAGGAGAGGTAGTTTTTACAAATGTTCTGTGGGAGATCCTTTGCATGGCAGATAGTTATGTCTGTGTGCTAAAAGTTTTCTATCGTATCACAGTGTATTGAAAATTAATTTGATGTTGCTCCATTAAGACCTGTTCTATTTTGCTTGAATGGGCAGTGATTTTAATTGCCATTCAGTGTAAGAAAGAGGAACATAAACTGAATATCCTGTCAGCAGATGTATTGGGAAAAACAAGAGTTTGTGGCACATGTGCCTTCTGAACTGCCCAGGGAAGCGCTTTACATTTTTTAAGAATGTTGTCTTTGTAGCACAAGCTATTGCCAATACTTAGAAACTATTACATGCAAGTCCTACAGGCTGTTTGCAAGGAAGTATGGCTTGGCATAGGCTTAGGCTGGATAGAGTAGGAAGGAGCGTATGCTGTCTGGATGTCACTTAATGGAACATAATTGAAGCCCTTTCGATTCTTTGGTAGGCCTGTGTCTGTTTCTGCTGAGTTGCATATTGTATGCCCTTCAGGTATGCCTCACAAGTACATTTTAAAATACCTTTTTTTAAGTACCTTGGCAGGTACAGTCTGTAGTTCAAGGCATCCTCGCAGATATGAAAACTTACAATTGTGATGGAAAAGGCCTGTTTTGGAAAAAAGAGTCCTTACTTCATAGGGATGGGAAGGGAAAACAGTGCCCAGACCTTGAGGGACTGTGGCTGGTTTAGGATGATGGAGCACCGGCACCGCATGTAATTACCGTGGCCATTATCTCAGCCCATGTAGGGAGGCAGCTCTGTTCTCTGACAGGGAAAGTCAGCAAAGGGACAGTAACTAACTGGTAGTCACCTGCAATAGAGCTTCACGTGCAACTTCTTACCTCCTACTAAGAATAACAGATACCAGTTCATTCCGTTTTTTCCTCTTTAGTTCAAATGGTCAAAATACCCAAGTATTTTAAGGCCTTACAAGTTAAGGCACTTCATTTGATTCATGACCCTGGTGAGAAATGTATGAAAATTTCGCCAGTGTTTTAAAACTGCAGTTGCAAAAACTAAAATGAAAAGAAAAAAGGGGAAAGATCTTCATTAATTTTTGAAGTGTTACTTTGCTTGGCCATGTTGTCATTCTACCTTGCTTCAAAAATTTCCACTGAGCTGTAATATTATGTCTTTTGATGCAATTAAATAGTCATTGTTCATTTCCTGTCAGTATATGTGTTCTCTTCCTGATTTCTAATACTAAATCTTGGTTTACTGTACTGTTTAAAATGATTTAGAAATCCTCATGGGCTGTTTTTTTGTGTTAGGTTTTTTTTTGTAATCCATCATCTGGAATTCTTAGTCACGACACTGCAAATTACGGTGTGCCCATGATGGGGAGAATTATTTATCTTTCTGGGGGTGCCAGCGGACCCTTTCTAATTTAGTCAGAGCAATTTGAGAAATGAAGAGGGTACTGACACTGTTGTAGCTATTTTTGATGCAATGGTTATGTGATGATCTTCCCCAAGGACAGATTACTTTTGTAACTAATGTTTTATCTATCTCATTTACTATCAATTTCTAAAGTATTGTCATAGTAAAAGGCCAGCAAAAGGTCTGGAGAACTATATTAATAATAAAATTTGCATTTTTAGCCATTCCATGTGGCTGTCCTGGAGGTCCCCAAAAGAGCTTCACAGCTATTGCTTGGCCAATTGGTTTTACACCACGGGCTCCAAAGTATCTGAGCTATTATTAGGCTTCTCAACAGGAAAATTCAAAGCTGTCCATTGCTTACAGAGAGGGAATTTAGAGAGGGTTATCCTGGTAGACATGAAAGAGATCCCCTTTTCGGGATTAGCAGTGCTGGTGACACACAATTGAGTAATTTGGGATCTGTCCAGGAGGTAGTCGTGAACTGCTGCTTTCCTATTGCTGCTGTGCACCACTGGCTTCCATGACTGCTTCTCCCACTGCTACACGGTGCCTTTCCATCCCTTCTGATGGCCTCTCCTTGTCACTCTATCCCTTTCCTTTTGTCAGGGAAGTAGTTGAGCTCAGAATGCTTTAAATATTTAAAATGTTAATCAGCCTGCCAGCCAGGCCTGTTTTATTTAAAAGAGCTCATCTGTTCCTTTGGATACCAGGGGGCAGCATGGTAGGACCTGCCTGAGCTTCATGTGTCCTGCTGCCTTGAGGAGTAATACCACAGAAGTATGGTAAAACACTGTCATCACCACTCTTAGCCCAGTTACTCTGATCAGCACAACTGTGGTGGCAAGAGGAGGCCTCTCAGCTAACTGATCAAGGATGAACAGGGACCTAGGAGCCAATTTTGCTGACAGCTGCTACATTTATACAGAAAATTAATTGACTTTCCAGTGTGTGTACCTGATGGGACATGCAGTGAGAAAAGTTCAAAGTAGTGCATTGGCGTTAAGATTACTTAATCTGATTCACTGAAGATTTAGGCCAATTTTTAATGGCAAAACTATGAGAATTCAATTCTGTTCTTTTCCTTGACCTTCTCTCTGCCCCTCTCTTCCCTTCCTCCCAAAGAAAAGGAATCTTAAATGGCAATTAAAAACTAGGGATGCACCCAACACACTTGGCATTTTACTCAGCATCAAATATTTTTCAATCTGCTGAATTTAAAGCTGGGAGCCCTGAGAAGTATTTTCCCCCCAGATTAAGAACACACATCAGTACTATTTAATCAACCAACAAATAAGAACAGCCTGCAGAGCAGCCTGAATTTAATTCAACATATCATGCCCGATTGAATGAACTATGCCTACCTACAGAGTAATGGCAAGCACATACTTTGCTGTAACATAACTGAAACTAGAAAGAGAGCATAGCAAATATAAAACCCGTTTCCATGACGTACAGGATTTTTTGTTAAAAACAGGAAACACAGGCCCTATTTAAAGTCTGGTTTCAGATATAAGGCGATTTTAGAACAGTCAGAGGAGGATGGAAGTTGGCAGGAGGGGGACAAAAGCAGGAGGGCAGCAATACAATTAGCAATAATGCATTACATACAAACTTTTTTTTTCATGTAAGTAATTCTAGTTTAGTACTGATATGTAGCCCTGATGTCCCATAAGGGAGAAAGCAGAGATTTCTGTTCAGACTCAGGGACTCTTCTGACCAGGACTATGCCTCTGACTGTGGGCAATGACAGATACATAAAGTAAAAGTTGAGGGAGTCTCCCTCCATGGACACATACAGCAGATTCCCTCTAAATTCCATCACAGAAATTAGTTTAAGAGTAAGAAATGAACTTGCCCTGTACTGGCCTGTGTCAGTGGGGCTCTTCTAGATACAAGATAGATGTCTGATCTCATGTAGTTTCCAGATAAAAACAAAAACCTAATGGAAATTATTGCCTCACTTATCATTGGGTATGCACAGAAAAGAATATTTTTCTATTCTGAGCTTTCTTTTTAATTACGTGCTTATTATTTCTATATTATGAAGAGTTGTAAGCACCATGCCTCCTTTCTTTCTCAAAAAAATCCTTCTGTTCTCTTCCTCTTCTCTTCCTGTGAGGAACTTCTGATAGCTGCCATCATTTCTGTGAGCTTCCTTTATCTTTATTTCATTTGTAGTCTGGCTAGCATCACAAGTCACATTTTCCAAAGAATTTTAAGATTATTTTCTGTTCCTTTTCAGTTGCAACTTGGGGGCATTCAGAGGTGTGCTGCCTAGAAGAGTTTCACTTTTTCAGTCAGCCTTAGTTCTTAAAAAAAATTAACTATTTATGTTGTGGTCACTATAACTCCTTTATTAAGTACTTCAGAGTAGAAAAGTGGCATGTGAAGGTCAGAATTCTCAGTAACAGTGAATCAGCCTGACAAACACAAATTTAGATGTACTAGCTATTTTGTATGATCAAAATTGCATTTACATCAAAGCATGTGTCATTACCTCCTATATATCATTAAGGTCTTGTCTGCCTTTAAAAATACTAGTATAAATAACTAAGCAAATGCGCATTCTTTGTGACTATAGTAGTTAAAAAGGTGAATGACTAAAGGGAACCTGTTCAATTATCTAAGTATCTGTGTGCTTATTTATTTATGTGCATGTACATAAACATGCAGATGTGTATGTATTAATATAGGTGTGTATGTGTATATATTTAATACACTTCTAAGTACATCAATATGCATATATATCAATATTAAATTTGAAATAAGTTAGAAGCCATTGCACTGAATGATTTTAAGTAGTGATTAACATCATAAATGAGACAATCTAACTGATATATGTGTGTGTGTTAAGTATAAATAACTATTTCCATTTCAGCATGATTCAAAATAAAATCAAATATAAATACCTAATGACTGGGAAGGCTGTTAGTATATGCCATGCCGCTGATGTAATACCAAAGGAAAAGAAAAAAAAAAGGAAGAGCTGTGGAATTCACGTTTATTTATCTATATCGAGAGCATTACGTGACCGTTCAGACGTCTTTGATGACCTTGTGGTTGCATAAGGTCCATACGTCGCAGGAAAGCAGATGCAGAGGAACGCTGCGCTGAACGACATCACCCCTTCAGCTGCGTATTCCGTCAGCGCCTGCCTGCCGGCTCATTTGCACCACGAGGGAGATGAAAGTCAGCGTTGGATTAATCAATTAGGCTCTGCATTTGCGCCAGTTTATTATTAAGGAAGGATTTGTGCCCTCTCCTGTTCTGGCGGCTTGACGCCTCAAAGCAGGGCAAGCAGTGCTGCTCTCGTGCAGATGTGTTTGGGATCTGTGAGCTGGGTGCTTCTGCGTTTATCGGCATCGAGCTATGATTTAGTCTGTGAATAACTCTGCTGACATCAAGGTAACTATTTCCAAGAGGAAGGTACACAGTTTAACATGAGTACGGTTGGCAGAGTCTGGCCTGTGGTACTTTGATGCCCACAACAAAACACTCCTGTCATCACAGGAGCTGACATGGTGTCACAAACAATGACAGCTCAAAACTCGCTGCTGTCTCGACGGGGACGTGAGTGGCAGGTTTTGGAACAGATGAAAAGTTCTCCTGTTGTATCAATTAAACATACTTAGGTACTGCAAAACGATGCTCAAGTTTGAACTGTTTCCACAGATGTTTGTTGAGACTGGAGCTGGACATTTGTTCTCTCGCTTCTTGCTGAAAGCAGAGGACGTTGCATCACGAAGGGCAGTTCAAAACTCAGATGGGCAGGGAACAGGTGGTACATTGTTTGTCAGGCTATTTCGGATCATGGAAACCATTTGTCCAGTTTTAGATTGCTATTGCTAGCCGTGTGTCTTTTCGTTATGAGAAAGAGAAGAGGTTATTTAAAACTTAGATGACTCCTGTTTGCCTTCCAGAGCATGCCAAGTGGGATTTAAGAAGGAATGCTTAAAGATCACAGGCAGCTTCCCATGAATCTATTTCGTGTAATTCTCGTTCATTTCCAATGTGAAATAAATATGCTGATAAAGAGCTGGCTCAGCAATTCAATTCAGTGAGACATGCACAGATATACTCTGGAATGGGTGTTTGGGGCTCAGTCACTGTGAACAAGAGGGACAGAGGCGGTTAGTTCTGACTTGTTTCATGTACTTCATTTATATATCAGGACCCTGGGGGGTGTGGAGCTGGTGTGTTTAAAAGCTGTCAGTCCTCCAGTATCTCTGAAGTCAGGGTAGAAGTGACAAAAGTCAGTGGTGGGTTCTCAAAAGCAGAAGCTGCTCCATCAAAATGCAGCACAAGAAATTTGCCAGAGGAAGGGTCTTATGGAAGGAAACAAGCCCATAGTAATGGACTTAGATACCAAGAAACCTTTTAAACTTTCAGGAGTATGCTGGATGATGTGGTTTTTCAGTACTCTTTCCTTTCTACTTCTGGTGGCAAATAAACTGTCTCAGAACACCTTTTTCACCTTTAGTCTGATCAACACTCTTGGGACAGTAACAGTGATGTTCTAGCAAAAGTGGCAGTCATACTGGGGATGGCTGCTCATTCTTCTTGCTCATGATCCAAACAGCAGCTCAGAAGAAGAGTCAATCAAACTCAATTTGTTCCTAAGAAGAGAGGGAAAATAGCTAATGAGGGCAACTCATGGAGATCAGTGCCATATATTTCCTAGTGTACAAGTAAGCCTGAGATTTAGTCATATCACCTCCCTTGCTGATGTTCTTTGAGAAGAGAACCCAGAATGGACGGCCACCTGGTGTCTTCTGAGGTTGACTTAGCACTAGCTTAAGAGGCAGGTTAATGTTACAGCCTGTGGTAAAGGGCTGCCACGGGTGACATCCCTGCTCTTCCCTGCCACCAGCCACTCTCCCGACATGGGATCTAGCACATTCAGCTGCTGATATGAAGGCTGTGCCTGTGAAGAGAAGGAAGCAAATAGGCCAGCTGAGCTGCAACATCCACTTGGTCCACCCATTTGTGCATTTGCTGTAGATCTAGAAAGCAGCGCTTTTCTTGGTGTGTTCTCATTTAAGGATATGTCTTCATCCTGTGTTGAGATGCAAAACAAGCATTGCCATTTCTACCATGGCCTTCATTTTGGTCTGAACGAACAAGAATATGTTTAGCCTTCACTTAGGCATCTCTTAGTTGTACTGTACAAAAGACAGATTCTCTTCTCAGTTGCTGCTCAGTTTCTAAAGCTCTTGCGGGTTCCCAAGAATCCAATCTATATGAAGTTAAGTTTCATGGCAAACAACATCCAACCTGCTGTAACATTCACTATTTTCTTCACTTGGTAGCTTTCAACTTCCCCAACTTTTTTCAACTCTTAACAGCTGTCCTGACCCAACTTGAGGATGCTGACTGTTACACAAGCTTTTCAAAGTGGGAAAAAGCGTGGAAGTTATAAGATGGTATTTTTCCAACCATATATATGTACCCATTTTGTCATCTGTTCTGTCACATTAGGATTTTCAAAGCCATTGCCTTATAATACATAATGTTGTACTTGTGGATGAACAAAGATTTCTTTTTCCCCTTCATATCCTTTTTTTTACCTTTCACTTAAATCCTTTGACATATCTTTCACATATCCTTTCACTTCTATCTTTTCAACAGGTATCTATTTCAACGTGGAATTAGGAAATAACAGCCGTAGTTGATTTTTTCTCTCTCATGTTCTCTGGCCATCAGTTTATTCTGCTCACAGCTAGTGATTGTATAGATGTAGTTACATCATCCATACTTGGGGTGACGCTTAAGAAATGGTACTGTTCCTTTTCATTCAAAAGAAATAACTTCATCACGAAGCTGTCAATTTACAGCTTCAGAATACAGGGGATTGCAACAATGACTTACTACCTGTTGGGCGGAAATATTCCAGACACAGAAATTGATTTATTCGGTTCTAATTATTCAGTTCAATGGATGATAATGCTTCTGGCAATGATCAGGGAAGTAATTCAGTAGTAGAATATAAGAAGTAGTAGCAGTAATTCTACCCAGCAGAAACTTCTGTGTTTGAATACAACATCTCAAGCACTAATATAGTACTATTAGAGGGAACTGTTGTTGTGGATAATTTTTTTCACCAAAAGTCTCGCTGTAGATAAGAGATGAAGAAGAGAATGAGTAGAAACATCTTAATTTAAATAGTTTTCTTTTAAAACATAAGCCTTTTTTAGTCTTGTGGACGTTCTGCTTAAACTTTGGGAATGGTACCTTTGCCTAATTGTTACTGAAGTAAGAGACACACAATTAAAATGCACTTGCAGAAAATGTTTGCATATATTTTTATACGATAGGACATTTAGCAATCTTGCAATTTCTCCTCTTGTAGATAATTGGTGTCAGTAAGGCATTTGGGGCTTTTAGGTGGAGGCTGGGAGGATTTTTGTGTGTGCATTTTTGTATGTGTTTGGTTTGATTTATTTTTTCCCTTCCATCATCTGCAAGGGTTTTTTAGTAGGAGGAGATGACTTATTCTGAAAGAAGTGTCCGCAAATGTAGCAAGAAAGATGTATTTTTACAGTGATCCTGTGAACCACAGTGCCATTAGTTTTCAGTACCAGTGCTATTGCTTGTTTTGGGGTCTAATGAGATAGGTGTGTAATTATATATGGTGAGTGCAGTGCTACGGATCCCAGATTATGCTTTCCTTGTTTTGAAATACTGCAGAGAGATGTCATGCAACTATGCAACTTGACATGTAGTTTACCAAAAACATCTTTCATTGTTCACTGCTTAGCTTAATTCAAGGGAGGTTTTGGAAAGATTAGATATTTCTACCTGTGATGCTGCAGCTGGCACCAACTGTGCAGCATTCCAGAAAGACAGAAATATATTGCTTGCCAGATGTAATACTGTGAAGAGAGAGGAAACCTAGGACTTTTCTTAGAATAAATTTCAAATGCCAGTGTTCTAAAATGATAAAAAATTCTATTACAGTTGTACTTACTGCCAGTCTTGAGATTGTAGTATTGTTACAAGCTTTCAGCTGAAAATTTTCTCCTTATTTTTGAATGCAAAGATAGGAGGTGGATTTGAAAAATAGTAACAAAACCCCTTCTCTTTTTCTCATTAGATCATTCAGATGATGAAGCTATTGAGAAAGCAAGTGATAACAGGACAGCGACACATCAAGATTTGGATTCGAAACCTGCTGTGACAAAGAAAAGAAAGCAGGTTTGTAAATTTAGCAGTTGTGTAGACCATAGATGGTAATGCGTAGGGAAGCATGGTCCCCTCTCATTCAGTAAAGGGATACTTTTCTTTGCTTTTTATCTGATCTGTTAATGTAATGATTGTTTTATTAAATTATTTTGCCTTATTTGAAAGTAAACATGTTCCAGTACATTTCAATAATAACTTCAGCCTTGTTTTGAGGGAGAGATTTCTGTGTTGAGGTTGCCAGGCCTGTCTCCTACAAAGTGACTGCATAGTGAGAAAAGCCTGGATGGTGCTACCAAGTGTCCTTCCCCTTTCATTTTTTCCCTTTCCTTGCACACACAATGTCTTGAAAGCTATATTTAAATGTTGCACAGCGTCTCAACCCAAGCATGTTCCCAGTGCAAGCTCCAAGTGAAGAAAAATTTCTACATCGAGTGATGTTTTCAGAGCCTTGCGCTACTAAAAACTTCCTTTAAAAACAGTGGGAGCTGTGTTGTCAGCATTACATGGAGTATGCCAAGGAAAAGGCAGCAAAGTCTTTGACAGACATCACCATCCCACCTCGAGCAAAAAATAGGCATCTAGACATGAGCTGATCTGAAGAAGTCTCTTGTTTGAAAGTAAATTTCTTCTGCCTTCCTGATACTGTTAAGGAGAGTTGACTGAATAGCTGTCAAAGAGCTGAAATAACATTGGAAACTATCTCTCCTTGAGGTTATGGATATTAATTTTGATCCCTAAGTCAATAGTAAATTCACTGTGTGATGTCTAGGCAGTTGCCCAAGTGAAAACCATTTGCAAGGATGTTCTTTTTTTGTAATAGAGAAGTGTAAATAACACAGTAGCAATTACTATGCTTGTGGGTGTCTTTCCAAGGAGACCAAAGGTGAAGCAAGCTGAGTATCTGAACTCATTCCACATTTTGATTAGGAAAGAGAAGACCGAACAATACAGGAGAAAGCCGTATTGCCTTTGTACATCCCCATGGAGCCACTTTTTATCATCATTACCTTCACTTAAGCGTTTGGAACTAAGTTGAGATGGTTTGTTTAGAGAGGTTGTTTTGCTCTTTCTATGAGAATAATAGAAAGGATAACAAACACAGGTTATCCTGCCAAGGTGGACTGGAACTGCTCAACTGTAGCATAACACCTGCCACCGCTCTTGCTGTCGTACAAACAATATCAGACTGCATTTTAGAATGGGGTAATTTGATGTTTAGCCACAAAACTCCAGGAGGCAATGCTTTATGGGAGATCAGTGTCATGGATGTATTATTGCACGTCTTTTGGAGCAAAATACTTGCAAAATCAGATGTATTTACGGAAAGCTAGCAGTTTTTTGTTCTGGTGCGTATAACAACCCATTCTGCTCATCCCTGCCTTATTCACAGGCTGGAAGCTATTTTGCAGGGGACTTGGCATTTTAAAGCCAGTCAGGAGACAACCAAATAGAATTATGAACACTTAAGTTTCTAGTCTGCAGGCTGTCCTCAGGGTTACAATGAAATGAATAATTTGCCTCCAATCCGAATGGCACATTGATGTGTTTACTTTGTCCCAAACTCCAGAAGTCAGAGTATGTGTCTGACCTAGAATGTAAACTTTCACACACACATGCAAGAATGTTTTCACTCTACATTTGAATTTCCAGTAACTTGGCAACATATAAAGAATAAAAAAAATTGTTAGAAATATAATACAGGAAATATTTTATGTTCTGCCTATGATTAATAAACAAGGAATTTATGATATTTTAGTTCATAAATCAATGGTCTCTGCATAAATTTCCTGTTTTCTGCGTTTTAAGAACTTCCATGTAAAAATAGCATAAAAACACAGTGCACAAGGGAGCCATGTCAAAAAACAGTAGGTTGTCTGCTTTGTGTCTTGCATAAGAAAAACATGCAAATGAGCTTTTCTTAACGGTGGCATGCAAAGAGCTATTGCATGCATAGGTAGGCAACCAACATTCAGATAAGGGTCAGAAGTTCAGACTAGATCAGATGCCTAAATATTTTAGACTGCAGATCATCAAAGAGGTGTAAGTTTATGGCCGTTCACCACCATAAAGTTTCTCTTTTTGTTACGGTATTATTTTTAATGTCTGAATAAAGTGGACTTATTATTACTGGGCTAATGATATACTATGCCTACATATATATATGCCTTTGTAAAGGAGATTGTTTTGAGTGATGATAATCTTAACATGTTTCTCTGAGTAAGCAAGGCTTTGACTATAAGTCTGCTGTGTACTTCTGTTGCTGTTGAAAGAAAGGGTTACATACTGCCTTCAAAAATGAAGCCATGGCATTTGGTGGTACTTCTAAACATCTGAATGAAGGGTTATCAGTGAGAAAATTTAGTTTCTCTTAGAGAAAATTTTTCAGCTCTGTGGCACAGCTTTATTCTCTTCTCATGCAGATACAAGTTGGGAGTGTTTTGTGAATTTATATAAAACAGTTCACAATGTATATGAAGGGAGGAATGGGCCCCAAATGAACGAGTGGCATTTTTCATTATGCTGAAAGAGCTGGTAGCACTTCCTAGGATAGGGAACCTGATATTCTACTGGAGGAAAGAGATTCAGGTTTGCCCCTTTCTGGCTCTTCTATTGCTTGGCAGTATCCCTTGACTAAATCAATACAAAGGCTTGTCCTCTGTATAAAATACGATCTTGAACATGGAATTCATGATTAAAACACATGACAAGTAGTCTTTGAGTATCTATGGACAGCTGGGATGCGTAAGGGTAGAGCAGGAACTGAAGGCAGAGAGTAGGTCTGTTTCACACTCGATGTCTGGGAATGCTAATGGCAGGGACAGGAATGAAGAAATGTATGGTTTGTGTTTTAAAAGGACTTTGAATCAGAGTCAGGACAGGGATTTTTAAAAAAGAAACAAACCAAAAATAAAAGTTCATGTTAACCCTGGGACGCTTTTGTTAGCTGAAGTGAATTTCTATTTGCAGTCATTCCTTTGATTTCTAGTGAAAATAATACCTGTTTATATCTAAGAAAATGAAAGGGACAGATCTGTTGTTGAGGCAAGATACGGTCCCTGTCACAACTTCTTCTGGGTGGGTATTGATCCAGGTTGCATTATATTCCAGCCCTAGTTCTAGAGTGCTTTGCAGGCTGTAGCCAGTACCCAGCCAAATCTTCTCTGGTAATTCCTAAGTATCATTTCAAACTTCAACCAGTTTCAGGGCCACATCTATACGGTTCTACTGCCTTTGCAAGTGCAGTGGCTGTGGTTGCATCGTGGCACAGAAGGCAGGAAAAAGCAATAGTTCAGTTGTTTGTGTTGAGCATGGTGATTTCCTGGTTTTTCTAGCTAAATTAGCCAGGGAAGTGGGGAGAAAAAGGGAAATGTAGGCATAGGAACAATTAAATTCCGCACAATGTTTCTGATAATGATATGAGAGTGGGCTTGGAAAGGCACAAATGTGCTGGGTAGGGTCATATAGTACCAGTTGTGATTAAGTGTCCTCCTGTTAAGAGAGGGGGGAGTGCAAGGAGGGCTCAGAAAGGCTCAGATATTCTGAACTTCTGTTAGCTTTCCTTTGGCCCTCTTGGCCCTGTTGAAGGTGCCCTCACGAGGGAACAGAGTACCTTCTCTGGCTTTTGTCTGGGCTCCCTCTCCTGCTGTTACTTTTCTTCCAGGCTTTCCCCAGGGACCACCACTGGATTTGCTGTTCCTGAGCTCTTAATACTTTGTGTGATGACACTTCTCCACAGTTTCTCACAGGAGCAATTTTTTCCAGCCAAATGCATCCTAGTATCAAGGAGCTCTTTCCTGCGGCTCAGCCTATTTTCCCATTTTCCCATTGCTGTTCATCAAGACACTTATTAAGCTCTAAAGCCCGTCTATATAGATTAATTTGCGTTTCCATGAAGTGGAAGTCCCTAAGACAGCAAAAGAAAAAAGAATTGCTGTGCTCAAAACAAGGAAAGCCTGTGCCTCTCTTCCTCTGTTTTGGACAAATTTAGGTGGCTAAAGACAAATCCTAACCCTGATTTATGTGAACAGGGGCTTTGGTGCAAATGGACCAATTCAGCCTGCTCACTCAGGCACAAAAGAGGGTTAATAATAGCAACACATGTTGGATGAAGATTATTCTGAAATGCACCATTTATTTTTCTTGTATGTATTTGACCCTGTCTGCTACGAGGAGACAAAGCAAGAATGGGGCAGAACAAATTTGAAACATGTTTTTGTAAATTTTGCATTACACATGTAAAAGGAAATTCGGAGCATGATTGTTTGCAATTATTCGTGCCCAGTTAAGTGGTGATGCTCACCTTAGACCTTAGTTATTTTAGAGCACTATTGGCAAAGTTCAGGGGAAAAAAATCACACACAATAATATAGATTAAAAACACAATGTTTCTGAAAGATTTTGTTCATTTTTTCATCTTGATTTCTTTAATATATCAAAACCTGCTTTTCACCATTTTATGGAATTGTGACTACAACCTGTATGTTTCAATTTTCTCTTCTTTTATCCCCCTCTTGGTTACAGCAACAGAGATCTCAATTACAAAATTCATATATTCCAAATATATGTAATAGTAAGAATGTGATCCCTTCTACAGGTGGGGAAGCTTGGTTTTGTTTGTTTTTCCCTAACCCAATGTTATACTTTATGTATCCCCTCTTACCTCCCTGTGGTG
>JAOXJM010000001.1:90760247-90785995 GCA_026413425.1 Tringa solitaria | reverse complement strand
CCCCCTCCCCCCCGGTGATCAGATATCTGATGTTGAATCCTTTTTTCTTTCTTTTTTTTTTTTTTTTTTTAAATATGTGCTGTGCAGCCTACAGAGTGTTTTCTGAGTCAGCCTGAAGAAAAACAAGAGAGCACTGTAAAGGCGAAGAGGAGAAAGAAGGTATGAATGTCCTTGAATGTCCTAGAGTGCATATGGGGATTGGGCACTGGGTATATTGTAAGATTCAGAAGTGGGCCAACCCTGTGACAGTGAGAAGTAATGTTGTCCTAATGTTGCAGCCTCTATTAGAGAAGAATAGAAATGCCTACTTGTTTGACTTCACTCAAAACACCCACTCCCAACCTGAACTGTGGCATTCTGTCTGTACTTGCTCAAGGGTTGTGTATGTCTACAGCCCTCTCGCAGGTGTTGCACACCAGGAAAATGTAACTGCATCAAAGAAAGGTGGAATTGCAGTTGCTGCAGAATCTGCCCCATTTCAGTAGTGTGGTCAGGCTCCAGCTGCTGTTACATCTTTTAAGCCAAGAACTGTCCTTGTTCTCTCTTTTCCTCGTAGCATAAGTATCTAAATAAATACTCCATATTGTCCCTCTGGCCATGCTCCATCCTCACCCTCAACAACAAACACACTCTGCAGTCTAGATGGAAATTATATGGCACCAGGCAAGTTCATTGTCTTCCAGGCCAGACTGTAAATAGTTGGCTCCCTCATAAGGCTGAGAGGTGGCCTTTTTATATTATGTCAGGCCTCTTAATCATCCAGGGAATGGGAAGAGGGAAGAGTGGGATTTAGCTTTAAATGCAGCTCTGGCAGAAATGGCCATGGTACTTGTTCCACGACTACCAGACCGAAAGCATCCCACAACAGAGAGTGGTGAACAAGACCTAAGAAAACGACCTCATTCTCAGGCAAACAATAGGCGCTTAGTTACACCTTTGGTTTCAGTGGAGCTAGGCCACTAAGTTGACATACACAGCCTGTCGAGAAACCCATCAGGAAATATTTATCAGATTGATCTATGGGTTCCAAACAAAGCGCTTTCTCCAAAAATAAGGAAAAGGAGGGGGGATAAAACCCTTTGCTTTTAAGCATCTGGAATGAATTGGAAGAAAAATAATAAAACTTCCTGCATGAGGAACATATCCCCATGGCTCTCCTTGAAAGAGGAGAGTTTGCTCAGGTGTCCTTGCTCTTGCTCTTAT
This sequence comes from Tringa solitaria, assembly GCA_026413425.1. Taxonomy (NCBI): domain Eukaryota; kingdom Metazoa; phylum Chordata; class Aves; order Charadriiformes; family Scolopacidae; genus Tringa; species Tringa solitaria. The sequence goes on along the minus strand of JAOXJM010000001.1, from coordinate 90,784,792 downwards.
GGAATTTCTTGTTAGTATCAGGCTTCTCCCCTCCAGAGTGCCATAATTTTCCTGAAGGAACCAAGTGGCCCAGCGAATGATGTAATGGTCCTGTGGAACGGCACCTTAAGCTGAATTACCGAGTAAAATGAGCCTGATAGTTCTGTCTTGCTGTCTGCTAAATCAGAGGTTCCCAAAAGTGAGTGACTTAAGAGGCAGGTTGTGGGGCTGCAGAAGAGCTTTTTTGGTCAACAGGAAGAACAGCGAAGAGGTTGTTGGCCTCACACAAAGGTGGCATGTGCTGCAGATGGCCTCTGGTCATTCTTTGGGAAGACAGTTGTTGCATGGCAGAAAATTACGACGGTGCCAAATGAGGCGAGGGTGAAACTTGGGAAGGAATGCTGCAGGTTCAGGCACTGCAAAAACCTGCCGAACAGCCAGATGTCCACTGGAAAGTCTTCTGGGGACTTCAGAGTGCTTTACCCCGGCCCAAAAGTAGACTGAGAGGAAGGCATAAGCACTTTCATCTCCACGTATCCCAGTGTCAAAGATTCAGTTGGGGTCTTGCATACACACAGCTGGCTTTTAGCAGAGGTGAAAGAGGCGGTGGCCAAAGTGGCAGACAGCTGGGAGAGGCAGCTGCCTGCTTTGCCTTTGGTGTGGGGTGGAGTGGCTTCAGCAGCCTCCATATGGCTCTTCTCTGTTCAGCCTCCTGCCCCTTATGCTGCCATTCTGGGAGCATTTGGAGTGTATTGGGCCAGAAGGAGAGATGGAGTGGTGGGGAATGGAAGAGAAGGAGGGAGTGGGTACCAGAATGGAGTGAGGGAAAGAGGGATGGGAGATTTGTCCCCTGCATTAAAATTCCTGCAAAAACTGTTTTCAAAATTTCCATTGGTCTTTGTTCTCTCAGACCTTAGCCTGCTGAACTTGCACTGAAGGTACCCACCACCCCTCCAAAGCTGCCAAAAATGTTTCCAGGCCCACCTCATCTCTCTGTGAAATCTCACTTTGCCATATGCAGGTGCATACGATATTGCTCTGTCCTAACCACACTCTGCTGCTCCTTTTCACTTCTGGGCTTATGCTCCCACGCGTCCTGATGAAGGCAAGTTCAGGTTGGCTTATGCAGCTGAGAAACCTTGACCTGGCCTTTTGCTAATGAATCAGAGAGGCTGCACGTTCTTGCTGTTCTCTCCAGGCTTCCCATGCCTTTGAAAATCTGCTGTTTTCTTAAATGTTGGCAGACCATTCAGATAACAGGAATCCTGGACTACCCTACCCCCATGGGCCATTTAATTATGGGGAAATACAGAGCAAAAATTCACTTCAGTGAAAATTCAGACCTGTTATTTGCTATCATTCCTAAGGTATAAAACACAATAATTATGAATTCATGTCCAGGGTCTAAAAATTATTACTTTAGTTTAAAAAATTATACATTTTGGAAGAACAAAGGAGCTGCTGAACTCTTTCTGCTCATCTGGTTTTGCGAGCTTTTTAATCATTTTCATCATACTTGCATTATTCTGTGAACATAGCTAACCATCTTTCCTTCCAAAAGATAGTTACCCTGTTTTAATCAAAATATAACCAAAATTTATATAGCCACTTGATTCCTGTTTTTATGCTTTAAGAATAATAAATTAAAACAAATGGTGAAAAAAATGCTGAATTTTCAAACTGATACTTAAGTGTAACAATAGCAAAACTCACAAAACCAGCTTTCAGTTATGTTTTTATTACAGCAGCATTTCAGGTGAGTGCACAAGTTGTTTTTTTTTTGTCTTCAGGCTCACAGACCATCTCATCAAAGTATCTGAACTTGCATCTGAAGTCTGCATTCCCACTAAAGATGAAGGGAATCTTGTCCCATTGTAAAGTGTTTTTCTAATTAAGTTGTAATTAAGCCAATGGAGCCAACCTATGAAGGAACATTTATATCTGTTGTTAGATAGCCCAAGAGCAGAAATTAGAGAAATTATGTTCTTACCCATTTTCCTTGGTTTTTTTTAGAAGAAAATTTCTGATATTCTGGAAAAATCTGCTCCAAAACCTGGTGTCCCTGCAGATCTACAAAATCTGCTTAGTCAACATTTTGGTGAAAACCGTTCAGTGATTGAAATAGAGGAATTAAAGCTGTCAGGTAACTTATCCTATATTTAATAGATAAATAATGATTTTTTTCATTATACTGTTGAGTTCTTTTTCTGCAGAAGGAAGAGGATTTTGGGGACAGGTCTTGAGTTGTACTTTTTATGGAAATATTTTCTTATACTGTATATTAATTTGCTGTTTAAGTAGAGGTGTAAGCTTCTTTGGAATAAATGTGAGGGTTCTTGTAGTTATGGAAATTAAAAGAAACATTGTTTAAATGTGTCCTTTTATTGTAAAGTATTAATTTCAGGAGCTCACTTTTCTAATAGAAATTATATGATTCCTAATAATAGCTTCCAAGATGCTGAGAGAGTGAAAATGTATTTTGTTTCTGGCATTATCTGAGTCAATTCAGATGCATAATAGGAGGCCTGACAGGAGTAGACAAAGAAGTAATAAGACATCATTCTGATGTGGTTGTGAGATGTTGAATGCAATATTTTTTCAGGGAGTGGCATGAAATGAGATGGTAGCTTTGGTCCAAGTGTGAAGTGATGAAGTTTAAACCATGACAAGGACCCTCTCGGTTTCCCACGTTCTGTCTCCATTTAGAAGCCAGTGATAGAAAAGGCAAAGCAGGATGGAGCAGGTTTAGCTTCTGTCAGCTGGAGGTTGCATTGGAGATGAAGGCAACGTTGAACTTTTCTGCCTCTTACTCTGCGCTTAAAGAGGCACTGACATTTTATTGACACTGTTCATTATTTGCTGGTAGTGCTCGTGAAGAGCAAACAGCCTGGTAACTAACCTGCATACACCTTTGATACTTCTTGATCTCCTAGTGACCTGTGGCCAATATATGAGCCTCCTAGACCAGCAGTGGTTTCTTTCTTTTAATGTTAAGGCCTATCTTTCTAGATAAATATGCTCCTCCTTAAGATCCATGATTCTAGGCTGACCCTTTTTTATTTCTGTGGGGCAAGTTCAGCTTTCTTGTTGAATCAAGAAAACCTTGAGAAGTCCCATATAGATTGCTTTGAAAGGCTTGTGTTAAATGTTTTTAGATCTTTAGGGTTTTTAACAAATAATAAATTGCTTCGATTTTTTTCTTATTAAGAGTGAAGTGACCCATTTCCAGATGGTTTGGCTCTTGGGTTGGATGGAGATATTTTTTATTTCTTTTTGTGATGGGTGTTGGTGGCTTAGAGTGCCAAGGAGTTTATGAACTTCTACAGCTGTCATGTCATTCACGTCAAAGCACTGAGCAAATAACAAGCAACTGCTGGGAGTTGTGTGTTCTTGTTAACTGAACTGGCACAGTGCAGAAGGTCAGGTTTGTAGTCAACGTGGTCTCTTGCTGCAGTCTGGAGCTATGCGTTTTTCCCCCCCCTTTCTGAAACAATGAGACAATGTATTCAGAAGAGCAGAACAGCAAAGATATTTTACCACTGGGAAAAAAGGCCCATGGTGGATGTAAAGAGCTCTCCTATTACCACCAAGTGCTTATGGAGGGGTACACCCTGCCCTTCCCCACAAGCATCAACTGCGTCTTTTAAACTTGATTTTAAAAGTAAATCAGCTGCTGATCTTTCAGTTGTACACATTCATTCCCTTTGGAGCTCAAATCCCAATAAATGTCCATCTCTGGATTTAATAAAAGGGATTAGTGCAAATTAAAAGCTTTTAACAAGACAAGGCCCATTAAATGGAAGATACAGAGATGGAGAGTGTTCAAGTGACTACACTGGCAGGACTTCAGCTACTCATCAGCTACTGTTTGTTCCAGTGGAAGTCATGGATGGATGCTGCCAGCGTTAGCACAGCGCACCATCCCTGGGAACATGATTAATGCCTGTAAGGAAACCTCCTTAATTTAGTTAATATGTATCAGCAACATTTCGTTCCATAAACAGGCATCCTGAGGTGCTGCACTTAATGCAGAATGATAACAAATATGTGGGTCCCTGAAGAGAGAGTTGTTGATGCTCTGAGGGAGCAGTATTGTTCCATCAGGCAAAGGACCTTTAACAACAATGGGAAGTTTTCAAGCCATCTATCTTTAATCACTATTTTAAGAACTTAGACTTTCTATGTAGACACTGAAGAAAGGAAAGGCCTTCCAAAGAACCTGTTAGGACCTTTTCTTTCTTCATTGCCTCTCTATGAAGTTTAAAGTTGAATGGCATGTCTGCCACAGAGTGCTTTTAACACTTACTAGTTAACTTAGTGACCAGGTGAAAGCTAGGTGCTCAGTGGGAAATGAAGGAAGAGGAATGCATTAAAATGCAGTGCAGCTGTTACCATTAGGGTCAATATAATTAAGTAGATTATCACAATATGAAAGGCCAGAAAGAGGAACAAACTTATTGACAGGGAGATTATTAGTAGGTTACTGCATTTAAACAGTATGACTTGTGTGGGTGATCTGTAAATGTATCCCATCATAGGTAGATTGGAGGAACAGTCTAGCAGGTTGACTAAGGCATTTGGCTAAGACTTTTGGTTGGTTGTGTCAAAACATATGAAAACTTCTTTTAAAGTCTGTGATTGTACCTGTGCAGCACTGTATTCAGGCTTTCCTGATGGGAGAAAAGAAAGGAATTGCAATTGAGTTCAGAGATGTTACCTTCATTAGTATATCCAATATAAAGCTTCTTAAACATGAGGTGTACATTAATCTTTATTTCAGAAATGGTAATTTATTGATGCATTTTAACAGAGTTGTGATTCCATTGATACAACCTAGTGGTTATGCTGCAAACATATGTGCTCCTTTTGCTGTTAAAAATATGTCAGCAAAAGTATTCTTTTCTTTTGTGTTTTCAGATTCCTGTTTTTTGCCAGCCAATGATCTCACCCACAGTTTTTCTTCATACCTGAAAGAGAGTGAGTTAAAATGAAAGTGAGATGAAAGCTGTATGAAACTATTGTTAATGCAGTAGTATTGCAGTTTTTATCTGCACCTCCAAATATTTTTAATTCTGAAATATTAATAACTTCAAGGGTTTTTTCTTTTCTTCATGACAGGTCTTGTTTTTCTGGCTCTTTTTTTTTTAAATCAAATTGTTTTAGGGTTTCTCTTAATTGCGAGGGATTATTTGTCAGTAGTTTATTGTGACTTCAAAAGTAGATGTATGTATTATCTTACAGTAAAAATCCTGCAGCTGTCCACTGACATGAACCAAGAGAATTTTTATTTTCTTATATCTATTTATATAGAACTTCTGATAAATGTATCTTTTCAACTGGTTTTCACTGATACAAATTACCTTATGTGGGAAATGAAGACAATGGGCTTGTCATCTTACAAACTGTTGATTCTTAATGCTTATCTAATTTGTTCAGTTATGTGGTATTTCTGTACTTTATTTATTTTGGGCATTTTATTTTTCCAATTTCTCAGCCATGACTAAATGTAAAAGTGTTGCCAGAGGTCTAGACCTCATAGAAGTCAGCATGTGTGTTCTTGCTGCTGGCTACCATTTATCATGTACCCTTGTAATTTAAAATTGTGGCATGTAGTAGTTTTCTGTGTGTGTGTGTACATGGGCTTTTTCATTGCAGTCTGTCCTAAGTGGGCAAAACTCCGTAAAAACCACAAGGAGAAGAAGTCGGTGGTGATGCTGGTTATCTGCAGTTCTGCCCTTCGTTCCTTGGAACTCATCAAGTATGTCGATAGCAAATGTTATGTTGAGGTTGGCAGTCAGTCAGAGGTTTTGTCTTGGAACCACAGACATAAAGGCAAAACTGGGACACTGTCCTCTGCTAGCCAACAAATTTACTGACTCAAACTGATGCAATATCCCTTGCTTCTTTAAACTGTGGGAGTCTGGTGTCTGGTGTTTGGTTTTAGACTGAAGTAACACTTAGTACTTCAGTTGTGTGGAAGTGCTATTTTTGTTTAAAACCAAAAATAAAGTGTAACCAATTGGGGGGAAATATGCAACATGTTATACTTGGGAATGCAGTAAACCCATAAAGCATCATGATCCACCACATGAAATCGTGATTTTGCACCAAAGACAATGAGGACATGGTGTTCCAGGGCCTCAAGTGCTAACGTGTATGTCTGGCCTGGGCATCTCCAGGTTTGTGTCCATGTTCTCAGCTGGCTCAGGCTGGCAAAACTGCTGTGCAGAGATGACCATTTTCAGTGTCTATTGTCCTCTTTTTTCCCTTCTCTATCCTCCCTCTTCTCATTCCAGAAGTCTTGATGACTTTGATGAATTAACGTATACCTCACGGATTTCATGGCTGTCTTTTTTGCCTCAAACCTCATTTCCTGTGCTTATCTCTCAGTAAAACACGAGATGGAGAGTTGGGAGGTTTGACTCCATGCCACAGATAGAAGCACAGATATGGCAGATGTTCCAGTAGTGCTTAGCCCCTGCATGCAGATATTACCATCTGAGACTTAGGTTGTTTATATGTATACTCGTATATAAAACTTTAGCTTTGCACAATAGAAAATTGAAAATCTGGTGCACTACAAAAAGCATGTAGAAAAAGCTGTCTTAAATGACATTCAGTAAGTAATGCTTGATTAATACAGAATAGTTAGCATGTGCCAAAACAGAGGGTCAGAAAAACAGGTCAAGTTTTCATAAAAAATTAGTTTTTGTTAACTGGGTTTTGGGCAATCTCTGCAGTAACAACTGTGAGTGCCTAGGGTTTCCCAGCAGCCACATTGCAGCAAGATGCTGTAAAATATAGATTGGTCCATACACAGATGTCATTTGTTGTGCATTCACACACATGTTCATTTACGCCTATATCTCAGTGAGATATTTTTTAATTAGAATTTGGTGATCAGTCAGTTTTGAACTAAGTTAGTTGTGAAAGCACTAGCCATAACTTTTAAATATTATCTGAAAAGCTACCTAAACAATATTGCCCCCTACTGATATCTGCTATTGTGTTTGTCCAGTTGTTGATCACTGTTGATCAAGTAGCAAACAAGAATGTACAAAGTGTTCAAAGTACAAGCAGGGGTCATTGGGGAACTGTGTGTCTCAAGCAAACTGAGAAATGCCAGCTAGTTTTGCTTTCCTCCTGTGTGGTCTTAATCCCAGCCCTGATGATTGCATTTCCTTTTCCTTTTTTTTTTTTTTAATTGCTAGGTCAATGACAGCATTTAAAGGAGACTGCAGAGTTCTCAAGTTGTTTGCAAAGCACATAAAGGTAAGAAAGCTGCAAGGAAATTTTGATACAACTAAACAACTAACCAGTGTCCTACCATTTTCTTTTTAAAGCTTTTAGCAATAGCTCCTTTCATTATAGTGGTCCTTTCTCTAGGTAAAGTTTCCTTCAGTAACCCATTGTTGCAATTTGAGGAATCCAGCCAAACACCATCTCCAGTGGCTCTGGTGTAATCCTATGCAGAATGTAGATGCTTATACATGTGCTATGTTTTAAAGATGTTCCACATTCCTCTGAGGTGCTCATTCAAATGGCTTTTGCCTGTTTAAGTAGAAGGCTCACACACATAGGTTTGTAGAATCAAACTGTACCAGCACCCATATTTGCATTCTGCCAGTTGGATGTCTAAATACCCAATATCCATACCTGTTGGAGAGCACAAATTGTAGGGATTTTGGAGGTAATGAGCAGACATTTGGCTTTTGATATAAATACTGTCAAACACACAAATGTCACTTTCTTTATTTCACCCTTTTCCAGTATCTTCATCTTGAAGGAGTTTAGAGCTAATTCAACATTGTCAGTTTTCCAGGTATTTCTAGAGAATTTGTTTAAATGCTGAAGGAAGGATACTGTTCTCACCTGCAGAAGTAGTTGGTACAGTAGCAGATTTTTAAAGTTGAAAATGACTGAACTTCTCGAGAACTGTGATGCCCAGCTGGCTGTTAAATTTCTTAAACTTGCTCCCAAATATATCGGTTTGGCAGTTTGAAAGATGATTAGCATTTGTTACTTGATGGTATTCTAGAAAGAGATACTATGAGATCTTGAATTTATTTCCAGCTCTTTGAGGAGAAATTTTAAAACAGTCGTGGTTTTACTGTGGTTTGTCTTTCTCTCTTCCAATTAGATCAAAGAACAGATGAATATGTTGGAGAAAGGCGTGTTTCACATTGGGGTTGGAACTCCTGGGAGGGTAAAAGCACTAGTGGAGCAAGGTAGGAGAACAAGGAGGGTTTTCTCCATCGTTATCTTATTCTTGGTCTGCTGAGAAGTGAGACTTCAATTATTTTTGAAGCACTTAGGTTACCGTGAGTCTGTAATGTTCTATTTCTCCACTTCTACTATGTCAGTCAAAATGAGGTCAAGATTCTAGCAGTTGATTGTATGATCAGTTTAATCTGGCATAAATCAGTATTACCAGAGAAAGGCAGAGTAATACTTCCCCTCCCTCCCTGTGCCCCCACCAGTCATTATCTGCTTATTCCCCCTTCCTGATTCTTGTGCTAACCCAAGAGTCTATTTGGCAGCTCAGTGAACTGATCCCAATTAGATCTGATCCCAATTAAAACAAAACCAATGTGCACACAAAATCGGGTAATGAGCAGGCAGAGGTGGGGGACTTCCTCTTTTGGCAGGAATACTGATTTATGCTGACTTGAAAGTGATTGCAAAACCATGATGTAAGATTTAAAGCTCCAGGAAACCAAACACTGCAAGTAAATCAAGAGAAAATAATGACAGAAGTCATTGTATCATATGTCACTCTGAGCTCAGGGTAAACTTCTGTGAGTGGTGGGTAAAAGATCTGCGGCTGATTTTATTTTATTTCTGACTTTATTGTAATCAAATTAATTATTCTATATAAATCTCCTTTTCCCAAAGTTTGAGTTGTTTTACTTACTCAATAGACATTATGTATACAAGAAAAGCAAACAACAAAATAACAAGATGATAAGGTGATTCTTTCCATTCCTCTTCCTAAGCACTGCTTTACTCTGACTCCGGTTTTCTTTGTCAGGGACTGGCTGTGGGTGGGGACCCTACCATTCCTTCCAAAAGAGGGTACAAAAGTAGCATAATTGTTTCTTCCTGTGCCCCCCACCAACATTAAATCATTACTGCTCAGCATATCAGCACATTGCCATGTTAGATGGGGAAGCTTGTAGCAGAGACACAAGCTGAATCATCTTATCCTAAGGTCTAGTCCTTTTCTTACACCTTAATGTTGCAGTGCCAGGTCACTAGAGAATGGAGAGGAGTCAAAACCGATATGAAAATTTGTGAACATTGTGTAGAAAACCAGGGAAAAAAATGGGGAAGAGCTAGAGGGCCAGTTCAGAAAGGACCTTTTCTTCTTTCACCACCATTTGTTTGGAGGTTAAAGGAATTCTTCAGCAGCACCACTGACCTGACTCGCATTCATGTAGCACCCAGTCCTGTAAATTGCTAAACACTGTCAGTTCCCATTAACAGGGGTTTTCAGGCTAGGGTCCTTGTAACTTACCAGCTCCTCATCAGCTGTAGAAATTCAACTCCTGTGGTTTCATCAAGAGGAAGCTTGAGGAATTATTTTCTGGCAGGATGTTAGCTCTTGACAAGCCTGGCAACAGTAGTTGTTCTGCTTTTGTGTTTATCTTCCAAAAAGGCATGGGATTATGTGGTTAAGGGAGTTTGCAGTGTCACTGCATTAGTTTTCCAACCAGCAAATGTAGTACTTAAGTGTTCAAAGATTAGTGTCCTAGGGAACAGACAGCGAAAGATGTAAAAGCCAAAAATCATTTTGATAAGCATGTTATATTATCTTGGTAGTAAAATTTATGTTGTCTTTTTAGATGGCCTGTGCTTAAACTCCACAAAATATATGATTCTGGATTGGAATTGGAGAGATCAGAAACTAAGGAGAATGATGGATATCCCTGAGGTATTGTATAAGCACCTGTATGTATTATATCCTGTGTATTCATAACTTTTGATTCTAGTGTCCAGATCTTGGTCAGTAAGTTTTTACTTCTGTAAAACTGACTTCAGTGGTCTAGAAACACAAAGAAGTCAACAGTTCACTGGTAAGTCTGTACTGTCAGGTCTCAAAATTAACCTCCTGGGGAAGATTTTTTTCCTTTTCTGTTGCACGACACAGGTGAGACTTCTATGGCTGTGCTGTGATTTTCTCCTGTCTATGCTAGATGGAATCACATTCTACCTGTTCCTAGCAAGTTTTCTCAGTAAGACGACTTTGTGCAGAAGTTTCCTCAAAAACTAAATAAAACTTTGGAGAAGCATTTATTTATCTCCATCTGAGAGTAACAAAACTTCTTGTGAATAAATCCACAGATAGTTTTTTGGGATTTTTCAGTTGTTGCATTGGGGTTTTTTTGGCAAGAGGTAGGATGCAAACTGTGTAGAGCTATCCATCATTTTAGACTCTTTTTAAGATAATTCCCCATTCTTTTCAATTCTATAATCCAGTTTCCACATTTGTTGCTGTAACAAGGCATGTTTGCCATATACTATGGGGCATCAGCTAGTATTTAGCCAGCAGAGAGTGAAAGAGACAAATTCCTCCACCAGTTGTTCCTCCAACAGCTTGTTGGAAGCTCCCAGTTTCCAGCACAATGTTCCTATTTTTTTGCACATTTAGAGCAGGCCGATGTGCAGAATCTGCAGGGAAAAAGGACTTCTTGTGCATATAAACATCAAGCTGTTTCACAGATGAAACAAATTATCAGTCATTAATCCTTCTCTGCATTTGTCTGTGTACTTGAATGTGCTGTATTTTACAGTCCCACATACAGAAAGATACACATTCCTAATAATCATGGATAAAGCGCCCCACAAAAAAAATACATTGCAGAAATGAAGCAGCAAAAAGCCCGCTTTGCTTTTTGAAGCAAGGAGGCTCCCTCTTGTGGTAAATATATAAGGCTGCTTACACTCACCTGTAAGTTTTTTAAGGAACACAGAACACAAATTCACAGACATATTAGCACAAGACAGTAGGACAAAAGATGCTGGTTGCAGTGGGTGAGTCAACTGAAGTAAATATACATACAGAAGACTATAGGTTATCCGCCTCAAAAGCCTGAAGATTATGTTGCTAATATTTGATTTTGGGCTATTGCAAACCTAAACTACCCCTTTCAGCTCACTGTAGGTAGCATCACAGCATTTCTGTATGTCTGTCTCAGAACATAGGCCAAAAGTTATGAAGCCAGCCGTATTTTATCAAGGGAAAATCTTACGGCTATCTTAACATCAAAACGTTAAGGATTAATTCAAGTTAAAACCAAGTAAGAATGAATGTTACACCTTCATGTGTAGCATTAGCACAAGGGATAAACGTGTGATTATAGTGAATTATATTATAGTATTATATTATAGTGAATATTTGATTACAGAAAAGTCTTCAAAATAGCACTTGGTTTAGGTAATACAACATACGGAAAGTTTTTTGACATCTTGAGCTGTGTAAGTAGAGCATCTTGCAGTTATTTGTCCTGCTGCAGACAAGCAGGCAGATTCCTGAAAGTTATTCGTTAGGAATGTCAGTAAAAAAATAACAAATGTATTAAAAAATAATATGAAAGATACCCAAATAATGTTTTAGCGATAGGGCATCTTAACACAATAGAAATAAAGGGGACGTTTTGGCAACTTGCAGGCTTGAAATATGTAAGTGGTAAGAGGAAGCTCAAAGGAGACTCTGGACTAACCATGATGATAGAGAATCACATGTGCCTGCTGAAATATGTAGTCAGTATTTACTCTCAATACCTTTGTCTTTTATCTGTAGATGAGTAATAAACTACAGCCATATCCGTGCTATAAACCAAAGTACTTTGCATGCAGCACACGGAGACCTGACCTTCATGCTCACTTTCATTCAGGCGTCTCAGACGCAGACAACGTTGTGGCTGTTGCAGTGCAGTACTGCCCTTGGACTATTTGATACGGGTTGATACTCTGGAAAGTCCCATAGGGATTTTACAGCCCAGGATGGACCTCTTGCTGTGGCATGCTTTATCAACTCCATTACAATGACAACTTTTCCGTAGCCATGTTAGATGGGACTTCATGAGCCATAGATGTACTTTGAGATTACAGAGCAAATGCTAGCTATTTTACAAAATGGAAACATTCTAGAGCTCAGGACCTTGTACAGGAACCTCTTCTTTAATTTCTAGTCCTGTAGCAAGGTGCCTGAGTAAATACATAATACTATTTAGCCAAAGCATTATCAGTAACTTTTGATGCTTTCTTTGATCTTTTTTTTCTTCAGATAAAGAAAGAAACAATTGACCTGCTGGAGATGAGTATTATAAAGCTCTGCAGAGAGGGGACTGTGAAGCTGGGACTCTTTTAATGGTTTTAACAACAAGGAAGTAATTTTCAGCTGCATCTTACTATTATCCTGTCTACAATTGGAAAATGATTAACAGGCGATGGAATGAAGAATTTGGACTTTTCGGAGGTCTATCATACAGAAGGATTGCACATTGCAACTTTTTCTGAGTTTCATTTTCTTTTAATAATAAAACAGAAGTTTTGTTTGTAATTTTAGTATAATTTTTATTACAGGAACAGTGTCATACTGAAATTAGAGTTACATTGCATTCACCTGCTAGGTTTACTACTGTATGTCACTTTTAAGACTTTGAAGAAGAGCAAACTTGGGTGTGAAACTCTTTGTAAACTCAGTTCTCTATTATCTCCCTCTGCTGTCTTCTCTGTCCCACAGGAGACATTTACTTCTCTCATGAGAGTGGTAATCTAGTTCTTGCCTTCAAGGATCTTAGAAAATGTTGTATGAATTTCAGTAATTTGACAAAATGGTATTTTTCACCTATCCATTCTGGAGCTGGCCAAATGCTTTTTTTTGCTATTACGTATTAAAGTAACTGTATATTGAGACTTTATTTTAGTTAAATTGTTGAAGTGTGCAAAAATATTCTTCTGTTTGTCCATTTAAATTAAAAGGAGATGATTTCTGGGTGATTCTTTTGTCATTGTGGATAGTAGGGAAATCGTCTCCTTTTGAGGGTTTTTTTCAGAGGACAAAATGAATAGAGATGAGCAAATCATCAGCATTTTGGAAAGCCATTGATCAAAATCAGATGTTCTGAGAATTAGTTGCACTTTTGTAATAAAGAACAGGTAACCTTTTTACAACTTTACAGAATCACAGAATGATACGGGGTTGGAAGGGACCAAAGCAGGTCAACATAGAGCAGGTTTCGCCAGAACTTGTCCAGGTGGGTTTCGAACATCTCCAGAGACAGAGACTCCCCCACCTCTCTGGGCAGCTTGTTCCAGTGCTCTGCCACCCTCAAAGTGAAGAAGTTCCTCCTCATGTTTAGATGGAGCTTCTTATGTTCAAGTTTGCGCCCATTTCCTCTTGTCCTGTCACTGGGCACCACTGAAAAAAGACTGGGCCCCACTTAAAAAAGACTGGGCTCTTCCTCTTGACAACCACCCTTTAAGTATATATAGGTGTTGATCAGATCCGCCCTCAGCCTTCTCCAGACTAAAAACATCCAAGTCCCTCAGCCTTTCCTCGTAAGGAAATCATCTTTGTGGTCCTCTGCTGTACCCTCTCCAGCAGTTCCCTGGCTTTCTTGAACTGGGGAGCCCAGCATTGGACAGCCCCCACTCCAGATGGGGCCTCACCAGGGCAGAATCGAGGAGCAAGATAACCTCCCTTGACCTGCTGGTCACACTCTTCCTGATGCACCCCAGAATGCCATTGTCCTTCTTGGCCAATTTGAATTCAGATTAAATTAAATTCAATCTGAATCAATAGCAATGAATGTAGTAGGTTAAGAAAATTGTTTTGGTCTTCCAAAGCAATGTTTTCTGTCTAGTGCTGTCTCAGCACCTGCAGTCCTCCCCAGTGGCATCCAGTGTAATTGGAGTAGAGCTCCTTTCATTGTATGCCATGCCTGTTAGCAGGGCAACTATGGAAGTCAAGGGAGAAGAAATCATGCATCTGAGATTACACAGAAATTCCAGTATAGCTGACAGTATCCCTGTAAATGAATAAGACATAAAAAGTCTGACTTAACTGTGGGGCAGGAAAAAAGGATATATTTAAGCTTTTCCAGGAGGCAGGAACTGGACACCCAGACCAAAGTACACAATCGTTTGATTGGTACACACTGATCGTGGGGATCCAGACACAAATGTAGAAAATGAGGAAGAGAGAGATCTAGTTAATAAGTAATTCCTGGCCATAATGCATGTTTGAACAAACAATGCAGTCTCCCAACAGTAAGGACAGTGTTTCAGCTTAAACACTCTACGGCACAAGTGTATTATTCCTTCCTCTCACCAAGAAGAAAATGAAAAACGAGATGAGTTTTCCTTCGCAAGAAGGAGAGGCGCGTCCTTCCAGATGTCCAGATAACAGTGCATTCAAACAACAGAAGCTACCAGCTTGGAAGCCCCAGCTGACCATTGCGACTGTGCTCTCCACCTTCTTTCTCACAGGCGCCTTCTGCCTTTCTGCGGGAGTGTGCCTCATCCTGTCTGCAAACAGCGTCAGAGAAATCCAGGTTTGTTTGGGGATAGTAGTGTTATTGGACATTCTACGAAGAAGAAACTGGGAAGGGAAGGAGGGAAAATACTTTGAATTTTTGCTTCTGGGTAAGGATGATAGTAATGGCTTCATGCCTTGGACATGTGTCCAGCAACCAGTATTCCTGTGAAAATCCTCAGAGATAGTTGGTCACTAATAAAATGTGAGCACTGGGTGGTTAATTGGGTGGTAATAGCTGAAATACAGGTGGTAATTATTGCCACTGGCTGGTAATATCTGAAATGTTGTCATTATTTCCTGGGTTTTTGAAGGGAAATAAACTAATCCCTTTGATAGTGTTTGGTCCAAGCAGAACATTCATGTTTGCTGGGGCAAAATCTTAAAATGCAGGGAGCTCTTCTGTTTAAATGCCTCCTGGAGACAAGGTTGATTAACAAGGTGAAGTTAATGGACTCCTGGTTGCTGCTAACACTCAACACTACACCCTGGCTGGGCCATAATGCATGTGGGGATTTGTCAAGCATTACTTGGTCAGCCAGACCAAACTGCAGAAGCATTCTTCACTCAGCATGCCTCTGCTGAGGAGCAGATGTGGAGGTTCTGCAGCAGTCATCAAAAGGCTCTAAACCAGCTTTAAACTAGGGATAAAATTTGTGAATGTTCATTGAGGCCAAGTCCTGGTTTTCTGTCTCTGTTGAATTTTAACAGCATTTCTGGCAGTCCAGAGTCACTTAGGAGGGAACTGCTCTAAGAAGTCCTGGAGCTAAACCAGTAGCTTTTTCCTGTGTGCATGTCCTTTATTGCAGTATCTCTGCTTGTTCTCCGACAGATTGATTATTCAGATAAATGCTCAGATTGTTCAAAACTCCGTGAAAATTCCTCTAATTGGAATAAGGAATGCCACTGCTCTGTTAATTTCACGCTAAAGGAAGATATATTGGTAAGTGTACGTGAGAAACCAACTCAGGTTGCTTAGTACCTCCTATTATTTATATCCCTACATGATAAAATACACTAATTCTGCTCTGTAGAGCTCCTGACTACATTTTCTTTACTTTTTAAAAACACGAAATATTAAAAACTTTACACTTTTGCCTCTGCTATTTATGTTGGTACATGTTAAAAATAATCAAGATGAGGCTACCTGTGTCCTTGGCTGAGAAATGTTCAAGGAGAAGATGGGGATGGGGAAAATGGTGTTAGATTGGAGGTGGCTTCTCTTTGTGTCCCTCTCTGAGTCAGTAGCAAACCCTTGCTCTTGCCCTGGGCTTAGTTGTTACTGAGCTGCTGAGCTCTCAAAAGAGAAGGAAATCTGAAGCTCTGACCACTTGTCGTAAGTAAAGCCCTGTAGTCTTTTTTACAAGGGTTATGCTGTTAATCCTCAAGGTCCTTGAAATAGTTCAAGTCTAGCAATGTCATTCTGCAGTTTCATTTGGGAAAAGTATCCTTCCTTTCCTGTCCTAAACTACTGGGTCATGTTGCTGAGACTGTTAAAATGCTTCATGTTCTGCCAAAGAGATCTTATGCTTAGTACTGCATAAATGATCCCTTAAAATTACAGTGCAATTTAAATTATAAAGTCACTTTAGGGTTATTCAGTATTGAAGGGGCTGTTAAAATACTCTGTAATTCTTCAGATTACAGTGATGTTTGTGATGAGAAGTTTACTTAACTGAATAATTTTTTATAGTTTAATAATCCTCTTTTTTGCCTGTGTTTGCCTGCCTAGCATTCTCCTTTTAATTACAGAACTAAACTTTCCGAAGCATTCAAATAATTGATGAGAAGCAGCCTTTTTTTCAGAAAATCAGAAGGAATAAAGAGTTAATGGGTACTTTTTGAAGTCCTTTGTGCACATTCTTTTGTGAAAAAGTAGTGTCTTGTCTCCACAAAATTGTTCATAGCCATTACAGTTTCATGCCATTCTGAGCAAAATAATAATCAGGCATTTTTGGTGTAGGTTTCATTTGGTGATTTAAGGTATGTTTGATGTTGTGCCAAAATGCTAATATTTTCAGTTAGGGTAAAGACTAGATTCTAGCTAGTATGCACTGAAGTAATTGCTTAGAGTGTAGTTACCAACACTTAAATATGGATTGAGTACTCTCTTTCCCTATCTTTTTTAGCAAGTAATAAGATTTCTCTTTGACTGCATGAACATGAATACTGAAGGTATTTATCCTTGATTTCTAGGGAGATGTTTTTATGTACTACGGTCTGCAAAACTTCTATCAAAACCACCGTCGATACGTGATCTCAAGAAGTGACGCGCAATTGCTGGGTCGAAATGTAAATGTAAGTTTTCTTCTTTATAAGACCATCAGTATTACCATCAGGTGCATCTTTGACCATATGGAGAGCTAACTAGGCGTAACTGTAAGTTTAAGATGGCTCTAGGGAATAATAAGAAGGCACATGTTTTCAGTGTTTGGTCTCTGCTTTTATGATTGTTAAGACCATTATGTCTAATAAATTAATGTGAGAGGAAGATTGAGGGGATAAAATAAAAGAAGTCAGTCCAGTGTTGCAATTCTCAAATTTGCATCTTCTAGGGATGATGATTAAAAATACATTCTCTTTTCCAAATAAATTTACAGAAAGGTTTTCCTTCTAGTGTTTTAAGTCATCTTAGCCAGAAATGTTTTAAGCTGTACATTTATTATAGGGTTTGGGAATGAAGTTATTTTAAGTCTTTCATTTTTCCGTCTGGCTTTGGAAGCGGACAAGGAGCAGGAAAAGGTTCATGGTGAAATCAGTGATCATGTAGCATTCTGAAGTATGCAGCTTAGAGGTCTAAAGAGGAGGCTATGCAATGTCACCTGCATAAGGAAGTTGGAGAATGCAGTCATTGCATTCAGTTTTATTACTTACAAATCTAAACCATGTTTTCGTTGTCTTAAAAGTAGCGTTTCTTAATATACACACAGGCTACACGCTATCCTCTCAGTAGATATGATGATTGTGCTGTAATAACCTGTTGTTTTTATAAAATGCTTCATGTAACTCTCAAGACACGTTCCCCATACATCTGCTTCTCCAGGTGTACAGTTCAGCTTGTTTGTTTGCATCCAGGTGCAACTGCTTTTCGATTTTGTGCCAATCAGATACAGAGGTTTTTTGAGTTATTTGAAAACGTTTCTGTGTTTAAATCTGAAGATTTACGGCTTCTCATGAACTGGGATAGGAGAAATGTGATAAACTTGAGATGGGCCTTTGTTTTTCATGCTGTGTCTTCATACTTCAAGACTTCCTCACACAGAACTGCAGTAATATGGCTAACTGCATCTGCTGGTCTCCACCAGTGAAGCAGTCCAGGTCAAAATTAAAAAGGAAAAACAAGGTGTTCTAGGGTAAACCAAGGTTTCACAGGCACATTTTAAATTGTACCTATGTTACAGTAGGAGGTCCTCAAGTGAGGTTTTGTAGTCTGGAGTTTGCAAGTCCACAGAAAAATTCGATGAAGACCTTAAATTTACTTACCGTGATATAGGTCTTCTTCAACTACAAACCCGTTCATTTGGATGTATCTCTAATGTGACCAAAAGGTACTGGAGACTTAATTATTCAGTGGCTTTTCAGAAGAAGGAACGGGAGGAGAACATTAACACCAGCAAACCAAAACAAAACCCCCAGGTTCTCTACCTGATTGTTCTGTGACCTTGAATGCAGATTCAGAAGAGCTACTGCGCACCCTTCACCACCTACCAAAATGGGACACCCATGGCTCCATGTGGCGCTATTGCCAACAGCATGTTCAATGGTGAGTAGGTACCTTCCACATCTGCTTACTAATTTCCACGTGAAACTATTCCATTACTCCAGTCCGTCTGAGTCCTGATATTTCAAGATCTTCCTCCCTGAGAAGTTTTTCTTTGGTGGTGCTACTGTGCTGAATATGGGTCTGTGCTTTCTCCTGTTTAGTGTCTTGCCCCTTTGAAACTGAGGAAGATTTTTCGTTTAGGCCCTCTTCAATGTGAATATCCAGCAAGACTAAGTAATTGAGTCACTGGTGATACAAGGAATGATGATACAACAGATTCAGTGTGCTTCCTTGCTAAAAAATACATTCTTGTACAGTGATGGGAGAGCCCAGATTCTGCCTTCCCACAGTGGTGTGCTTTAGAAGGAGGTGATGTGTTCTTCACATTGGTTTGAACCTTTTGGATCTGTGTGGTTGCAGAGAACTAGGGATTGTAGGATTTTAAAACACTGAGGGTAAACCTCCCAGTGTCTGCCTTTGCATCACTTCTTAGTGCAAAGTGTGATGAAATGTTCCAGCTGCTGGTGATGTGGGGGAAGAGGGTGATGTCTGAAACCCCCCTCTGGTAGCTCATTTCTGTCCCTCTGCTGTGCTTCCCATTCACTTTTTACAGTTTAGCTGGTTGTCTAATTGATCTCTAATCTTCTTTTGTAAAATGAGGAAGATGGCAAAGATCCTGCCATGGCAATGGTTTTTAGCCCAAGCCAGGAGGTAAGGGAGCAGTCAGACAAGCATTTAAGTAGGCAGAACTCAGAGAATAGCAACTCCTGTTAATAAACCTGTGGCAAACAGCTGGGGACACAGTGGGGTGCACAGAATATTCACTTACTCAGAAGAGTGTGTCTGAGCCTTAAGGAGCTGTGTTAAAACCTGTTTTGTAGCAGGATTAAAAAAAAAAAAAAAAAAAAGGTGTGTTTTCATTGATGCTGATGCAGTTGAATTGTGTTTTTCATGTTTCCTGAAAACCAGCCCCTCCCCATCTATATTATCTAGCTATCCCTGCCTGTCATCTCATCGGCTGCCTAGGTGTTTACATAGATGTTAGTGAGACCTATAACGGTTTTGCCTTATGTTTAACTAATCTAAATAGGAAAATATAATGGATGCCGGCTGAAACAGAATGGCATGGTTAAGCACAATTTTAACAAAATGTTTTTCAGTTGAAGGAAGTGTTCATGTCCAAGTTGGTAGACAAGGTCTAATTAGCATAAAACTAAAGCAAAATTTTCTTTAAAGGATCATGGATTCCTTTGACTGTGCTTTCACCTCTCCCCTATTCCCTGAAAACACATTATACACAGCAAAGCAACCAGTTTAGGGTAGCTGTCAAAGAAATGCTAGGGAACACTAAATAGGAGAGTAACTTCTGTAACTATCTAGAGAGCTCCAAAAGTGATTTGCAAAGAAGTTAGTCACACAGGAGTTGACGGACATGAGATACTTTTACATATTTCTACACGGGGATTCAGTAGGATTATTGATAGAAGTACGTTCAGTCTTTAGAACTTCAGAAATTCTAAGGCTCTGGAACCTTAATTCTTCTTGTGGAGTGTACAGTGCTCTGTGAACAGTCATGATGAAACCTTTCCCAGAATTTTTTTTTTGTTTTCTATTGACTTGAAAGATGATTCAATGTGACAGTTTTTGTTACATTAGTCATGCTGGCAACTACAATGACTGTCTTTTACTCACACGTATTGCTTCTTGTGTTCCCTGCAGATACTATTGATCTTTTTTACAATCTTAACTCATCTGTTATTCAAGTACCACTGCTGAAGACTGGAAACAGTTGGTGGACAGATAAAAATGTGAAGTTTCACAATCCAGAATCACACAATCTCTCTTCTGCATTTGCAGGTAAGAATGGTTCCACTGCTATTCCATATTTTTCAATGGCTTCCCTGCCTCCCCCCAGTGTGTGAGGGTCTCCCATTCTGAGACGAATTACCCTTGGGAGAAACACCTCCTAAAGCAGGTTGGAGAAGCAGCTTTAGAATGTAACTGAGAGCAGAAGACAGACTTAGCCAAAATATGACTTCTTTTTTTTGGTTCTTTTTAATCACTGATCATAGAAATTGGGAGAAAGTAGTTTTGCAAGACTGAAGTTAGTGCATGTCAACACCTTTCTGTGTCATTTCTTGTAACGCCTGGTCTGTCCAGAGACACAAGGATGCAGTCACTTTATTTTTTCCTGTTGAAAACATCTGTGAAGGAGAATTGCATGTCACGTCTTTCCTTCTTCATGTCTTTCCAAGATTCTTAGGCAATTATGAGACAAGCAAGACTGCCATCATCAGCTCTTTCAAACAGCTGTTT
This sequence comes from Tringa solitaria, assembly GCA_026413425.1. Taxonomy (NCBI): domain Eukaryota; kingdom Metazoa; phylum Chordata; class Aves; order Charadriiformes; family Scolopacidae; genus Tringa; species Tringa solitaria. The sequence goes on along the minus strand of JAOXJM010000001.1, from coordinate 90,764,192 downwards.
CCTAGGGCTGTTGTCCTTGTTATGGTTGACCTGCATTGAAGTGGGACTAAAAAGCTCCCTCTTCAGGATCTGGGCTTGCTGTGCTGGATGCAATATGTAAGAGTTAATTATCTAAGTAGTTTTTATCTGACAGATTCTAAATATGATAGGCTGTGCCATTATGCTGCAAAAAGGTGCCTTTCTGCTTGTACAGGGACAAGTTAATATATAGAAATGAAGGCAAGCTCCTCGTTATACAGAGCACGTTACTTGCTGAAAAGGCAAGAATCCAGAATAGACAGTGTTTTCATTTGTGCGAGTCACTTTGTTTTTCCTGTGCTTGAAGTTTTTAATGTGTAGCAACCCCTGGGTACTGTTAAACTCTGTGCTCATTCACGTTTGAGGTGACTGGAGGTGCTTGGGTGAAAAGTGTTATCTAGCATGTATAATTTTTCAATACTGGACAGAGTCTTGTGTCTCTTTTGTATCTCATATTCTACGTTTGTTTTAAGTAGGCCCAGAAATTAGTCACCAACCGTTTTTTTTTTTAAACTGACAATATGTCTTTCCTGGTTTCTTTATTTTTTTTTTTCTCATCAGGGACAGCAAGACCTCCTTACTGGCAGAAGCCAGTATATCTGTTAGACGAGGAAGATGAAAGGAACAACGGTTACATAAATGATGACTTCATCATCTGGATGCGAGTGTCAGCCTTTGCTACGTTCAGAAATCTTTACCGTCGTGTCAGACGGATAAGGCAGTTTGCGGATGGTCTCCCAGCAGGGAATTACACTTTTCGTATTTCCTATAGTATCCTTTCTTATTATCCAAGACTATTAGATGGTTATGACAAGATGTAAGTGGATGGGATTTGTATAGTTAAACAGCAAAGAAACCGAGCAAAACACCCCAAACTAAATTACCGTGAAAAGAGCTAGTTTTGAGGGTGATGAGACACTAGAGTGGGTTTTCTTTAGCCCATGCAGATGGAGTTAAGACATATTACTCAAATGGCAGCATGTTACTTTGGATTTGACTTCTAAGGGGGCTACTTTTGGCTGGAGACAGCACATGGGAGCTTTACACAAAGGGTAAAACTGAAGAGTGGGAACCTGAAAAGATAGTTAAAGATGATGTTTTAGCTGAAATCTTTAATAGTGGCCTAATCAGATGTGTAGGCACTCTTACTGGGGTGCAGGCAGTGCCAGAGGTATCCCTGCCGTTGAGAGCTGGTGCGGGATGTCTGTCAGCAGATCTCTCTGGCAGATTTGGGCCATGTGCTGACAGGAACTTTTATGCTGGTGAAAATGCCCTCTCATGCTGAACAGCGTGAACTTTGCTGACTAAAGCACTTGTTTTGTCAGCAGGAGTTATGTCAAGATGGCTATAAATTTCTCTTCTCTCTCAGCTGATAAAGCTATGGTTTTAAATGTCGTAGCACAATTCTATTCTGAAAGCTTCCTTGTGGATAGATGAAAGGTAAAATCATATAGCATTCCGGGCATACAACATATTGGATAGAGGTGAGCACTTCCCCTCAGTGAGAATATGTGGAGTATGATCATGATAAGCTGCCCAAAAGGCTCATATTCAACTGAGTTTTCACAGCAAATTTACACAATTGTAGTTACATAAATTATGAATCTGCAATTTATAATTAAAAAAAAAAAGAAACTGTATCTAAAATAACTGGGTTTCTTACCACCAGCTGCTTCTGGGTTTTTGGACCCAGAATAGCAGAGACATCACAGATAAGTTAAAGGAATTTTTGCAGCAAATGCAGAAATCCAGAAGCTTTATGTCTTGGAAAGGTTTTTGAGCATTTACTGCTACTTTTCTCCTCCTGGAAATAACCTAAACTTTGTTAGTGAAACCTTAACATCCTTCTGTCAGATTTCCCTGTTACCAAATTCAAGGGGCGGAAGCATGTGATTCTTTCAACTGTGGTATGGAGCGGAGGAAGTAACCCATTCCTGGGAATTGCCTACATGGTCACTGGCACAGCAGCAACCCTGGCAGGTTTTGTCATAACTGCCGTCCACTTAAAGCTCAGAAAAAAGAAAACGTACTTTCAGAAGTAATAAGGTTCCCTGGCTTTCTGAACAAAGGCAAAAGTGTGGTGTGAACGAAGAACATGCAGCACAGACCTTTCACTCTTTCCCCTGAGCTCAGGATCTGTTTCAGTAACAGGTTTGGTGAACATAAACAAATTGAGGGGCAGTGCCATTCCATCATCCAAAACCCAACTTGCCTGAGGCTGCATTCTTCTTAATGTATGTGTGCTCCTAAATTTGTTTCCTAGGAAACTTGTAATGAGATGAGCTTCAAACAACAGATAGCATAGTGGTTTAAAATTGCAATGGCAAATGAATTACAAGGTAGTAGTGTCTGGCCAGAAATAAGGGTCCATATTTATTTCGTATTCAGCCTCTAATTCAGAGAACATTTCTCTTGACTTAAATGGAGCTTTGGATGGGTAAAAAGTGAGATCTTGATTCAATAAAAAGCTCGAGCAGGTAGAATGTGGTGCTAAAGTCTGTTTGTGGGCCACGTGCGTGGGCTGAATGGCTTGGCTTCAGTTTTATGTAGCATTCTCAGCTATCCTGAAAAAGCAACCAATTTAGCGCAGCATATGCATCACAGTTTGATACTTGATTGAATACAGGGCGGTTTTTAGGAGTTTGGTTTGTTTAAACCTACTTTATTGGTTTTATCTAGGTACTGAGACTAACCTGCAAAGCCAGAAGGCATCAAAATACTGACTGAGCACATTTTTTAAATTATGATTGAATAGAAAGCTTAAATTAAAAACTCCTTTAATGCTAAACATTTTGGCAGAAATATCTACTTAATATAACTATTAGGACACAACTGAACTCCTGCCTACCCCAACCTTCTGGGCAAAAGTTCACAAACCCTTACATCTCTTCCCCTTTCAAGCCCCTGTTTCTGTGGTGTGGTGACTTATTGATAACAGAAAACAAAGCACCAGAAAATCTGTCAACTTCATCTTCAGAAAGTAAACACTTCAACTCATGAGTAGGCTTATCAATTTTCATGTTTCACATTCAAAATTTTACACATTTAGGAGTTATTTCCAGTCTCTCACAAGATGTAGGAACAGCACTGAGGAATTTAGGTCAAGTACACTATGGTACATTTGAATTTTTTAAATTAATTTTTCTGTTGCAAAAGTGTAAATGGAATAAAACACTGTAAGTCCTTTGAGTATTCTGTGTGCCTTACCCTCCCCCTCCCCTGAAAAAAATATCCACACTAGAAACAAGAAAGAAGTCGCAAACCTAGAGCAAGAGAAGGGAATGTGGCACAGGGAGGGTGCGTGCCAAGAGCATTCACATCTGATTTTAGAAGTGTCTCAGGCACTTAGGAGCTTGTGACCTTTGAGAGATGGCCTCTGGTGAATCTGTTTGCAGCCCCAGGAGGTATGTTTCCTTTAGTCTCTGCTTCGTAATTGTGCCATGAGCAGCAGAAGGGGTGCTGCCCCAGTTCACAGCCCCAGCCTGTTAGTACAGTCTCGCTCCATCGCTGGTTTATGCTGACCTGCTGGGCCAAGGTGCGTGTCCCCGTTGCCTTTTCCTGGTGAGGGCCAGTCACTTCCATCAGAAAGCTGTAGAATTGGCATTCCAGTATTTCAAACCCTTGCATCTAAATCTGGCAGGAGATGTGGGAGAACCCTGCCCCTCACTGGACTGGACAAGACAGAGCATGTAGCAGTACAATTAGCAATGCTTAAGCTCATTAGTCTAAATCACTTTTAACAATGAGACATGCTCCTAGACCTTTTAAGTCCATTTGAAAATGTAATCCCATGCAGCCCTCTGGAAATCCCTGATGGGAGTTGCTGCCAGAGCTGAATTTAGGATTTCTGGCTCCAAACAGACCACAGGAGCCTCTTTCTTTTTTTCTTTCCTTCCTTTTTTTTTTTTTTTTTTCCTTTTCTTTTTT
>JAOXJM010000001.1:90696482-90712431 GCA_026413425.1 Tringa solitaria | reverse complement strand
TTTTGCTGTAACAAAACCTATTCTCTTTATAATATGACCACACTGAAAGACAGCTACATGTTCTAAAACCTAATGTGCTGCTGGCATATACAGAATCACAAACAGATGCAAACTGCAGCTTTTTTCTTGCTAACAGTCTTAAATCAAATTGATACATTTTTCTTTTGGAATATCTGCTTCAGTAAACACAAAACTTCTATTTGTAAAGCTGTTGTTTAGCGGTGTTTTTCTTCATCCAATATTAGCAATTTGCCTTAAAATACCTTGTTCCATCCCATGACAAATATTGTTTCCATTTAGGTGACAGCCAATAAATTACTTTCCTAAGTTATTCTTGTTCTAATATATAAGACAATTATCCAATGTTACAAAAGGGGTAAGTTAAACCGCATGTTTTGTATATAATTTTAATCCTGTTTTTTTTCCAAAGTCACGTTATAAACCCAAGAGTAACCGAAAGGTTTATCATTCAAAATTGATACAGCCTTGGTTTATTAGTTAGTAAAGATTTAAATGTCAGATTCCTTATTAGTCACAATACACTTAACAATCAAGGAAAATACTGATTCCTTTGTGAGTAAACTGGCTTTTCGCAAGTACTCTCACACATTACAAAATATGTGGAATTCATTATATTAAAAACAATAAAATCAACATATATATACTAAGTCTTTGTTCGTGGTGATACCTGTGGCTTGTATTTCAAAACGCTTTATATTACAGAAATATAAAATTAATTTTCAACATAAACAGCAATCAGTATTAGGTTATATGCTGAATAAAAACAATGAGTCAGTTAACCAGTTCTGTGCTTGTTCTATCTTGTAACAGGGGTGAACAACTGTTTACTCATTTACAGATTGAAAATATTCTGCAGATACACTAATACAGTGGCCTTTTGAACATGAAATCATAGTAGCTTTCACCTGTACGGGCAGACACGTTGTTCTGGGAACATTTTAAGGGAAACGAAAATGGTTGCATGATCTAGAATTCTTGGTAGTTAAGTAATTCTCATTTCAAGGGGCCTGTTATTGAGATGCAGTAACCACAGAAATGCTATTTCTTACAATCAGGAATATCAGTAAATGCACGTGGTTACGTATCTTCGATCCCTCCCCACACTTTTGCATCTTAAGCCTGACTGCTGGAAGTCAAAGACAAAGGACAGCTTGGCTCTCTCTTCGACCAAAACTGTACTTAAACTGTTAATTTCTCTAGTTAAAAGTAGAAAAGATCATGCCTAACATGCATTTAAACTATCCTCTTCACTATTTCAGCTGTCTCAAGCATGAAACAATACTGGCACTGTGTTTGTGTGATGCTCAGGGCACATCTTTCTGATAAGAAAAGCAAAAGAACTCCAAAAACATTCTTAGGCATCTAGGTGATAAAATGCAAATAAAATAAAAGACATTGAGACTTGTCTTTTAAAGACACATCACTAAAAATGTCGAATTTCCCCCTGTAGTCTTGTTCCCAGAGGCTAGATAGAAAAATTTACTAATCTGTCTCACACATTTTAATGGAAATGCAAATCTCAAATCTCCCTTTTGTTGCAGGCTTTCTTGAAAACATGCAAGGAAAAATACTCCTCTAATCTCTCCATATTAAAGGACTCACTGTCAAATCACATTAGAAAGGAACAGAAAGGAAAAGAAGTTGTGCTGAACTGCATCTCCACCATCATCTTACCATGAAGTCAACTTTCAAAAGGAGGCTCATCCTGACTGGACATTTTTGATCTCATTTTGTTGTGTGTCTCATTTCAGTTAGCGATAGCAGAAGTGCCAGGTGTTTCAAGCCTGAAGAATTTAAAGATTACCACTGCACGTCCAGCATGCAATATACAGTCTGCCAAGGGCAGCAGCAGCATTCAGGAGCTCTTTGGAAATTTCTAAAAATCACAATTCCAGTGAAACTTGCAGAACAATAAAACCTCATTTTATTTTATTGGTACTATAAAAAAGTAATTCTCTATCTAAGTGGTGCTTCAACATTTCTGCCAAAGTTGTATAAAGACCACTGATCAACCCCAGAGACACACACATACATCCTGTATCAGGGAGCAATCTGCAAGCATTTTCCCCACTATAAAGTACAGTTCTTTGCAGTACAGCCACATATACAGGAGCTCTAGCTACTTCATTCATTTGGAAGTCATTAATTAAGTGCCACAAAACCTTTTGCTTCTGTTAATCTGCATGCATGAGTGGAATATCTGAGAACACAAAGAAGAGACAGAAGTCAATTCCTAAATCAATTATTCCTGAATGGGCTGACAACTTCTGTTGTCAGTACACAGCTGAAGGAGTCTCTTGCTTTCTTTCAGTCCTCTCTGTCACACCACAGATCCACTGCACATGCAGAATTGGTCAAGCTCTTCACAGAAGCACCAGATGACTCACACATACAAGTTACACCTGACATTAGCTGGAAGGTCTGCAGATGTGCATTGAATTTCATGTGTCCTGAGGACCACGTTCACAGCAAACATGAATAAGCTCGGCTCTTCACCAAAACATGTGTTAGAAGAACGCGTGGCCTCCTACGAAGCTGGTAGAGAAAAGCAGACTGCTGTCGTCAGGAGAACCATTCATCTCTTCTGCAGGCGCCTTCAAATGCAGTCTGGATGAATTATCCTGACAGATTACATATGACCCCCGGGCTATGGCACACTGATGTCTGATGCAATCATGCAGATGATTTAAAACGATTTCTCATGCACAAGTTCTTTACTTCAACAAAATACAGAACTTGAACCAATACAAACATACCAAAATGCATTGGATAAGAAGAAAATGTGAAATTTAATAAAATGAGAGAATACTGCACATGCAGGAGTGGGTGCTAAGTACTCTATTTAAATACCCACAAAAAAAGATAAATTATTCTTTATAGTGTTGAAGTCAATTAATCAAAACCTTTTCCCCCTGAGATTGGCTGCTGTTAGTGACTGCTAGTCTTGTTCTCACTACCAAAACATGTTAAAAATTAAGACTAGAGAATGCTTTCCCATTCCTTACTTGGAGAAGAGAGAATGATTAAGATTACAGTCTATAAGGCATAACTGATGCATATCAAAACACTGATCTCAATTTTTACACGCGGCACTGTCTTTTGAACAGACTCAATTTAACCAGCAGGCTTCCTGAAACTATTTTATGTATATATATAAGCTATGATTTTCTGTAAGTTTGTGACTACATACAGGATGTAATTAAATCTTTCTTAACTAAGCAAAGGTAGAACCAAATCTTTTAGTTATGCAAGCAAAAAGATATATTAAAATACACAACTCCTTCTGATTAAATGCAATACTATCATTTCTCCTCTTCTGTTTAGCTCCTGTGCTCTGCATTTCCCCACCCTTTATCAGCATCCCACTAAAAGACATTGCATCTACTTTTTGCTTTTCCCAGCGTAGGCCAGAAAGTTTACACAACCAAACAGTTCCATGAACAAAAAACACTGAGGAATCAAGACCACAGAGACATCAAACTCTAAATAGCTTTTTCAGGTATTTTCAAACGCCTTATTTGTGTCCTCCAAACTCATTGATGTTTCCACCAAAACCCGTAGAACCATCAGGAAGGAATCTGCTCTTCTGTCAGAATTAATTTTCTTAACAAGCCTACGAGCACACAGCCCTCCTTCATCTTTAGGCCATTTATTTGCCTCAGTAACACACTAGTTTGAGCATTTCATCCCATTACAGACGTCTGACAACATAAAATACCCCACTCTTCCACAAGTGAGGCCACAGCTCAATAAACACTTGAAGGCACTTTAATTTAGTGCAGCCACAGACAAAAGCAAGCCTTGTCTGCCTCTCGCTTTTGGCCACTTGTTCTTGCACCCTTCCTGGTACTGAGGTAAACACTTCTACAGCCACATGGTAAACCATACCAGGGACTTGAGATAAAAATAGCTGTTAGTTTTACCCTAGAGCAATCCCCTAATTTATTTTAGTGTGCACGTGCAGCAGTGCCTTCCTGGACACGGGAAGAGGACAGTGGGAGAGAAGGGAAACGCCAGCAACTGCTCCCAGCAGCAGCACTGCCAGCCTGTGCTTGCATTTCAAACAACTTTGAAACCCAACCAAAAAAATGCAGAAACCACCCCTCCCCTGGGAAGACCAGTCACACAAGAGTGGTGGCACTGGCTTCAGGAACCCAGCTGGCTGAAGAGGAACCAGTGCCCCGACCCGTTCCCGCAGCACAATGTGGAGATTTCAGCCAACTCCCCCCTCCCAGGCAGCTCCCTGTGCCAGCGGCGGCGGGGCAAGGAGAAGGAGGGCAGGTGGGATCAGGGTGGTCTCGGCTTGGATCGATTTACTTGCTGTGGGGCACCCTTACAGAAGGGTGATGAAATTATGGGGTTGAGGTTTGACAAAGATAGGAAAAGGACAAAAGGGAAAGTACGATAAGCATTTTGCCTCTCAAAATGTTGGCAGCTCGGGGCGGGGGGGAGAAGGAGGGAGACAGAGGCTAATTCTTGCTCTTACAGCAAAAGTACAACATTTAAGATGCCATTAAAGAAAATTTTACTGTTTTCATTTACAACGCTAGCCACGTGCTGGGCTACTGATAATTCACACTTTTTTATTTTCATCTGTACACACAGCTTTTCAATCACTATCTCTGGAATATAGTCTTAGCTTTCAGCCACTGAATTTTACACAAGAGGGTAACACTTAGCCTTGCTAAATTTAACATCCAAAATATGGTAACATTTCAAAACAAATTATCTCAAATTATTAAATTGTCAGAGCAGGTAAGACTTTTGCTTCCTCTGCTATCATGTACTTAACCAGACTACTTCAAAAGACCAGAAAAGACAGACCAGCTATGTAAGACTGTTGCAGCGCTTTTGCTTACTGATGTCAGGGAAATGATGTGAAAGAGTCCCCGGGGACAGCTATGACTTGCTTAAATAGTATGCAGGCAAAAGCAGCCTACGAAAAGCGATTTACATGAGGGCTGTGTAAGAGGGCTCTGCCTTCAACGATACACAAGGCAGAAGCCCTCCTGATTTGCTGCCCCCGCCGAATCACACTGACAGCTCCAGCCCTCTTTTCTCTGGCACACGCAGCTCGCCCGCATCCCAAGACATATCATTTACTTTGCAATCTGCACCAACACTTTCATAAAAATAAACACTGTTACGCTCCGGTGCTCTAAGTGCTACACGGCAGAAACACAGCTGATGAAGGAAATGAAAAATAACACACAGATGGTCACACAGAACTCTATGAGAATAAGCAGCAGTCATGGTCAGAACAGGCTTCACAGCTCTTGTGAGGCTTTCAAACTCCTCACCACACCAGGACCAAATGAAATTTCACAAGTCTTACATATGTCAACAAAGCAGCAAAAAAATTCTCCAATCATACCAGTGATTCACATGCTAAATTAACACTACACTCCTCTTTTTCTCTCTTCCATTGTCAGTTGGTAAATAAGACTGCACAGCCTACACTGCAGATCCACGCTTGGCCTACGTTGATCTAAGTACCAGCCGTGACAGAACCGTCTTGCCTTTTATAAAACCAGCCGCAGCTTCCCACCCTGCCCACTGTCGCTGCTTATCGGACCCTTGTTGAGCTGCAGGGCAGTTTTATGCCCAGGTTACCACCTCACCTGCCTTATTCTGAGCAAGGGGATGGGTAGGGGTCAACAGGGGTCCAACACTCACTGCACAATGGAGAGGATGCAAGGTAGGGACAGGGAAGAGGGTGAGACGGCAGCAACCAGTGGTAAAAATCACGTTTGGCTACTGTGGAATCAACAGAAGCTGTTGGATTCCAGGAAGGAAGCGGATGGTTTGGGTACCCCAAGAAAGAACCGTGGGGCATCTAGATGCTTTCAAAAAGGAAAGCTCAAAACCCAGTTGGAATTATGTGCACTCCGTAGCTGCACCAAGCACAGTAACTTTAAATATCAGTTTCTAACCCTCTTTAAAGTGGGTTTAATTCCAGCTGTTGAAACCTTAACACACCACATCTCTACACCAGTAGTTCCTTCTGCCCATATAGGTGACATACAGCATCCTCTTAATTTCTAACACTCATTTTCAACTCTAGTTGCAAAATTACAATGGGGACTGTTTGGGCTTTTTCCCATTGTGAACAAAATGGCTTCATTCTAGCATCATGAAACATAATACACAATCTGTTCTAAAAGGTAATTCATCCCTAATTTTGCCTTGTACATGATGCCTTAAAATGAAAATATTTTCCACACTTCTGACCCTTTATATGATCAATAAAACAAACTTTTACTACTAAATAATAAAATTAACTAGGAAGATGATAGTAAATTTACACACTTGAGTCACTGTTTTTAAGGGCCAAAATTATCACAGAAGCCTAGGAAGAATATGTAGGAAGCCAGCAGCGGTGAAGCTCCAGTATAAACTACCCATGAACTTTAAACTTGCCTATCACTTGTAACTTTTTCACAGCAAGAAGAAAAATATGCCTTGTGTTATAGAACTGGAGACCTTGAAAACAACTTTTTAAAAATGAAGAGATAAAGTAATGAAAATGCTTTATTTGACGTTTTCAAAAAGATAAAAACTGATCATCATTGGACTTCATATGTAAATGTTCAAAAGTATTCAATTTAGTGCATATCTCTTTCCACACTTGTGATACTGAGACACATTTTGACATCTGTATACAACAGCATAAGACCAGAAATTGACAGAGAATGTGGTTCAGAGTTTCCTGGTTTCAAAAAAAACTCATGGATTTGTTACAAAAAAATAAATAAAAAAAATTAAGCACCAGTGGCTTCTTTCCACCACACTGAACAAGATAAGATGTTTTTCCCCCACATCTTAATAATTTTGGAGCAAAGTTAAAATGACCAGATAGGGATTTAACTGGCTACAGTCCTGCTAAAGATACAACTGCTGCCAACTATGAAAACCTTTGTGGGCTTGCTGGCAAGCATAAGTGCACAACATATTCCACATACATGCTAGATCACTGCAGTAAACTATCCTTTCAGAGTCAAAATCTCCTTTCGCTGAGAATTAACCAAGCAAAACTGCACCACTGTAATTCACCTTCTATTTCCATTGCTTTCCTAATTCACTTTTCCTCTCAAGATATTGAGGATCCTTCACCTGCCTCATTCCTGTGGAGTGTCTCTATACAAAAAACATTTACAGCAAAGCTACACAAGTTGCTTGTCTTACCAAGTCTAATTAATAAGCCACTTTAGTTTCACCTCAATATAAAACTAAAAGTGCAAAAATAGGATGTGTAAAGAGAACTGCAACAAACTGCTGAAACAGTTCAGTGTTTCTGTCCCCCTCCATCAATAACTGAAGCTGCAACTGGGCACTGAAACAACTACTACTTCTACTCCAAGAAACAGCAATTCAGAGATTTCCTCTTCACAGTTAAACAACATTTGAGGTCTTAAGATTGCCCAATCTAAATCTAGGAAAACCACAGATAGATCACCAAGTATGAGGAGAAAATGGCACTCAGGGATGAAAAATAATTAACCTTTTGCAAAACTGGAATAATTTTACAAAATATTTATTTACAAGCTTTGTTAAAGTGCCAAATCAAGATCAACAGTATTAGTGTAATATGACTGATGGCATCACCTGGGAAGCTTTTACACCATCTGCTTTGAAGCTGGGACAGGAAAATTATCTGCTCACAACTGTTCACTGAAGCACATCAAGCTTTTCAAGCTCCCTCTTCCACCACTAATAATATTTCTCAAGGATATATCAAATGGTTATCTCCCACAGCACTTCAAGCAAAGAACCATGAAAATCAGCATACTGTTTGAAGAAATGGTTCTATCAGAAGAACTGCTGTAGGGGAGAAAAGTTAAAAAAGAGAATCCAAGAATCCATGTGGCCTCAAGCACAATACATTGAATTTCAGCAAGGCTGATGATCCAAAGATCAGGTACTGGGAGGATTATTATTCTGATGGATACTATTTCAATCTTGGATGACAAAACCTCTTCCTGGAACTAAAAGTGAATTTGCAATGAACTTCAAAAGCCTGAGAGGACGGTTTACGGGGGAACTAACAGGGGAAGTTATAAAGTGGGGGGGGGAGTGTTTAATAAAGCATATAGATGATCTGACCATTGATTTTATTTTCATTTTTCAGCACATAAATGATGTATAATCTCTGGAATATGGTTATTAAGGCAATCTCCTGTGATTTTGCTGGAGCTGAATTGAGTTTTCACATCATAAAGAATGTAGGAATGTTAAAACATAATACATTTATTTAAAATTTTACTGATCAACAAAAAGTGTTAACAAAAACATATCCACACAGAACAGAAAAAAAACCAAACCCACCACCTGAAAATATCCTATTTTCATTTTGGTTTGGTTTTTTTTTTTCAATACTGCAATCAACAAAACTGTTGAAATACAGTCTTTCCAGTGAAAGACAAACTTTTTCATAACGAAACCACTGTAGAAATATTTCTAGTAAAAAACAACCCACCCTCACACACACACACAAACAAACCTCCATCCTTTGGCTCTGAAAAAGAAAAAAGTGTCAAGTTTGAACCTCTCTGATGCCAATTTATAGGTCATTTTACAGAAAGATGTATTCAGTGTTGAGTGGCAAAAGGGCCCTTTTAAGTATAATTTCTTGTATACCAAAACTACTTACTGTTGGCTAGTCATGATTCTAACCAAAGGGAATTTAGGATTAGGATTGCATTAAATTAACTTTCCAGAAAGTTTTCAGACTTGATTTAAAGGTATCTTGGAAAGACAATTTTTAACTATAGCTAGCATGCTTTAAACACCTGGAAAGGAAAACCAACCCAAACAAAACAAAAAAACACAAATAAACAAAAATGCCAACAAAGCAACTGTTTCTAACTTATTCTTAAAAAACACACCTACTTCATTTATGATATATGGGTTAATTCCTTATTATTCAGTACTACTATTGCCAAGAATGACACAATTAAGTTCATAAACTTTATTCAACTTACACAAAAACATTTACTAATGCAACAGCTATGTATGCTATCGTAACAATGGTGCAGAACTGGAACTTTTCTAGTTGTGTTACCCTTGAAAAACAAGATGTGTGGAATTTCTACTAATCAGACAGAAGTTCGTTCAGTCAAAAACCTAAAACTTAGTACTTTCAGTAAGATATGAAGAACAGAGGTTCTTAAGATCAGCAGTCAAGTAACTATAAGAAAATAACGATTACCTGAATCAAAATACAGAACACCTATCGTACACAGAGACCAGTAAACAGGCCAAAACATCCTCTTCGTGTCAGCAAAAACTAAAAGCAAGCACACCTGACAAGTACATATTCAGCCCCTATATACGTATATTCTGCTTCCAGGAATCTTTTTTCTTTAAAAGATTTAACTTATTGAAATTATTACCAATAGCTACTAAAAATCCTTGCACTTCTAATGGCTTATGCACTTAGTACTCATTGTTACTGTAAATGTATTTCAATTGTTTGATGTCTAGGGAGGCCAACTCAAATCACAGTCTCACTTCAAACTTGTAGCAAAATATTTAGAAGTACGAGTTGTCACTCATTGTTAAGATAAACGCTCATGTGCTTGACTTTCAGGGTGCAACTCATCTTACTAAAGTCAAAGGGATAACTAATGAACAAGTTTCATCACCCATCAGCTGTTTGCTCACCTAAGCCTTATAGACTGCAAATTCATGGTAAGTTATTTTTATTCCACTATTTGCAGAGGAAAAAAAAGCAATCTAACTGAAACAGAACTGACAACTATAAACCTAGAAATGTTGTAAGAAATGCCAACAGGAAGCATCTGAATGCCATAAGCAGTATCAAGTGCTTGTGTATCAATTCCAAGATCCAACTGATTGAAATAACTCAGATACCAGTAGCTAAACAGGTATTAACCATCTGCTTTAAATTCACTTTTGAAGAGTTTAGCAACCATAAAATGTTATCCTTTCACAGCTCTTCACCAAGGGCAACTAAACGGTCATGCAGGGAAACAGCAGAAATCCCATGTCCAAAAAGAAGCAGCACAGGTTAAATGTTTCTTACTCTTACCTAAGAGTTGGGGGTTGTTTTCTTTTTCAAACACTAGACAAGGAATTCTTCAAACAAGAGCTATTTTCAAAATCAATGTTATTCTGTGGTCCAAACGTCATATCACTATCACATTTTTAAGTATAACTTTTAATTCAAATAACATGAAAAGTGTTCAAATATAAAGCAATGAGCTCAAATAAAATACGAATAGCACAGTTCAAGCTGTTTGCCTGAAATAATGGCAGGCAAAGCATGAAACTTAGCAAAATCTGGTATTTCACAGTCTTACCACATGAATGAACACACTTCACAGACAATAGCCTGCCACTGTATACAAAACAACACTGAAAATTTTATAGATTGTGTTTTAATGCAAGTTGCTACATTAACATTACTACTGCTCCCCTTCCCCACCTGTCCTAACCTCCCTTTAGTAATGAATCTGGAGCCTATGCTTGGACAATGGTTTCAACTATACCACTAGTTGACAAAAAGGACCACAAATGTCCCATATTATATGGTTAAAGAAATTAATATAAAAGCAACTCTCAATCAAAAAAGTATAGCAGAGAGGGAAATCCTTTGATTACAGAATAAATTCTAGGTAACCCCTAACTGCCGCCCTAAAGCACAAGGTGCAGATGCAAAATGGGTGTGATATGCATCAGCTTATTTAAAAAAACCTTTCAAAATATGGATAAAATAACCAATACAGAAACAGTTGCCAATACATCCAGCAGCAATTCCAACAAGGATTGCATTTGTACTGATGACTGTCTGAGCCATCAAAGCTGATGCATTCAAGGCAGCACTTAACTAGCTGATGACTGAAACTACACAGATCAGCAGCGATCACATTAAAAACGTAATGCATCATCTCCCAGAGTATAAAGCAGGTGGTAGAATTGCAGAAAAGAAGATGGATTATTTTCCTCTTATGTGAATAACATAAGAAATCATTTTTCCAAATCTTGAAAGCTGAACACCTCCATTCAGCAGCAGGAAAATAATTTTCCTAAAGACTGTACTAATATGCTAGAAGGTCACTGGCTTGAGATGCACACAATAACAGCATATAAACTTCCGAAAGAATATTTATGTTGCCTTTTTAACACTAGCTCAGAGTCTTATAACCAACGTGCGTTGTACTGCTTAAACCTGAAGAAAAACGCAACACATTCTGGGATCAAGTATGAGAACGCTCAGAGCGCTTAAACAAAATGGTGATTCCTGCTTTCTTCAGAGGAGCAGACCAGGCTAGCACAACCTCAACAGGCTTCCAAAGGCGAGCTGGGCTGAACAGAATCAGTACTGCAAGGCAACCTCCTTGAAAGGATGGCTCCGCAGAACACATGTACATACCTTCTGCCCACCAGCCCCACTTAACCATTTCAGATAAACCTCAGTAATCGGAGGAGGAAAAACAACTTTACTGGGGTTCTTGTTTTCAAAGGCAAGTAATTTTCACCATTTTTAGGTCCATACTTCCAACACCAGCTCACTTCCCCCCAGGAACAGTATTCCTCCACACAATTCTCTAGAGCACTGCTGCTGCTCTTCCTCACCACAGCTATCTTCAAGGTGCAATGCTGGGAAGTGAAAAAGAGCATCTAAAAAACCGAATCAGCAGAGCTGTCAGCTAAGCCTGCTAGAATTTTAAGCCTTGGTCTTGAAAAATTATTCCATACTTCTTAGCACAAGGATGAAGGAGACTTGCCACAGCATGCCTGCCCTACAGTCCCCAAGAACGTGTATTCTGCGCAACTGCTTCCTCAAAACACGCTGTATTCCTAAGTAAAACTGTCCTATCAGCAAATCCAAGTAGTTCAATAAAGCACTGCCCTCCCCATCATAAAAGACTTATTCTTATGTTAAGCTGAAGGATAATAAATTTCTCATCTAAAGAACTGGGCGTCTTTTTAATCAAAATAATTCCTTAGGGGTTTGGCTGTGACTCTCTTCCTCCCAGATGAGCCCAGCCAAGGACAATGGATACAAAGGGCAATGAGACACCACCCAATCTAATTTAGCAAGAGTAGAAAATGGCACTTTGTATGAAGGGCAACACATGACAATTGCTCGTATGGCAGACAGTTTTGTTGTAGTGCTTTATATTCATATGCCGGGAGCTCTCTGCAGCAGGAGAAGACACCTGCAAAGGGCTACCTTGGCAGCTGTAACCCTCATCAGTCCCTTGTTCCAGAAGGAAAGCATCTCTTCACAGGACATCTTAGGAAAAGCTACAGCCTGTCTCCCTCTCTCCTGTTCTTGCCCAGCTAACATATATGTAGCTAGAGCCACCTTCTCTTTGTCTGCTTCCTTCTCCCCAGATCAAGCCACCTCTCTCCCAAACCTATAGTTGGAGGACACTGTTAGATCCTTTCAGGCTTGAAGTTCACAACTGGAAGGTTATCTTAGTGACTGAAAGGGACAGTTAGTTATTTCCAAGTCTGAAACATAGTTTCAGGAAACAAAAGTTCATGAAATGACACAGCTAGTCTTCCCACCTGTCCCAGAAACTCCTGAACTCAGCATACTGAAAGCAAAACGTTAACAACCCCTGTACAGTAAGCAGCCAGGAAGCCCCAACAGTCACTGCAGTTGTTTGCTTCAGCCACCAACAACTGAATAATCACAAGCTATTTCAGACCCCGCAGAAAGGCTGAGGGATCAGCATGTGCCTTAACTCCTCGTCTACTCCCTTGCCAGACGGACAAGCAGAGGTGAGACCAGGAGCACTGCAGAGAGAAGGGGAGGGCACACAGAGGAACTGAAAAGGAACAGGGAACACACAACAGATCCAGGAATACTGCGCTCCAACAACAAAACATAAGGCCATGGAAAACTGTTTCATTAGGCTCAATGTATACAGAGCCATTAGCCCTATCGCTGAGCTTTTCAGATCATGGCAACTGAGCACCATACTTTCAAAAAGTCTTTTTCTCTGCTACACCGAAGCAAACATTTTTAAGCAACAGCGATGAATCACTTTATTGTACATTCTTCAATGAGGTTTGAGTACATAACAACATCCTTATGGGTTGGTATTTGTTTGCTGCATTTTGTTATAATCGCATTCAAAAACAAGTATCCAGAGTTAATTTAATTTTTTTTTAATAAAAAGTTGCAAAAAAATCTGCTTCAAATCACTTGGGTATCCACTTCAGAATCTAAAGTTTATTTTTAACTTAAGGATTTATTCCTGTTTCATATGCAAATCAGTATCCACTAGGAATCCCAACAGATGACTACCAAACTACATGTGTGATAACAAAGTTCTTGCTACACAGACCCTACAATCTTCATACCTTCAGAATAACTGAGGCATTACTTAACCTCTATTTTGATGAAAGCTAAGCAACCATTTCCCTCTTAGCTGTTTTATAATCTTTCTCTACACCCAAAAAAAGGTTAATCTTTACTAACAAACAGGCCATACCGAATTTATGTCAATAGCCAAACATCTGTTAAGAGCACTGTTTCTCAAAACGCAAGGCACAAAGGGCAGGAAGCTCATACGGTGCTGGCTTGCTTTCATTCACACCTGCTTAATTACATGAAAAACAACTAAAACACTTTAAGTATTTTTCAAATATCAATTTCCTTGCAACCAGGAGCTAGAGTCACTACAGAATTGTTTCCAAATCCCAAGAGCTGACAATCCCTGATGCACAAGACTCTATGAAATGCAGCACAGAACTTTTCTGTTGGGTCTTTTTCAGTGTTTCTGAAGGTGTTCAACCTCATACAAAACGCTCATATTTTCCAAGACAGCAAGATGCTCAGGTTCAAGACCTTGACCGAAGAATACCGAATTACATATACTGAATGATTTTCAATATGATAGACTGAAAAAAAAAGAAATCTCACTCAAATCCTGCAGGATACAATGCTCTCCTAAGTGAAAAGTATATTCACCACAGCAGTACCTGCACTTTTTCATTCCTCAGCTTGCAGCTATCTGGAAGGGGAGGAGGACAGGGAGAACATTTGACCCAATATTCAAAACAAGTTTCACGTTGACCAAAACCATATTGTTATTTTTAAATCAGTTCATACCAGTGAGGTGCTCTACAGAAAAGCATGTGAGAAATGAAAACACCCTACCTTTAGAAGAAAACGTAAATACCATGTAGTACATGAGGGCTTAGAGCTACTGAACAGTGGAAAAGAAAATTAATAATTGCTTATTAACAGAGGATCAACCTCCCTAATGTACCAAAAGAGGCTAGGTTCCTACATAGTACCACTTACTGTGTTTTTATAAAAGAGCTGAAAAGCAAGTTTCAACTGTGGAATTTCCTAAGACTTGGGTACTTTCATGGGCAATCAACATATTCTCTTAGAAGCCTGTATGTATATTTGACACACTAATTTAGTAGTAGCTTTGTGCAGACCTTTTATGAGCAAGACAGTAGTTCAATTTCTGTACAGGACTCCTTACCCAAATTAGAACTATGCCAGCATTTAAAGATACAGGATACAGGCTCCCCAACCTTTTCTGGAATAAGATAAATGAAAATATTTTGGCAATGAAACAGTCCCTCACAAGAGGAGCTTTTCTTAGAAGCTCCAACAGTTTCTCATACTGAAGAGCATTGTATTGAACTACATCAGAGACTCTAACCCTAAACCAAGCTGTGCTTTCTGTTACCCAATAAAAGGAAGCTTGGCAATACAGAGGTTCTCCTCCTGCTCAAAAGCAAGACTTCTGTGCAAATTTTAAGTGTGAACTAGAGGGACACTGTAAACTGAAATTCTGGGCAGGAGCTCTTCAGCTGTTTCTCTGAGCACAGAAAGATAAAGCGAACAGCATACTTACACGCCTGCTGTCCACGCAGCCCCACTTCTTGCTCCTTCGTCCCGTCCCCTCTGGCACACCTCTGAGCGCTCACTAAGGCCACTCGACTCAACAATCTGGAGGAAAATTACAACTCTTGCCACCCCCACCCAATTATTTCAGTTTTCTCTTAGAATAACAAACTCAGTCTGCTCACCAAAAGGTCAGACAAGCGTCAGGTCAGCACAAGTATTTGGAGTGTGATACTCCTACAGCATGAACTAACACCTTGCTGCTCACCCAGCAGCAGCCTTCAAAAGGCTAAATGTTAAAATTGCCCCATTTACTCTAAAAAGCAAATGGGCCTTCTCCTCCACCATTAGAAACTGAAACAAAACAAAACCAGGCATGGCAAATGCTTACTAGCATTAGCTTTGTATGTGTGTAGAAACATACGTAAAATTAAATGCAATTAGCTAGAAATAAGACAAGGTAAGCCAACATGGCTAACTTGCTCTACAGGCATATCTCTGACCTTTTTCCATTCAAAAAATCAATTAAAATGAGTGCTGCGTATATTTCTGATTTCCTTTGTGCACTTCAATACAGCATATGTGACGTTCAAATATACACTCATCTCTTAGAGATGCAGAGAAAGTTATGTGAAAACAGAGCTGAGTTTCTGAAAGGAAGCAAGACCAGTGCAAGAAGCAAGAGGAACTAGAAGACATCAAATTTCTTTTCTCAACCCCTGTATTCACAGAAGCGAAAGTTTCAAGATGCTGTCAAAACATTCACTCCCACCACTTTCTCCCAAGCATACGATCAAAGTGACAGTTGCTGTGGCATCCTCTGATCTTCTGCCATGAAGTGACCAAACTGTGGCTCGTAATTTTTAAAGTGCTAAAGCCTGATCAAGTAATTCCACCCGAGGAGGAGAAATCTCTCCGATTTCTCTAAATAAAAAAAAATAAAAAAAAAAAAAGAGAGAACACCCTCTCTATCACACATTCCGGACTCTCACCCCTAATAATACGCTCCTACATGCTCTTGGGCGCGTGTAAGTTTATTTTCAGAGCAGAATCTCCCCTTCATCCGCTCCCCCGGGGGGGGGG
>JAOXJM010000001.1:90680041-90690691 GCA_026413425.1 Tringa solitaria | reverse complement strand
CATGCTCTGGGTAGTCCTGCCTTGGCGGGGGAGTTGGACTAGATGGTCTCTATGGACTCTAGATGGACTCTATGGTCCCTTCCAACTCCATAAATTCAGTGAAATTCAGTGAAAGTGAAATGTCTTGGTGCCACTCTAAAAATGACTTTAATGTTAAAGGAAATCTTTGACTTCTGTGTTCATTACGTAAGTAGCCCTTTTACCTGAGAGTAGATAGATCCAGTGTCTGCCCATGAATAACTGGGCCCAGCTCAGTAGGTGGGTTTGACATATGCCATGGAAAAAACATGCCATCTCTAAAACTGTCCAAGCTTCATAGTATATAAAGGGACTATTCATTGAAATACAACTTTATAATTTAACAGCTACAACAATACTGAAACAAAACCCCACCCTTTTCTTATTATTTTTAATCGTTAAACAATTTGAATTAAAATAGAAACCATTATTGAAAAAGTTATTGTTCTCCTGTGCCATAATTCTGCTTTTTGGAAAACACATTTTGATAAATGGTTCCATAGTATTTTAAATTAAGTATCAAAAGGAAACCCATGAAAAATTTTAAGTAATTTAAGCTGAGTTCTACAGCATGGAAACACCTCTGGAGCTCCAGGGGTTTACATGATATTGCAAACGTTATTTTATTAACTGTTTTTACTACTAACCTGCAGCCAAGCTGATCAGGTTGGTGCCTGATCTTCCAAACACTTCCATAGTCCTGCACTATGCTGTGTGGCATTAGCTAAATGTGTGGTACTAAAAGACTGCAGGATCTAAGCTTTAGGAGCTAGCTTTTGTTGCTCTTGGCTGCTCATTTGCATCTTATTTAGGATTTCCAGGTTTTGTTAGACCTTTCAGTAAAAATCCTTCTACTCTTCTCTTTGTTTTCACTTTTCTTTGTTCCTGTTTTAATTGCCTATTATGCTGATTTTTGTTAAGAATAACAACAAAGTCCCAGTTGCAGAATGTATTTAATTTCATCCTTTTAGAAAGGAAAAGGGGTATTGATTGTATATTATTCACATCAATGGTTGTAATTAATCTCATCCTCAGAAACACATTTACAAAACCACCATATTTACCTAAGATTAATTTTTAATTCACTTTGGATAAGACCCTCATGATTGTACATAAAACACATTTATTTGACACTAGAGTTATTTGGTTGCTGATTGGTTTGTGTTTTTAAAATAGAATTAACACTTAATGTTTTGTTCTGGGTTATTTTGGTAAGAAACATCTGTTAATTTTACTGTGCCTAAAGTCATTATCAGGGAAAAATGATAGCATAAATTCCAAGAACAATTTTCTTTTACATTTTTACTGAATTGTATATGTGAAACCATTCAGGGATGCTGGAGAAAAAATTAAGCTTTTTTTGCTTATTTAAACACGGTAACATAAAGAAGGAAAATATTAGGGAGAATCTCATACTGTCTTCTACCCTTGAACAAGTTTATGTTTATTGGATCAATGCCCAGTACTACTAAGATCCTTCAAGTAAAAACAGTTAGAAAAACGTTAAAGACCAACTGTGTCTTGTAACCATGGGTTTAGTACTCTTAAATACTTCCAGTATTTTGAAGTACTGAGCAGTCTAAATTCCCTGGATGCAGTGAATCCTATGGCTCAGTGAAAGCTGAAGGAGGAGACTATGATTACCATAGGATTAATTAAACACATAAGCATGGGCAGGATTTTAACCATGGATTTAACTTCTGTGGGAATTAAGATCACACTTAAGTTTGTAGCTATTTTGCTGAATCAGGAGCCATAAGTCTGCTGCTTCAATTATTTCTACACATTTCATCTCCATTTTATAGTTAATGTGTTCCCTACATTCCATTCAATATTTTACGTTTTTGTGAGGACTTGAATTTCCTTTTTTTTACTTTGCTCATTTTATGCAAATCCCAGGTTGAAACAATCTTTCATAACCTGTGCGTCTTCTCCAAATTCTGTATCTTGCCTATATTGTTCTAGTCCTCTGCTTCCATCCTTACTCATTCATGCCTCTGAATTACTTTAATCACTGTACCAGGTTGAATCATAATTTGATTTTGCATGGATTCCTGCTTCCAATCTCATTGACCAGTGGTAACTAGAAAAATTTTAGATGTCTGGCTCCTCAAAAGATGCAGCTCTTTACTGATCTATTTACATGCTGGAGGAGAACAGATTGCATTTATGAAATTAGGAAATTAGGAAAATAATTAGGAGTGCCCTTTCTTTCACCCTTATGAAGGGAGGACTTAAGTGTCACATATTTCAGGCCCTTATATCCAGAAAATATTATGTCCATACATCAATGTCACTGAACAACATAATGTTTAGTTGTAATATATTTGAGCCTAATGCTGTCTACGGAGGAGCCTCAGGTGTAAACAGAAACTTGAGATGAGACTATAATGCTACAATCTGGGACCTGTGAAGACAATGTTTGGAAGCTAAGATCCAAAAGGAAGAACTTCAAGCAAAAATTTATGTTTCAGAAATAGAGGCATTTTTCTGTTTTTGCAGATGAGATTAGTAATCTCAGTAGCAAATAATTTAATTTTTTTTTTTCCCAAGACTTTATACTTTGCCTGTGCTTAACATTGTGAATCAGGGCATGAATACACTAGTATCAGCTCTGTCTCTTCCACATAAAGAATTTGGAGAGCAGCCTCATTTTTTGTCTGATTGATTGTAATCCCACCAAAGCAAATGGAGCTGAGCTGCAACCACATCAGTACTGTGATGAATAGAACGATTTGTACTGGAAAGAGGAGAATCGAAATGTGAAAATATATTCTAGAAACACCAGATGAATAATAAAAATCTGATTATACCTTTTGTACAGATTTAAGTAATAAGCTCCTTGTGGAAAGCCCTAATTGGTGCTGATTAAATACAGAGCTAGAACCTCAGGCAAAAATGACTCAATTTCAAGAAAACCGGTATAGCATTGTCCTGGTTTTGGCTGAGACAGAGTTAATTTTCTTACTAGCAGCTGATGTAGTGCTATGTTTTGGATTTAGGATGAGAATAATGTTGATAACACACTAATGTTTTTAGTTATTGCTGAGCTGTGCTTACACAAAGTCAAGGCCTTTTCTGCTTCTCACACCACACCGCCAGTGAGTAGGCTGGGGGTGCATAAGGATTTGGGAGGGGATGCAGCTGAGACACCTGACCCCAACTGACCGAAGAGATATTCCATACCATATGGCGTCATGCTCAGCATATAAAACTGGGGGACGAAGAAGGAAGGGGGGATGTTGGGGGTTACAGTGTTTGTCTTCCCAAGTCACCATTTTGCATGATGGACCCCTGCTTTCCTGGAGATGGTTGACCACCTCCCTCCCATGGGAAGCAGTGAGTGAGTTCCTTGTTTTGCTTTGCATGCGTGCGTGGCTTTTGCTTTACCTATTAAACTGTCTTTATCTCAACCCACGAGTTTTCTTACCTTTTCTGATTCTCTCCCCCATGCTACTGCTTAGTTGCTGGCTGGGGATAAACCATGACAAGTGTTTAACTGAAATAGTGGAGAATTATAATTTTAAATGGAAGGAAGCCTGAAAATATTAAAAGCTTTAAAAGAAATATCATACTTTACTAGTAAAGACATATATGATCATATAATCAAATTTAAAGAAGAAATGGGGCTGTTTTATGTGAAATCCAAGCTTTGTGCACAGGGCTAATGCTTCTCCCTGGAGAATGGCATTGCCAGTTACTATAAAACCCAGGAAATTTGTGTTGTTTTGCGTTGTTGCCAGCACTTGGATGCTGGCAAGCAATGACTGTGCAAGAGTTTCAACAACCAAAATCCAAATTTAAAAAAAAAAAAGAGAGAGAGAGAGAGAGAAAAGATGGTACAAAAGAGTAAGTTTCTGGCCATTGTGATTCTTGAAATAATTTTAAAAGATGGCCCAAATCAACCAGAAAGTTTGATAAAACGAAAAGATAGAAGAAAGTCTTGCATTCCCTGGTCTCGCGTCTTCTTAAAAATAGCACTGTTTCTTGAAATTTATGACTGGTGATTCTCAGTTTCCTAGCCCCTTTCCATTTTAGATAGGGAATCCTGGTCAAAAAGGTTGAGTAGGAGTGTGGTTGATCCTTTTCTGTTTATTTCTAAATGTTAGGAATAAAAGCCTGCAGCTGGTTTTGTGTTGAGAAGGAAAATAGTGTCTTCCCAAAGAAACTTGAAATATATTCTAAGCAGAAAGGCTCAGCAAAAATGTTGCAGACCAGGAGGGTCTTTTTATTAGGTTTGTTGCTTGCAGTAAGACCATTAAGTACATGATTATACCTTGATGTAAGCAGAAATCTCCCAGCTTGGAGTCCTATTCAGCCCAAGAGGGTATCAAAAATGGGGGTGGTTTTGGTGGCAAGTTATATACTGATATATGACGCCCTATCTTTTGAACAACTTTATAGCAATAGGAGAAGGGAGATGAACTCAAAGAAACATTTATTTCACCAAGACCATGAAATCTTCCTGTAGCCTCTCATACAAATTGTAACAATAAGAGTCAACCAGCAATACTAATATTTTTCTTTTGTCACCTCCAGTATCCCTAGGCAGCATTAGGATCTTCATTTGTATGCCAGTGTGCAGAGTTCCCTAGGATGTATTTTATGTTTCAGTAACTGATTTACATTCACTGTGCCACAATCAAGGAGAGATAATCACCTCCGTTATGGAAATTAATGCATGGAAGTGAGTAACTTGAAGTGGCAGAAGGAACAAGTGCCATTCTGTTCAAGGTGTGTCTTCTCTCTGTCCTTTGACCTTTCAATAGCTTTCTTGCTTGCAAATTCATATTCAAGTGGAACAGTACAGTCAACTGGAAAGCAATGAATTTGGCTAGCAACCACCTTATGTCACAATTGAGACTCAGCTTATACAGGGAAAGATACACTGGGGATATAAAAGGTGTCCAATAAATAAAAGCCTCGTTACCTTTAGGATTTTAGTGCATATAAACTCTCGACAGTTTAAATGAACGGGCTTAAAATGCATTGGTTGTTAAGCCAAAGAAGGACTTACTTTAATGAAATGCAAGTAACTAGGATACCTATGCTTTAAGAAAGAAATATAAATAACTTACATGTAATTATCAGGAAAATATACTTAATAGAGAAGATGGTCTAGTTATAGTTACATGGCCTTGTCATCTTAGAGAGGTGAATGAAATATAGAATGAAGTATTAATCATACCTTTTAAAAGCAGAGAATGAACCATGGGCCTCCAGAGCTGAATACGTTATCTTCAGCTTAAGCTAAATAACAAAGCTGCCAGGAATTTGAGGAAAAGAATAGTTATAAAGGAGGAGACTTTTCTGACCAGCAGAATTGTGTCAATTGTGCCATTCTAGCTGAAGTAGCTTACTTTCAAACATTTTATGACATAAGGATAATAATATCATACTTCTGGTATGTAAATATAATAAATACTCAAAATTATTTTATAAAATCTCATTTGAAAGGTTAATAGTGAACATTAATAGAGATTCAGTTGGGAGGTAGTCCCTGAGCCTTAAAGATGGCACTAAGACCTGAGAAAAATTTTGTGAACATTTGTATCTTGCATCCACTGAAATAGATTAAGTTTTACCTGTATGGGATTAATGTGTAGGTTTTCCATTTTCTTTCTTCTTTTTGGCTAGAATGGAGAAAGAATTTTTGGAAAAAGAAACAGCCCACATGGGAATTGACAAGTTAATATATTAATAATTGCATATATATATATATATAAATAATACATTAGTAAATTACAGAAAATTAATAATTCAATTGGATTTTCAGAAGATGATAGGGAGATAATAATTCTATTTCTATCTGGGAGAGTAGTATATTCAAAATCTTTGTCCCAGGACAATAGATAATGTAGGCTTACAGCCTCCATTATGTAAATTTTGTGAGAAGGACCCAAGAGCCCTGATTCTGAAGACTTCCTGAACTTTGGGAAACTTCAGATCTGACTCAAACTTTGTGGCACAAGCCCATTTCTGAAATCTGTACCAGTGCACTTTTCTGCCAGTGTCAAACAGCTGCAGTTCTACTTCAGTGTGTTCACTTCTAAAGTTTAGCCCATGTTGAAGGAAAATGCTTATGTATGGCTTATCATGGGGTGCGTAGCTATGTTTTTTGGAAGAACTGTTCCCTTCTCATTCTGTATTGAGCTTAAGTTTGTGGTTTCCATTTTGGACCTAAAGAGGGACTTACATGTCTGAAACTTTCTTTTGTTACATCCCATTGGCTTGATGAGAAGGCATTACCTCTCCTTACCGAGCTTGCCTGCATGCGTGTTGAGAGATAAAATGCATAGTATAATGAGAGCAACCCACAACCGGTTCAACCTGGAAGCCCTCACAGAAAAACTTGCCGTTACATTCAGCATACGTTCTGCCTAGTCTGACACATCAGGTTTTGGCCCCGTGCTTCTAATATAAAGCCTCTCCCAGAAGACCTGAATCGATATATCTAAGATTAATCAATATCATATTTATGTATAAAACAGGCTAAGGGACACTATCTGACCTTTTGGTAACTGACCTACTAACAAAAGCAAGGTCTCACAGGATTTACCTCTTCATGCTCAGTGTGAGGCAACAAGCCAATATAACATCTGCTTAGTATTCATTGCAAACCAAATGTACAATGCTGACACCATTAATCAGCTTGTCCAAGTGAATAAAATGTCAAAAGCTGATGTAAGAAAGCTTGGCTTTAAAAGCAAACATTTCATATGGTCTGCATGGATCCATCTAATGATGGATTAGTTAACTCTGAAAAATGAAGAATGACTCTAGCCTAACATTTGAGGGGGGAATGCATGTAAATCTAACTACAAACACAGAAAAATTGTAAAGAAATTAGAGATCTGGGAACTAGTTCTACAAAAATCAATCATCTACCATTGGTTCCTTAAATTTCAGTATGTGATATTAAACAGAATTAATAAAGAAACCCTTTTGTTTTGAGTCCTACCCACAGGTTGCAAGCTGTGCTGTAGAACTAATTTTTTCATTCACAGAACTGCTAAACGGTAGGTAGCATTTCTTCCTCCTTCTCCTCCTTGGCTGAGCCATAGGCAGGAACACTACCTAAAAGACAGAAATTAGCTGGAATGAATTTCACTGGAATAGGTCCAAGGCAGTGCAGCAGTACATGAAATCTGGGGTCAAATTATGGGTGAAAACAGAGGTACAGTCAGTAAAGGGTGCTGTTACTTCCCTATTTCATGAGTAGAACATCTGTCAGGGAAAGAGGAGGTAGAGAACACAGACACATGGAAGCTAGAGATGGAAAAAGTTTCTGCTAGCCAGCTTAAAAATGCGGGACCTATTCTATTGCTTTGTCAAATCTGCTTTTAAAAATACAAGGTTTTTCAGCTTCCAAGATTCCCTTTGGAAGATGTCTCTGGACTGTAGTGTATTTTGTTCTCAATATATTTTTTCCTGATTTTTTTTAAACCTGAATTTCTTCCCGCAATTACTAGCACACCCACACTAGTATCACTGTGCAATCCTGACAAATCAGAAATTAATGATTATCCGCTGAAGACACCAAAAGAAAATGGGGGCTATCTTTCCCTCTTGCACAGCAAACACTACTTCACTGTTTGACAATACAGAAACAACATGATTATGGACTTGCAAACTTCAATAAGATACAAGGCTTTAAAACATGTGGTAAAGGAAAATATTGTACAAGGCATAAAGGTAATGAAAAATAGGAAAAAATGCAGTCTAGGTTTATGAAAGATAACAGATTGTTCTGACATTGTTTTTGACAACAATCAACTCTTTTTAGAGAAAGAAAATGCAGTAAATCTATCGTGACTTCTGTAAAGCATTCTCATACAGTCCATCAAAGTGGAGAAGATGTGAAATAGTATAGGAATCACCTGCATACAAACGAGTATGATAATAACAGGAGGGTTTGGCAGGGAGAGTAAGGGATAGAGGGAGAAAAAAAAGGTTTATCACTGATGGTTCAAGGAAGATTGCAGAGACATCCTCCAGGACTGTTTATGGAACTCAGTATTACAAAATATTCTCATGAACGGCCTTGGCACAAAGGCTGTTAATGAAATCTGTTGATGGCACATTTGGAGACATTTTCTGCACAGTGGCAAAATATCATATAAGGAGAAGGAACAGATTATCATTCAAGAAAGATCGATATTTAAGTCGGGGTAATAGAAATGTGATAAACTACAATAAAATGTAAAGACTAATAAGAATTTCTCATTTAAGTTGGCAGTTTAGCAACTGGTGGTGTCCAGAGACAATGACCCATGGTCCAACTATGAGATCTGACTGACGTGAAGACATGAAAAAGACAGTGAGGCAAGATATTTTAACAGATACAAAGAAACATTAAGTTCATCTTATATGAAATAATAAAACGTCCCCTGGAATATCATGTTCTATTTTCAAAATTATTTAAAATTATATTTCTGTTGTTCAAAATTACTTTAAAAATTAATTTTATCTGGATTGGGTGCACAGAACATATTCAGAGACTGGACGCTAGGCTGGTCAGGAGACACCATACTACATTCATGAATAGCTAATCTTGCTAAGGAGCCTAAAAGAGTATTATTGTTCAAAGGAGTAATTAGATAAGCTCATAGATAAGAAAAATTTAATCTTCATTGCAAAAGATGATGCTTGCAAAATGACAGCTACATGAAGGTTTCTAAGGAGCAGAGCAGGGAGTTATTAAGCCTTTTGACATAATAGGTGCAAGAAGTCCAATTACATTTTAAAGGGATTGCAAACAGTTTGTGAGTAAATTTTTATTAAATGACTGTTTGTAATAACAGGAGATTCCACTTTGTGGACCTCAAGGCTTTTATACAGAACCTCAAGTCCTTTTTTTCCCCCACTTTCTCCTAAAGGAAAAAAATGAGCCAAAAAGGAAAAAAGACATTTAAAGTTGCCACTACTGCTTAGGACTGAGGAATCTACTTTAATACATATAGTTTGAAAAACTCCCAATGGCCTCAGAAAGCTTTAAGTAATGTTTAGATTCCCTTTAGGACCTAGGGGATTATTCACTACTTGTTCTTTCACTCCTGAATACCTCTCTGCTTTGTTCTGTAGGATTCCTGCTCCTTGTTACAGTGCTCCTCTAGGTTCAGCTTTTTCCAGTGAGGCTCAAATAGTTCTTGGGCTAGGCTGTGTTTAGGTGCAATCTTGGAAGACTTTAGAAATTCTGTAGCAAAGTATCTGATCATGCTCTGCTTATGTCTGATCATGGTCTGCCTATGAAATCAGATACATCCTTGGCTTTTGCCTTCCCAAGGTAATCCGCTCGCCTGTCTTAGCTTTCTTAACTCTATTCACTTTAGATAACTGTCAGATGGGCCCCAAACACACGCTAGTGCAGTCATAGCAGGAGAGACAACTGCTCATCTAGTGGAGTTGTGCCAGTCTGGAACCTTATGAGTCAAATTTGGGATTCATAAAATCACATTTAGAAGTACATGCATAAGGCAGAGACATATCCACAGGTTCACTTTCCACACATCACAGACCAACTCTTTTAAAAGCTCCTGCAGAGACTGGGAAAGTGACCTTAAGAAATATCCTTGTAAACCATAGTGCCAAACTCACTGAACTGGAGTGCCAATGCAGGCATATGTGTGCTGCTCCATTGATATGGGTTACTTCTGCCCTGTTTGGCCTGCTTGTCCTCTGCTTGACTTACATCCAGGTTGCTGCTGGCTTCATCTTACCCTTCTTGGGCTGCAGGCAGGTTCTTCACAGGGACTCCTTGTGTCCTGGTAGGATGGGGCATCTGCAGTTTCTGTAGTCTGTTTCTGAACTGAGGCTGCGCAAAACATAAGGTAACCAACAAACAGATGTCAAAATTGAAATTAAAAGAGAAAGGAATGGTCTGGGCCTCTGTTAGCACCACAAAATACTATCCAGAGTGTGTGTGAATGAGTCCTAGACCTGCTAACTGGCAGCTGCAGACTGAACTTTAAGATAAAGCTACTTAAAGAAGGTGGACTTAAATTGAACATAATATCTGATCCAGTTCTTAAATCAAAAGTAACTAACTGGTTATTTAGGCAATTAAGTGCACAAGAAGAAAAACAGTACAGCAAAATTATATCTTTAATTATAAATATACCAACTCACAAATAATGAAGGCTTACTTAATTTTGAGTCTTAGTTGTGGTCTCAAAATACTTCCTTATAGGAACTGTGTAGTGCAACTTAAATACTTTCATGGCCATGTAAGGGAACTCTTCAGGCTATGGAGACATCTCTAGGACTATAAAACAATACATGTGTAATTTGCATTTTGCATATTACTTATGGAAAAAAATTGCACAAAACATCTCTTTTTTTTCCCAGGTAAGATGTCATTGCAGCGTAGGCTGGCCTATTTCCAGGATTCTGGAACATGACCTGTGTCACCAAATTTCAGTTATGTTGCTAATACTATTATCCATGATTAGTTAAAAATCCTCATATTCACATTTGATGTGTACCTAAGAACTTAAGTATGAAACATTCTGGAATAGCAAATTAGAAATCTTACAGCTGTTTCATTTATATTTTAAAAAGTAAGAGTTTCTAAAAAATACAGAATCACAGAATCACCTAGGTTGGAAGGGACCTTTAAGATCATCTAGTCCA
>JAOXJM010000001.1:90661893-90679941 GCA_026413425.1 Tringa solitaria | reverse complement strand
TGTTCAGCCTGCTGTTGACCAACACCCCCAGGTCTTTTTCTGCCAGGCAGCTTTCTAGCTTCTAGAAAGCTTTTCTAGCTCTCTAGCTATACTGTGAACATTAATTCAAATAGTCCAAAGAAGCTCTTCAGTTTCATACTTATTATAAATTAATTTTATGCCTTCTCCATATATTTTCATATTCAGCTACTGGCAGTTACAACATTTGCATGGCAAAAGCTGGAAGTTCTGGCAACTAGACAAAGAGCAGAGGGAACTTTTCACACGTGTGATGGTAGGGAAGCAGCCTGGGCTTGTGGAATGAATACAGCTAGAACACAGAGTTAGAGAATTACTCTGCATTGATATGGTTAATTGTGCTGTTTCTAAGTGAACATTTTTCCTTTCCAAATTCACTTTCCATCCCTTCCAGCTGATGAGGAGCTCATCCTTCTCACTATTAACATTAAAAGCATAGTTTAGTACACCGATGATTCTTGGTTGGCATTGTTAAAGGTATTTTAACACTCACACAGACTAGAAACCTATCCACTTTTTACGTTACCCCTATCCCCCCGCCTTTTTTCCCCCTCTTAATCACAGCTATTGCTACTACTAACCAATTTTGATTAACACCTTCTGGTGTATCTTTTCTTTCTGTAGTCTGTTTATTTAGGGACAGGACTGTCATTTACTAGCTGTCTGCAAAATGCCCACCACAGAGACTTCCCTGAGGACTTCCAAAATCTTTCTCATTCCCTTTCATATAGTATCTAATAATAAGCAAGAGTCAAGACTGCAATTCTTCAGCAAATTCCATTGCTATGGAATCACGTTATACACAAGGCCCTGATAATATCTGCGTATTTTGTACATAATTTTTTTCCTAGACAACTGCACACAGGGTCAAGTACCTTGGGAGTTTAGATCATTTTGTTTCCTATGCATTATCTAAGTGAGGAATTGCATGCAGGCACAGAGTGCCTCTCACATTATCAGGAAGCATCTGGAAATTTGACCTATATTTGAGAACGAAGTTCTCTGCTCTGAGTTTCAGATGTAAAAGTCCTGCTGTTTACAATAAGTGTCACCAGACTTTATTATTTGATCTACTTTTAACAGTCTTTAAAGATGCTATTTTAGCTTTTCATTTTACACATTTTCACATAGATGTAACCTTCACTCTTACTCGTTCAAATCTACTTAGCTATCTGGATCGTTGTCCTGAAAAAAATTAATTAAATTGTCTCCTTTTTTTACACCAGACTTGACAGTGACTTCAAAGAAGGACTTAGTGTGTAGCACAGGCCTGATTCTCATTTCGTGTAAATCAGAAAAACTCTACTGAAGTTTTTGGAGGTTCATAGATTTTCACAATTTTCACCTTTATAACCTTTTTGTCTAGGGAGTGAGTGCACTACAGCATTAAAACGTGGCAGTATTGCTGTAGCAACAGTAGCCTAAGGCTGTAAGTGAGGCAAGGGGGTAATCTCTTTCCAGACCAGCTGATGTAGCTAGCAAAACTCAGACTTGTTTGCATATTATGAACCTTTTCTATAATGGATAGTCTAATCAAAGTCATGACTTTCTAAAAACTATGCCTAGTACTTAAGGGTAGCTTCTAAGCAACGGTTTGCTCCAGAACCAGTAAACACCGTTCCCTTAATTGTTTACTAAGTATATTTAGATTGGTGTGAAGGGATTATTGTTTCCTACTTGAATATGCACTGCACTTGTTCAAACATTCCCAATTCCTGGTGCTCCCTCTTTATTAACTTTTCTTCATGTGCTGCTTTCCAGAAGCAGGTGCTGTGTTGTATTATCTGATCATCCTCATCTCAGAACTCACTACAATAAAAATATTAGTGGTTATTTCCCCAAGGCTAAGGGGAATCCTGAAAAAAGCCTTCAGAGTTTCTTGTGTCAGGAAGTACTTCGGGGTACCTGTGGGTGAGGTCCTGAGGAATCCCACAACATGTGTGCTTCTAGAGAGAGCATGACTGGATCTGCATGCGATTTCCCTATATCTTATGTGTTCTCTCAAGACCATCTAGCTTAGCATTTCATCAAGCCAAATATTCACCTTTAAATTCCTAGAAAATATTTGTTTCTGAGAAAGCAGAGTGTGCTGTGTTTATCGGGAACAGGCTGTCTTGTGGAATGTCTATTGCTGTGAGTAAGAATCCTGGAATGAAAAGCTGAATCCTTCCTCAAAAGCCTGCTTGCTTGCTTGCTTGCTTGCTTTTTTTTTATGGCTCAAGGAGGATAACACCATTTTCTCAGTGCTCCACAGAATTGCTGAGCCCTGCATTACTGTGAAAAAAAATCCTTCATTACAGAAAAACACATCCCTTCAGTTAGAAGGAGGCAGTAACAGGACCAGCACACAGTTTAAAGAAATACTGCATTATAAGCAGGTTGTTACAACATTTGAATCTGTAATTTGGATAATATAGTTACAACATTTGAATCTGTAATTTGGATAATATAGTTTCTTGTTCTTCAGTGAAAGATCATGGGACTATAAGAACAGGACCAGATAATAAGCATATTTACATTTGGGAAAGTAACCATCCTGTGCAGCAATTTAAAACATTTTCCTCAAGTAACCCACAGCAGGAATTAAGGAGATGTCTGCAGCATTTGTTCCAAACAATCGGCTCCCTTACAGAAAAGCAGACTTCTCAGAAACTTGTCAGTTCACATCAGATCATTCCCAGCTAGGACTGATCTTCCCGGCACTTTGTAGGCTGAGATCGTAGTCTGGCTGAAAAATTACCAGGAAGCCGTAGAAATAATAAAATCTTTGGAAGGAAAGATGTAGCCCAGAGTGGATGGTAAGAAGACTCAGTTCCCTGCGACTGCTCCACCAATTTCAGGAGTTGATTCAAATATTTCTCCTGTTTCACAACTTGACTTTCTGCTGGGCTGTTGGCTGAGGGCCAGCATTCCAATTAGGCACAAGCTGGAAGACAGCCCGCAGGTCAATGCCTTTCCCTGGACACCACAGGCGCTGTTAAGATAAAATCTTCACTGCATTCTGGCCAAGATCAGACTGCAGCCACCATGTATTCATTCCCCCTCTTTCGCGCTGTTGCAGCTGGATTTGTACATCTGAAATTTGGGAGATAATAACGTGTGAAGTCTCAATGAACTTTTTTGTATTGGAAACAACAGGGAAGAAGCTCTGTGAGCAGAAGCAGCACAGCTGACAGTGAAAGAACTCTTTTATGCAAAAGATACCTTAGTGGATGGGGTTCATGTCATTGAAGTAATTTTCACCTTTACAGCACATTTCTTTGTCTAAGGACTAGGAGGCATTGCAAACAAAGTTATTCACATAACTGCCATTGGAAGTAAGAAAGCAGCGTTATTCTTGTGTTACAGATGGCAATACTGAGAGACTTCCAAGCCACAGAAAACAGTGATAGAGCTGGGACTGCATACTCAGAATATCAGAAAATGAACCCTCATCCACAGCTTAAAATCACATTTTCATTCAGCTGGGCCATGCAGATACTCACATAGTCTCCATGAACTGATCACCTCTGTAAAGCAATAAAACAGCATGATTCCTGCCTAGAAGGTAGGGAATTGAAGTGCAAATATATTTTGTCACACAGGAAGTATATGGAAAAGGCAGGAACTGAACCAGATGTTCAAAGATCTGGCCTGGTGCCTTCAGCATAAAATAATGCTTTTAACTCATAAAAGGGCCCTAGACCAAACTGCTCTTTCTCACCTTTTATGATCTGGTTTGGTAGAGAATAGAGAAAGATCAAGAAGTACACTGTCAACCGAAAGCCTACTCTGTGATAAGAGAATGTGCTTTGATGGCTGTGGAATGTTATTTTGCTTTTACTTAAATCAGGAAAGAAAAAAGTGTCTGTTTTGTGGAGACAATTTCCAGACTTGGATCTGCTTTCCTCCTCTCCCTCTGTAAACTCCTCTTTTTCTTTCATACATCTTTTCCAAAAGTACTCAGGACTGACCGTATGGATGGTACTGGATAAACTGCATAAACTGCTTTTCAAACATTGCAAATTGTTAGGAAAACTTGATAGGACAACTACATGACTCCATTATCTACACTTTCCAGCATGCACTGAGAAGAAATCTGTTTTAAAAGCATTGATTCTCTGGAATGTGTAAATAAATTTGACTAGAGCAGCTGTGCAGAGAAATACTGTTATGCTGTCATCTCCTTACCCCTCTGGATGCAACCTGGCCCTGATAATTAGCCCTGGCTCCTGTGGGAACAGAAATGTGCTGCCTAAATGATTGCTCCTGTTATCCGGGTTTCCTACTGTGCTGGGAGTTCTTTGCTTTAATTTCATTAACTGCCTTAAAGCTCAGCCATGTGCAAAATGTCATCTTGTTGGTTTTTTTTTCAACAAAATCTGCATTAAGGTAAATGCAATTGTTTAATATCCAAGCTGGTGGGGTGAGGTGAACAAAGAGCTGCACGACAGGTTCTTCGTGTGAGTGAGTGCCAATTCAAATCTATTTAACTACTGTAAATTGATTTGAAGGCAGCACCAGATGTGCCACTAGATTTCCATTTATTCCTCACAGAAAGTCGATGAAATGCATGTCATCTGGAAATCGTCCCAGAGAAGCAGATGTGATGTGTTTATCAAGGCTTCGACTAAAGACCAATCCTTGAAGCTTCAGATAGGAGTTAAGGGTGCTCAGCATCTCCCAGAAGACTCCTAGTATAATGGTAGGCCACAGTGTAAGTGGAATCTGCTCTGTGTAATACAACCTAGATTCAAAAAGTCTTTTGAGTAATTCTGTGAATGGAAGACTAAGATCAAACCAGATATTAAAACCATACTAATCCTTTCCTACTGAACCTGGATGAGGCTACTTTGCTTCGGTGATCAACATCATAATTCTCCAGTTCAATTTTCTTTTCTTTTGAAAAGTTCGTTTCCTGTGGCCATTTTCTAAGATCTCAACATTTACAGGAAACCTAATTCTCTAACCCATCCCAGTTGGAGAGACTTTCCACTGCTCACAGAAAGGTACTGAAAGGTACAAAAGTTCAAACATACTCAGCTGCAGATGAGCTCACCCTCACCAGTTCTCTGCAGCTGATTATAATAAAAACATCACCTCCCATGTGACCAGCTCTCGCCATTGAAAAGCAATAATGTAATCTCCGGTGGGATCCTGGATGACATACAGCTAGCATTAAAACATAGATATTTCTCCAGATTTCCCTGCAGCCTGTAATTTCCTTTATGGAAGGACTGTGTGATCGAGCAGAGTTTAAAGAGAGTAAAAGAATAAACACTCTATTAATATTAAAGGAAAAAAAAGAAAAAATGACCACCTAAGTAACACAGATTGTAGCTTGGCAGTTGGGGTAAGCACATGGGACTGCACTGATATTAAGAGTTGATTTTTATTCTTATTTATTATATAAGAAAGTGTATGGCTTTAAATAATAAAAAAAAAAGTTGCTATTAGCATTTCTTCCTTCAAGCTAAGAAAGTTATTATCAGGCCTGATCAAGTAGTCCGTGGAAGTATTAGCTTTATTGGGCATTTGATCAAGCCATCAGCATTTTGATGAGTGTCTGTAATACAAGAAATTTGCTTTTCCGTGCAAGAATGCTATTTCCAAGAAATATCACAGACTTCTAAATTCTACTGTGCCTGGTGGCCCCAAGGAAGAGCAGAGGCATTCCTATGAAAAGAATAAAGAGCAAAATACTTGCTGAGTAGCTGTCCTTCCTCATTATAGATTTGTGATTACTCGCCTAGCATTTAATCTGTGGCATTCTTTCCTTCCTTCCTAGAAAAAAGGACCATTATATTATGCATATCTGTCATGAAAGAGGAGATGAAATACTGTTACTCACAAACAAAAGAATTCAGATATCCTAAGGAATATCAGATAAGGATTACAATATACCCTGGAGTTTGTTTGAGACAACCAAAGCCATGGGGAGACTATGCAATTTCCAGATGCTCCTCTCAGCTAGATTCCATCACCGGGCAGGGAGATGTGCTGTAATAAAAATGTAATATCATCCCTCATGGTTTTAAGAACCTATCTCCCATCTCTCTGAGTAGGCAGTATTTACATAAAGCTAAGAAAGGAATCTCTTCAGAAATATCCCACCCAACCTAGAGAGTCTGAATGCAATAAACGTTGTCTGTAAATATTCATATTGAGTCAGATTCTTTTTGTACACAGACAACAGATTTTCAAAATAAAGGATACGTTATTTTAGCAGACCAAGAGGAATTGCTAGCATTGCAGACTAATCAGTGCTTTGAAAATTGCTGAGTAGGTATTGCTTTATCTTCACAAAACACAAACAGACCTTAGAATGTGTATTAGCTGCTGACGGTTTCAATAACTTCCCTGAAGCCATTTATAACTCTTCCTAGGTCTTTATAATTTCTCTGAAGAGAGATCAGTGGACTAAGTGGGCCTGAGAAGACGCATAACTTACAGTGTACTATCTATCATGTTTTGTTAGGATTACTTTTAAGAGGTTACAGAAAGTGCAAAGTGGGCCTATACCTGACACACAGCTCAAAATGTGAGGAGGAGAGGTGGGGCATTAGAAAAGAGATCTTCAAGGCATGTTACTGCTGCCTGTATCACCAATGCTGAGGCAACACTTCCCAGGGTGCTTCAGAGATATGCACGGCTCTGAGAATTAGCTGTCATTGGTAACAGCCTGAAAGACCAACCAGAGAAACTAAGATTTGCCAGTACTCAGAAAGATTGGGCTAATTCCCCATAAGTCCTCAGAGGACCTCAGTAATGTGCATCCACTATAGAATTATGTCTATTACACTTCTCCATAGAAAAAATATTCTTATCAAACATATTCCTATATGCAGAAATAATACCGTACTCTGTTTTAAAATTAGGCTTACTGATCATGCCACAAACTGCTACAATGTCTTGCTGGAACACGGTTGTGTATGCTAAATATTTGCCTTCAACTGCTGTGGTATATAGTGGTTTGACTTATGCTGTTGTACATGTTGGGTTGGTTTGAATGCCACTAACTCACCATATGGCACTCTTACAATAAGAGGTCTTGTTTCTGTGTTTCATTTTCCAAGAGTGTTCTGACCCAACTAGAACTGAAACCTTATTTGTACTTAATGTAACTAATTTCTGAAACTGTTCTGCAATAAATAATTATGATTTTTGATTCTGTATAGTTCTTAATTTGCCATCTGGTACTTTTTAAAAGAAAAATAGCTGGCATGTATGAACACAATCAATTTGGTATGGTTTCCAAAAATGTTTAGCTTTGGTCTAACTTAATGCTAGTCATGTCTGAAAACCCCACCTGCCATGAATTATTTTTGCTCTTTTCTGCTTGTGGAAGAAAAGGGGCACATAGGTTGAGGAGGAGGAAAGCTAGCCAAAAATTGTGTCTGGAAACACAATGATGTTGACTGGAACATGAAAGTTAAGGTAACATATTTCTAAGCAATAAAATTACTGGTAGGAAATTTTCATTTGTTACATCTCTTCCTTATTTTGTTAAGGAATAGCTGACACCCCCACCCAAAAAACAACAACCCAGAATCCACAAAGAGCCATAAATGAAAGATCAATTTCATGACAACATGACAGGCCTAATGCTTAGTGCCTGTGAAGAAGAAGTTGCATGCACCAACTTTGGGAGGTCTTCATGTACCTCAGTAATTGAACATAGTATGCCAAATCCAAAGTGACACAATGACATGGCCCAGCATTAGCCAGGAACACTGTAGGCAACCCTAAAGATGAATCTTTCACAAACTAGCCAGATGCATTTCCTTGCCAGGTAAGAATGCAAATAGGCTGAACCTGTAAAGGCCCTAAAGTCTGGGGACAGGAAATCTGTGCATATGTCTCAGGAAACTGAAGGCTCTTTGAGCACAAAAAACTCCATTTAAAAAGGTCAGAAGTAAACTAACTTGTAGTTCAGAAGAGAAGTTCAACAAAATAGGAGGAATGATGTTACCTCAAGAGTTACAGATCTATTGTAACTATCTGGTGGAAGAAACTGAATATAACTGAATATAATCTTTATTTATAATCTCTTACTTTGTTGGCCAGACCTGGGCTCCCTGTAAGGCTTAAGAAAGCTCTGCCTAGCTGCTGAAGCAGTGGTACTACAACTTTGAAGCTAGGACAGCCATCTTATCTGTAACTACTTCTTGCCTAGAACGTGTTGACTACAGTTCTGAATTTCTGGGTATAAAAGTGCGGGAGTAAACTTTTTTCCAGCGTACAGAACAGTCCATTTGACAGAATGATTTTTTAAAAAAATCTTCTCATTAAAGCAACCTGGCTTGGAAAAAGTCTTGTGCCTCACCTTGAAAAAAACCTTAAATATATAGGACTTGTGCAAGCAGGGAGCTAGAGGCTATATACAAAGGAAAACTTAAATGTTCCTGTATATCAATTCTCTGCAGATTCTGAGCTGCTGTGAGGTGAGTGAGTGTCAGGACACGGCAAAGACCAGCTGTTCCCTAAAGGCTGGGGAGTTGGGAGCCAAGCACGATAATAAGGACAGTAGGGCAGGGACCTTATAAGCCCCATGCTACTGGAGTGAGTCGAGCAGGGCCAGCCTGGGCATGGCAGCAAAGGACAGCCCAGATCCCAGAACATATATGGGGATGACGTAGGTCTGGGGAATGCAAGCCAGAATTAATGCAAAAGCTAAAATAATGAAGGGTTTAGAGCAATTCACTGCATCTTATGAATTAGGCAGTAGGTAAACTCTGCTGGTCAATCCCTTGGTAGAAAGGAAGCACCAGCCACCTCCTATGATTATCCTCTGTGAACAGTAGTGCAGAATCTGGAACTTATCTTCTTGCCAGGAGTCTCTCTACCTGCCTGCAAAGGTCATATGTGTTTAAGGTAAGATAAAATATGGTTTTGAACAAAGATGCTGTTTTCCTGTGTACTTTCTAAGGCTGGTGCAGTTCCGTGATTTGCATCTTGGTCAGTTCATGGAAAAGCAACATTAAACACTGCAGGCAACACAGCATGTTCGTCTGCCTGTCAGACTCACATTTAATTTCTGTCTTGTCTATGTCTGTGAGAAATGTTAGAGGGTATCCCAGGTAAAAGGTACCCTAGAAAGAAGATAACAGGTGCTTGTGAGTAGGGTGATGATTAGAGATTTCTGCCAGCGATGAAAGGTATGCTTAAATTTTACTTCACCGCAAAACATTTAGCATTGAGGCCAGGTATTCCCCTTGAAAAAGATAGGGGGGAAACTTCCATTGACTTTAGCTGTTGAGTGAAGAAAGGAGGAAAAAAGTAGAGCAAGTTTTGCACTGAGACAATAGTTAGGCGAGTGCTGCTCTCTACTGGTGCAGAACACGCATTGCTCTAGAAGCGCCTGGGTACCTGTGTAAGCTGAGCTTGAGTGGTATGCGAGCTATTTTACTAAACTTTAAACAAAAGCTGTAATAGCTATGCAAACTAGTATATTGCCACTACTAAAATCAAATGCTTATCATTTAACTCCTGTGTGTCTGAAAACTTGATTTCGTCTTCAGACTTCAGTTGCTTCAAGTAAATCCAGCAGCTTAATGTACACATTCTGCCTTTACTGTATATGCAGGAAAATGTTTCCCACTGGTAATAATTTTCCTTCTTTATTTATTTCTTTTTTTTTTTAATAGAAAATTCTATGAATTTACACTTAAATGGGAATTTGGATGGTCTGAATTGCAGCTGGTAATTTAGAGGCCATATTGAAGAACATTTGAAAATGAGCTCCCACAGGTTTACTTTAGGAACAGATAAAATTATACCCATTTGCTCTTTAAACAAACAAGAAAAATGTGCTGCTCTATTTATCATAAGACACAGGTACTTTCAACTACTTAAAGATGGATAGTCATAAAATCATAGAATAGTTTGAGTTGGAAAGGACTTTTAAAGGTCATCTAGTCCAAGTCCCCTGCAATGAGCAGGGACATCTTCAACTAGATCAGGTTGCTCAGAGTCCTGTCCAACCCGACCTTGAATGTTTCCAGAGATGGGGCATCTACCACCTCTCTGGACAACATGTGCCAGTGTTTGACCACCCTATTTGTAAAACACTTCTTTATATTTAATCTGAATCTTCCCTTTCTGTAGTTTCAGATCCTAGACATTCAGTCTCACTTAAGGCGATGATAAGAAGATACATATAATGCTCAAAATTTAGTCTTGGGTAAAATAGTAACTGAGTTTGTGTCTCACAGAGCCATAGCTCAACTAGGTGACAGGCAAAGACAAGAGCATTAGCACTTTCAATTTTGTAGCAAAGTGGTCAGTAATTTCCTGCGTATTTTGCTGTAAATCTTGAAACATGTTAAATGTCTGGAAATGCCCATGTTGGCTTCAGATCCTTTGGTGGGAGGTATACAGGGAAGAAGGGATTGGGAAGAGGGACATGGGCAAGGCCGTCAGCCTCTGCAACCTTTGTGGTAGCCTTGTCCAGAATTGTGGAAGGACTCAGCACTTCCTGACCTTGCCACCTCTTCCATCTTCGCCCCGGGTGTTTCTGCCAGGACCACAGCCCTGGCAGAAACAGTGTAGGCATACCTGAATGGGGAAACCTTGTGATATTTCCCTGGAGCACCTGGACCAGAAAAGCTGTCATGCCAGACTGTGGTGTTCTCCTCATGTAGGCATATGCGATTCCATCAGTGCTGCCTCCAGACACGAGGCCTTTCATGTGCCTGTTCACATTGGTTGTGTCTCTCTTGCACTGACAGGCTCTATGCAGAGGGAGAAATTCTTGCCAAAAATGTCTTCCATGAGACTCTGGATGCCCACCATGTTGGTTCTCTTCTGCCTTTCCTCTGTGCCCACCAGACATAAGAAGGGTACAAGAGCGTGAGGTCAGCACAGGGGGCTCTCTCACCAAGCTCTCTCTCCACCAACAGGATGGATGTGGGCTACTACGCAGGGATGCTCCAGGCCCTGGGAGCTCAAATTGCTGAGCAGGAAGTGGGGTGCTGGTGGCAATGAGAGCTGGAGGGATTTGTTCTTCCCAGAACTTGCCCAGCTGGTAGGGGTAAGGTTTCTGCAAAAAGCTGGGGAGGTCGCGTCTCTCCCTTCTTCCTTTGGATAAAAGTACTTAAGACTCTCACTTCTTCCTGTAGTCTGTCACAGCCACTGTTTGCCACCTGTGAAACTGCTCTGCTTTCAGTGTCCTAGCCCCCCAGGTTCTGGTCTCTGCCTCCCAGGTGACAGCTTTGTACCCCTCACTACTTTGTCTACAGCCACTGTAGAGCTGCAAAAACCCATCTTGCCCACCATCCAGTTCACACTGGTCAGAACCCTGTCCTGGGCTCCTGCTCACTTCCCATGGTCCATGTCAAGTTCCTTCTCAAAGCTCTGCCTTTCCCCATCTTGCACACTATTCTGGCCCCCTTTCTTTCTGGAGTCTCCCCATGTACTTCTCCATATGAACAATAATAAGAGTTCAGAATGGAGTTTGATTGCCAAGAGAGCACAGCGGTATCTTTTACTGCAAAAGGGTCCAGTTTTGGCTGGAGTTGCACAAGACTTTATCATCTGGTGCACTTCACACCCTCTCAGAAGCTAAACACAATACCTCGCTTGCTTCACTGCACCCACATGATATATTCGTATGGTAGTTCTCCCAAGTGTCTTCAGCATTCTTCTCTACAGCCTTTTCTCACAGTTATATCTGCTGTAATCTGGATGCCCATGTATTCACTGCTTTCATTTAAAAATCCACCTATGAATCACAATCCACCTAAGTAAAACAGAAAAAAATGAAGCAGTATAGTGCTTATGCAAGCAAACACCCTTTTCTCTTTCAGCTTCTGCCTCATCAGGCAACCTGATGGGCAGCATTTGTTTAAGCAGAGATGCTTGCAAAGATCTTCTAGGAAAGGCTGACAACGCTTTTTGGTAGGCATGGGTTGTGTTTGTGTGGTCCTCTCCCTCACTCCATTTGTGTAACTATGAGAATAGAGCACCAATTCAAATGGTGTTTGCTGAGCCCAGCGTGGTCGCTCAGCTAAGTGCCTCCA
Source organism: Tringa solitaria (assembly GCA_026413425.1). Classification (NCBI taxonomy): domain Eukaryota; kingdom Metazoa; phylum Chordata; class Aves; order Charadriiformes; family Scolopacidae; genus Tringa; species Tringa solitaria. The sequence continues at coordinate 90,667,924 of JAOXJM010000001.1, read as the reverse complement.
TGGAGTAAGGTAATGGTAGTACTTTATATTCATGCAGAACAACAAATGAGTCTCCTAAAGATATTAGGAAATGTCCTGCAGTGCCTTGTTTAACTGCAAGACTAAACTACAGATGAGACAGAAGGGCAAGGTACACAGGGAGCATTCATCACAAACAGATTGCTCATTGTTTTACCTAAAGTGAGATCTGAAAAGTTTAAACGTCCCCCTTTCTCCTGGAAGGCTTGGGTCACAAAAGTCTGTTGTAGGACTCTGCATACAGCAGAAGAATTTACAGCTAGAGAATCTCAAACACAGTGGCCTTGGTGGCCCTATTGCTGAACCTGTGTAATTATTTCAATTCCTTTTTGAGTTTTGCTGTGTGGCTGAAATACAAGTTTAGTACTTTGTTCTACCTTTCTCTATGGAAGCCCTGTTTCTTGCCGTCCTTAGGAAGGATTCACAGTGATTATGAACAGACTTACAGCCTCTTCTGTGGTAATCATGGCAGCATACCAGGGCTGATGAGAAATTGCAAGAGTCCAGGAGAGAGTTGCCTCTACTGTGATGCAGTATAAGACCATCAAACTTCCCCCAGCTCCTACTTATAAGGAGACTCCTGAGCTATATAGCCTAGAAGCAGCTGTAAACTACTATCAGAAAGAAACAATTTAGCCTCAGGGCAACCCAGAGGGTGCATGAGACAACATTAAGTGCCTTCACGTATCCCTAAGCTGTGCTTGCACTGAACAGCATTACATCCTGAGTACAGAAATGGAACTGATGAAAATGTCATCTTTGTTGTGTTGGCTTTCTGAGAAAAAAAAATAATCCACAAGAGGTTATCAAAGGAACAATTTTATTTTTAGAATACTCTTGTTCCCATGAAACTCAAGAAAATTTTGATCTTTGACTTGAATGGGAACGACACATTGCCCTTGGGGAATGACTTCTTACATTACAAAAAAAGAAATATGACTAGGAAAACCTACGGAGTATATTTTCTCCAGTAAATTGCTCTTGAAGATATGTATCTATAGAGAGAAGTGTTTATGTTAATTCTGAAACATTATTTTGTCATGCTGTTAGTTTTATGGGGTATGGATTTGCAATTTCTTTCCATGCCTATTAAAATTAAAGGGAATCACAAATTTTTAGTCAGCACTGGATTAGAGGAGTGAGTGCTCTTAGCAGAATTTTATAGATTAAAAGAGAGAATATGATTTTATTAATTTACTCAATGCTTTTGGAATAAATTAAAGTATCTTCCAACACATACAGATGTAATGAGAGATAAAAATCCCATCCAACAAAGCTCTATACAGCTTAGATCTATAAAAGCATTTGCACATTTACTGGAGATTGTGTATTTGCCCTTGCATAGCATTCCTTATATTGAAGAAACTTTCACATTTTTTTTCCTTTCTCTACTAAGCTACAAAAGAAAGGTTGTCTGCTAGCCTAGGTTTTGTAAAAGCACCTATAAGCTACACTAATACTAAAACTCATTGCTCCATACAAAAACAAGATTAAAATTGGCAATAAATACCTTTAAAAATGTGTTTTCAAGCAACAGTTGAAAAAAATCATTGGAAGATAATTTCCTGTCTTGGTATTTTGCTACCTGTAAACCTGATTTCAGAGATTGTCCATCTAGCAGTGGAGAGATGATTAGTCTCCAGGTGATTAGTTCTGTGGTAGAGAGAAGCAACTGGTTACAGTTAAGGTTACAATTATGTCTGGGATGGCCCTGAAGTGGCAGGGGTGAGCTGTATTAACACTAAAGGTTAGGGTTCAGGAAAGGAAGAGATGGACAAATATATTTACTGTAGGATCTTGTCAATGTGTTGAGTCTAGGATGAGGGCTGGTGATAGCAAGGACTTATGCATTCTGGCTCGTGATGGGAACTGGTGGCAAAAGTGTTATTATTCAAGGCAGTATAAAGGTTGGATGTATGGTATGGATTTAGGAAAGCAGTCTGCCATTGTTTCATCCTATTCATGCATGTTTCATTTGCATATTTAAAAAGAAATATTGGTTGAGGCACCATCCCTAGAGGTATTTAAAAGATGGGTTGATATAGTGCTTAAAGACATGGTTTAGTAATGTGGGTTTTTTTGTTTTGTTTTGTTTTTATCAGAGTTAGGTTGATGTTTGGACTAGATGATCGTAAAGGTCCCTTCCAACCTAGACAATTCTATGATTTTATGACTTTATATTCTTTCTTTTTGTAACTTGAGATGCATATGTATTTTTAAATGTCAAAAAAACTTTTAAAGCCAAACGCTAAGGGAAATACTGATAGACGGGACAAAAAAAATAGTTGCATCAACCCTCATTTTTTATTTAATTTCCTGTGTCAGTTTTTCCAAAATAATTTTTTCTCCTCAACTTTTCTGTTTGGCCAACTAGGCTAAGAATTTTTTTCACAGTGCTAAATTCCTTTATTATACCAGATTCAACTTCATGCATGGAGGTTGATACAGATAGAAAAACTAAAGAGAAAAATAGAATAATTCATAGTATTAGTGAAAAAGTAAACACTTCAGCTGTTTTCTGTATCACCATAGCACAACACAGAGGAGCACATGAAGTGTGCTAATAGGGTATTCTGGATAAGTGTCCACTGTTCACCTCTGTTGCTTTCCTTGTTTTGCAGATGAATGCAAAGTTTCAACATTCAGAGTCATCCTCGTGGCAAATGTTATGAATATTAAATATTCATGTATGAAACCTGTTCAGATCCAACCTTGGAATCATTTTGCGTTTGTTTACGACCAATTAAAATGCCATATAAATTTCAGATTCTGCCATGTGAGTAGCCTGAATGCAGAGAATGAAGGACAATATCCTGTACTCCTAATTTAATTTTCCCATCAGTGTTTGTTTGAACTCTGTCTGTGGGTCAAGACAATGGATGTCTGTACAAATATTTTCTGCTTACGCCAGCCAGGACTGTGTGCATAATTCCAGCTAAAATTTCAGCAACAGTTTATAGTCAGTTAAGCTTACTTTTCCTGCATAGAAAATAACACTTTCAGATTGAGAACTTTATTAATGAGCTATATGTGTCACTTGCCTGTGGCACAGCTTTGATTTTATGCAAACTGGACCCCCCTCTGGCTCCAGATTTTGACTGGAGTTTGAGGAATCTTATAACCTTCAGAAAATGAAATTTTATTGAAGTTGGAACAGTCCCACAAGCATCAGAGATTCGCTGTGCACACAGTAAAAACAGAAGATAAGTACATGGCAGAAGAAAATAGTGAGTCACTTAACCTTAAGAACAAAGGTAAAACATGTGGAAGAAGACAGCAGTAGGTAGAGGAGGCAGCTCCCCTTTGGGTCAGCTGGATGTGTTTATCCGTTCACTTCTATATTTTATCACTGAGTCCAGGCATCATCAGCCTTGAACTTCTGAGTGACAGGGAGGTGGAAAGAGGTGGAAAGGGTACTTCCATGCTTCTCAGCCTGGAAAAACAAAGTGGGAATGTCTGCCAAAGAAATCTGGACACTTTGGATTTTCTTGAAAGACACAAACACTGTTAGTTCCTCTGATTTTGTAAGCGGTATCTGAAAGAGATTGACTTGTAAGTGTTCCCATGGTCTTTGCGTACACAAAGAGGAATGAGACAGTTTCAATGACATTTATTTTAGACTGATGGAAGGAACAAAAAGCCAAGCAGCTTCCAAGAGGGTGTTTCCTTAGTGTGACCCTGAGCATAGTTTAAGAACAGTCTGGCTGCTTGCTCTGAGCACAGACACAGCTCCGGGAAACTGAAAAAGTGCCTACTACGAGCATCAGACAGACATGGCTGTCTGTCTCTGTGGGCAAGAACACACAGCAAAACACAGATATTAGCATGGTGATGTCCTCAAAACAGGGACAGCTGGAGTCAGGATTTTGGTCTGGATCACTGAGAGGCCCATTGGAGAGACAGGCCCATTTGCAAAAGCTGGATGGATAGTCAGATTTCAGACAACTTGAACACTCAAAAGATATGCAGAAATGGGCAGTGGTTTAGGTCCTTAGAAACAGACCATCAAGTGTTTTTATATTTTTACTGCCAGTATCATGTATAGAATAAATTAATTCAGATAAGTCCCAATATGAAAGAGAAAACTAATTCCGTTCCCACACTGTGTGTTTCATACCAAGACCACTTTGGGCACTGACCACTTCAAAATTCCATCTGAATTGCAATCATTTGCAAACAGCTTCAGGCCCAGTCCACTTGGTCTGTATTTGACATCACTTCAGTTTTTTTTGCAGGACAGTCAGTACTACTTCAGGGAAATACTTCATCCAATACCCTTCTAAAATTATATAACTCTTTTGGTTCCCTCATAAATTAGACAGAAACTAACAGAAATTTAATAAACACGTTGTATATCTCCACTTATTGAAACAGTAACATCCAGAGCAACTGGCAGACTTACACAATCCCCCAGATGTAGGCTTGGTATGAAGATCATGGAAGCTTAAATGTCATCCATTGCACAGCAGAACATGAAGAAAATGTATCCTACTTGAAAGAAAACCAAGAATACTTAAAGTAACTGGTCATTGTCCAGCTTACTACCTCTTCCATTATAGAGAAGTTTTTTTATGGCTAAGATCCTATTTTCAAGGAATCCAGACTCTTCCAGCCCATTTCTACAACATCAGTGTACCGGACCTTTCATTACGATCCCACTCTTCCCATGCTGCTGAACTATGGAGCTTTTCACGGTTGTGATTTTCCTTAGGATGAAAATTGGAGAGTGATGGAGTGAAGAGGAGAAAGGAAATAATACCACCTCAGAAGGAAAGATAGGAAATCTGAAGTTGGTTTTGGATGAGAAAGTATAAAAAAACCCAGCAGTATCAAAGCAAAATTATCTTGACTACAGACTTGGAAGTGTTTGGCTCTGTTTGCCTTCTTAAAGTTCTGCATATATTTGAAGTCTAGGAATACTGAATCCTAGAAGACTGAGTTTTCAAATTGTAAGAGGGAGCCTTGAAGCTGTCCAGATTTTGAGCTCTATTTTAGAAAAAAAATTGTTCAAGATGTCACTTGCTGGTACCTGTAACATTCTTGTCCCCAAATATATTCAGATAGTGAGTGTACTCCAGAGCTGTGACTCAGGAAATGAGGGCTCTCAGGTGAGTTTTTCTGAGTAAATCCAGCCAAAATCCAGGTTTGGCACCAGAGCAGGCTTCTATTGGAAGTGTAATGATGGATCCCTCTAAGATACACTAGGATGACAACCATGATGACATTAGCTGTTCCCAGTGAGTTTTCCACTGCCTCTGTTCAGTGACCCTCAGACAAACAATATGAAAGCTGACAATCACATTCCATGAACATTACTTAAGACACATTTTGGTGACTTCAGCTACAAAAATTTCCTCCCATTTTTCTCATTGTCATAATCATCGCATGACTTCAATAGCTGTAAATAATCGCTATCACAATTGTTTTAACCTATCTGTTTTATACCAGCCAATCTATCTGCTTCTAATTTCTTTTTGCTTTCAAAACAAGTTTATGTAACAGGTTAGGATGGATTTTTGTAATTTCCAACAGCTCTAGACAACCAATCTAGACTTCTGTGGGTCTCAATCACTTGCAGATACTCATGGGATAATATCTCTAAATGAAACTTTGCCATGACAGCAGAATGACAGGCTAAAATGCATAAATTAAGGGGCCACAGAGCAATATTTGGCAGAAAAAAACAGTATATTGAAGACTTTTAACTGTTCAGTTCATTATACCAGGACAGAAGTCCAAATGGAAAAGGACTGGCATTAGTACTTTTGGAAGTGGAAAGGGATGCCTGACTTCAGCTCATTTTGTTTATCAGCATTTCCGATTCTCTGGCTGCAAGCTCTGCAGATCTGGCCTTAAAATGCATCAAACCAATTAAAACACAGCTCAATGGCAGTATGTTTGCTGAAGCGAACATTTCTGCCAAGAGGAGGGAGAAGCAGCAGCAGCACCTGCCATGTCATAGATATTAGGAAACATTTCTTTACTGAAAGGGTTATCAGGCATTGGAATGGGC
>JAOXJM010000001.1:90626617-90657285 GCA_026413425.1 Tringa solitaria | reverse complement strand
AACCAGCTAGCTCAACAAGCCAAGAAAGCTTGCCACTTGGTGATTGAAGCCTAGTTACCATTAGCACAACTCAACACTGTTCTGCTTCCCTAAAAAAACAAAACCCCAAAACATCTCTAAGGCTTGCCACTGTTTGGAAAGAACCTATAACTTTTTTGCACATGTCTAGACTGGTTTACTGCTTTTCAGTGCGACTTCTTGTCACGGTATCGCAGCCAGTATGTACTTTTTGACTGCTGCTGACCAAGGCAGACTCCGAGTAGTCTTCAAAAGCAAAAGAATTTGCCAGTAACTGAGTCAGTTCAAACTGCCTGCCAGGAATTTGCTGCATGCCATACAACACATTTTTTGAGTCACCTTCTAAAAACAGCCTTGGTGAATAAGTGCTCAACAAGAAAAAAAGTCTGAAATTCCCACTTGGGCTTATGCCAGGATTCTGCCATGCTCCCTTTTCTCTCCAAAGTCAAAGCACTTAACGTGATCTCAGTGTAAATGGCTATTCAAAATGTCATGTTCAATAAAGAGCATGACCAGGAGCTACACACTGGGCCTTGACAAACGGTGCCTTCTATGGAGAGGCACAGCAGTCTGATGCAGTAAGACACACACACACACATCGCATGGGACTGTAAAAGAAATGAGGGGCTGCCTGGATATCTAGAGTCATGAGGCTAATGCCCACACCTCCCACATTACAATCTCACTGAGAACAGTGTGCCTATGAAAAACAAGTGTGCATTCTGTAGGAAATAGAAGTTATCACTGTTTAACTCACCGCTAGGTGTCATGACTTCTTCATTTTTAAGCAGACTGCTGAGTTTTTCTATGCCTAGGGGAAAAAAGTTCAAGGTGAAGGCAGGAAGCCAGTGTATCAGCCAAATACCCCGGCCGGCTCCAATGTAAATTCTTTTCAGTACAGTGAGGTTGGTAGGTAGCACATTCAGAGAAAGATGAGAAATCATTTCCATCCCCTTTGCAGACTACTGCCATCTCGGACCATATCGAAACACCAAAAATGTCACGAGTGCAGGTAGCTGTGAAGTTCAGTGTGCTTAGCACACTGTGGAGTCCTCCTTATATTTCTTTGCTTTACCCTGTCAGAAATCAGTCCCAGAAGCCATAGAGCTATGAAACGACTCTTCAGTGTGGCTCAGAATAGCTGATTTTGTTAAAGTCTGTCCCTGTTGTTACTGACAAATGCTGTATATTTTTGGAGACTGATAAATACACATACACAAATCTATGTATATATTTTAATATATATTCACAGGAAAAACATGGGTCAGGAAATGTTAATGCAACCACTCGTCCCTCTGCCGTGCACTTTTCCTATGCTGCCATGCTCTTCAGAGAGATTTCATCACCTCCTGCTTTGCTGGCTTTTCTACTGAGAGTGAATGCAGTGGGATGTTTTTATGCTCTCCACTGAACTGAGAATCTTATCTCCTTTCTTGTAAGTAGACAAATTTTCATCAGGGGAAGGCTGGAACATACTTGATTTTTAAGCCTGTGGCCTGGATGCAAACCAGCAAAAGAGTGAGGAACTCACTCTCCCTCTCAAGGTTTCCACAATGCCCTTCAAACTGAGATCAAAAACTTAACATAAGAGGTGCAACCTTGTCAGGAGAAAGACAAGCAAATGCTTCATGAGTGCGCTTCCCCTTCTTTCCACGTATTTCATGTCACATTTAATGCAAAAAGGTCTGGGGTGGACATGAACCCACAAGTCCAGGAGGAGCCAGGAGACCTGGTATGTCAGGCTAGGTGCTTCTGGGCACTTTTTAGGAACTTGGCAACAAAAGGGAACTGAAATGGCTGCCCAGTATGGGCAGATGTTTTTTCCTCTGACCCCTTGTAGAGTACACATTTTCTGGATGATTTACAGCTTGTTCTCCAAGCCAAAGGAAAAATCCAAACATTGCTGGCTGCAGTCAGATTTTGTTTGACCTCTTAAGTAGTTTAACATGGTACTGGCCTTCTTTCCCATTTTAGGTCTTTCCCTTCCAGAACAGCAGAATGGATTCAATGATTCAGCTTCTCAAGCACCTATATAATGCCCTGGGCTGGAAGTAGTGGATGTACAATAATTGCCTTTAAGATAAACACTCTTTTGTTCCCTTTTGGGGACATCCCAGAGAAGCATAGGGAAACCCAGAAGGGAACCTCACAAGTGACTTTTTCTCTTCTAGGTGCAGAGGGTGTTTTTGTTGTAATGTGCTATGAGTTTCCATCTTCCTATTCTGTAAATCAGGAATTTGAGAATCAGCATTTGCATGAGAATTTAAGACTACACAGTTTCCTCCATCCTTCAAAGTAAAGCCATGTCACTGGGTGGTCTTGGCACCAAGCTCTCATATGGGGCCAATAAAGGTGATTTTTGTAAGTGCAGAACCTGAGAAATCTGATTCACATTAAAAATGTGTAAGTAATCTACTGCATAAATTAATATTAATTCATATTCCATATTCTGTGTTGAAGGAACACAGAAAGATTCCACCCATTATGATTCAGCAGACATTTTGGACATTTGTTTTAAAAGGACACTGTTCAACTTTTTACCTTTCTTGTCCGAATAATTTCTTAATTTAATATTGTTCACCTAATATTCCCTTTGCTATTACAGACAATTATATATAATTTTCTTAATATTTTTCCAGTCTATTTACCTTGGGTGCTTGACAATATCTTGTGTCTAGTCTGCTTCACTTCTTTTAAAATTGGAAAATGTAATAGTAAAACCACAGAAAAGCAGGGGAATTCAACAGCAGGTGCTGGGACTAAGAATATTTTCCACTGGTTATTTAAATAAATGGAGTGAATTTCAACCTGCCAGATTCTTTAATCTATAGCCGCAGTTAATTGATCACCATACCTAACAAATATTGGGTAACCTGAATATCAGATATTATTTATTTATTGCTTCTTATAGGGAACTGCAATATAATGCCTCCATTTCTTTTCTGACCCCTCATTTCCATCTCCTGAAGCATTGACACAAAGCCCCATGCCTCCTAGATCTCAAAACCTGCCATTTCTACAACTGTATCCTTCTTCTCTTCTAAATGTATTCTACCTATGCAGATGGGGTGGTTTCTGGTTCCCAGTAAATGCTTGTTGCCTTTCGTAAGGACAAATTAATCAGTAGTATTTTTGCCCTACGGGAAGTAATGCCTGTCTGGTGAGAAGATATTGGAAACATCTTCAGGAGATCCAGATGTTTTGCTTTAGCCAAAGTGGTGTCTGAACAACAACCATAAGGAGAAGAAATAGAGGTTTTTTCAAGAATTTCAAGCAAATTAGATGAACTGCTTAGGAGTAAACCCTGGAGATCTGCTAATGCTCCTGCAGCAGCATTATTAACACTACAAATTGGCTTACAAGCTGCCATACATAAATCCTACCAAAACTAGTTTACAAACAATACCTGAATTAGATGGTAGCAGAAGGTAGGGGTAGAGATTACCAGAGACACCAGATTAAACTCTTGAATAGCAGAACTAGGGGTGAATGAGCCTTGCCAAATCAGAAGCTGTCCTGAGCACATGCAGAAACACAGGTTTAGTTCTTGGGAGATCCTTTCTTGGCAAAGTGAAAGTATGTAAGTGCTTAACAAAGTCGGATTCCACACCTGGGCTTGGCACCTGTACTCTATTTAAATCTCACTTCAGAGCTAAAAAAGGGAATTATGAACTTGATCTGTACTCTTTGTTTCTTTTGAAAAACAGGGGAACTGTTTTTTAGTTTTCCTCTAGAGCTACTGCCAAAAAGCACCTCACAAGAAGTAGGGAGTGTCACCTGTGAAAGGGGTACTATAGGGGTACTATACCTACTTTACAGCAGTGAAGTAATGGTAGCTATCTTAGGGACTATGAAGTACTTGCACGCTATGACAGAGGGGACAATGACAAGGACCTCCCAGTTACATGGATCTGGTCTTATCTTATTCTCATACAACACAACCTGAAAGGTGAATTTGAAGAGGAATAGACAAATGCATGGAGGGCGAATAGTGAGGTTTCCTTGAAGCCTTGAAGAGCCACAACTGCTGATTCTGAATAACACTTTTGACTCCTTAGGAGCGAGTTTGCTTAAAAGTAGGAGATACATAAGCATAGACAGACCAGTTTGTAGATAGCAGTAAAATTATGGTACTTCATACTATATTATTAGGGTGCCTTTGAGTCCTTGAAAAGGTACAGCTTAAACCAGCAGACTGTAAGATAAGGGAGGCTGTAATATTCACGTTATGCAGAGAGGGATCTGAAGCACTGAGAGATCAAACGACAAAGCAAGAAACATAAGAATATGGCCTTGATAAACTGGGTTGAACACCAGTCCCTGGAGACTATGAGTAGGCAGCTGGACTGCTGCTCTCTTGCAGGCTTTCGTATGTGCTGAAAGGAGACGTGTGCATCTCTTCATGAGAGATGGCTGCAAACTAGGACATCACTCTGGCTTGTAAAAATTTGACTAACAATTTGTATATGTATTGGTTTTTGGCAGGTGGACCAACATGTAACCCACGGATATGGTTAATTATAACGCCTCTGAAAAAAAGACTAATTTTCAGGACTGAATTGTTAAAACATTGTCCTCTGCACACATGGTAAAGTCAGGAAAAGTCTCTTAGAAAGCAAAAGAATGTGGCTGAAGGCTAAAACTATCAGAAGGGGTGTCATTCAGGGACCTAAATTAAAACCACTGAAGTACTTTAGTGACCCCAGCAGCAGGCAGTCAGAGCCGTGTCTCGGAGGGCCCACTTAACCCTGGAACATGTCACTCCATCAGCACAAGCATCTGTTTCAAAAATGCGTGTCATCAAAGAGTCCGCTAAGATGAAATTGCAACTATTAGCCAAACACATGCTTCATAAAAAATGCACTCAAATATGGAACCTGAACTAAAAAAAAAAATTCTCACTGTTGTTCCATAACATTCCTTAACAGCAGATGGGAAAAATAGTTGCATGCAAATCTTAATGCATGAAATCCAAACTGCTATCCCCAAGCTTTCGACTGAGTGCCACTGGTGGGTCATTCACCAATGATATCGTTCAGTTTATTGGCCTTTTTTTTCCAGACTTGTATGTCATTTATGACAATGGCCTGGTTTTCACAGCAACTGTTCCCATATGCTCCTTCTGGAATTGTAGTTTTCAGTGTTTCTAAAACAAGTCTGCTCTTTTGAGTAGTTAAAGATGGCTTTTTGTTGTGTAACTTTCAGGCATCCTATATGAGAGAGTTTAGGCCAAGTGGAGAAAGTTACAGCAGATCTCAGGCAGTTAGTAAGTCCTGCCAAACCCCAGGGGACAGCTTATTCATCAGATTTTATAAACTGAAAATTGTGTCTCGGCTATCTGGGAGTTGCATAGTCAGTCAGAAACCTTGTCAGGCGTGAACACTGCAAGCAGCACTGAAAACTTTTTTTTTTTAAAATATGGCATGTCTCCAGCCAGCTGGACTAAACGTTCTGGGCAGCCCTAATGTGGACTGGCCTCCCTGATGACCACAGAAGCTGCCGATATCAAAGCAGAGCACATTTTGGGCATGATAGAGAAACGATCTCCTGGATGGTACCCTGCTGACCAATGCAAGCTCTGAGCAACTTGGTCTTGATTAGCATTTTGCCAGTCAGTGTTAACTGATCAAATTTGAATTCTGCTTCACTTTGGGCATGCTCTTCTTGCTTTGATTTGATCTCTTGGCTTTGTAGAGCTGTCTTGGAATGTTAATGAAATGCTATTCTAGAAATTCAGGTCTTATTCACATTATTTGGGCTTTCTATAGTAAGTAGGCATAAATTTCAACCTGCTTAACTTGTTCCTTTACCAAGAGTCCAGGAATTATTCATGCATTTTATTTTCCCTCTTTTGTCAAGTTGGGCAAGACAGATGTGCTGGTATCTGCTTTTTAAAAACAGCTAGCTGCATCTAATTTGCCTTACTAGGATCAAGCTCTCAAGGTGCCTCTCTTACTGCCTTCAGGAGTTAGTGAAGATGGGACTTAGTTTGTTTTCAGATTTTTTTGGGGAGAATGTGTTTGCCAAGCTGGGACAATTTGTGCATGCTGAGCTTATGGTGCAGCAAATAGCTTCTTCATAGCCTGAGGGAAATGACATTTGTAAAATTCCATCTCTAATTTCTTAGGCCAGCTAAGGCATGCTCTCAGAGGTGTCACTTTGGTGCTGGTGTCACAGTTCTGGGATATGAGCTCCTATTACTGCCAATTAGCAACTAATCAGATAAACCTGATGGCCATTTTTGCTTTCATGCCATTCCATCACAGGCAGTACAGGTGAGGATCTACTCAAGGCTGCTTCTGGGCTGAGCAATAATAGGTCTAACAGGCCACCAAAATCTAGAACACGATCTCACAACTTTCTGGAACAAGAGCTGAAATATGGCTAGCTCTGCTTCATGTATTTGATAGACATCATGTCTTCTGACACTTAAAATAACACTGTAGAATTTGATATATGCTTTTGTTTGCTCAGCTTCAGAGCTGGCTGTGGGATAGGCCACATAGGCAGTTGCCTAGGTCAATGAAGCGTTGGGAGATAACAATGCGGGCATGGACCTACTGCTTGGTGTGCCCGTGTTGGTCAATGAAAGACACACACTTGCAGCTTATGCTGTGCTTTGAGGTTTATGCATGTCTGAACTGCCATCTCTATCCAACCCTTTTCTATGGCAACAGTGGCAGAGCAGGAAACTGTATTCCAGCTCCCTCTTCTCTTGACCTTCGCCATTACCAGAAGCAGCCAGCCCTGGGCAGGTCCCACTCTCTGGTCCTTGGGTGGCCATATTCAGCATCACCTCTGGAAGTAGGAGGCACAAATACCAAGCGAGTACATCATCTTTGCAGACATTCATTAAAATGCAATGGTGTCACTCATGCGTTGGCTGGCTATCACAAGAATGATAAGCCTTGTTTGTATTTAGAAAAGGTGGGCTAGCATCCTTCCCTGGCCCTTTTCCCTTAGAGGAATATTGTCACACATACATGCTCAGCCAGAGCAGCAAATGAAACCACTTTCTTTCCCAGGTACCTGTGGCTTTGAGGAGACAGAAAGAAGTCCCCTCAAGAGTCTGTGGAATTTAAATCACTTTCAGGAGATAGCAAAGCAGGAAAAAATGCCTCTCATTTGGAAGTGCGGAAGCCAAGGGGAAAGAAATTTTACCCTTTTCACAGAAATACAGGGACTTTACAGTTTCACTCCCTTATGAAAATAAAGTCAGAGAGATACAGTGTCAGTGAAGAAGAGCAGAAGCTCTCTTGAATCCTCTGGGCTAGCATCCACTGCCAGCAATGAGTCAAATCCCAAATATTTCACTATTTTAAGAAGATCGAGGTTCCTCTAAGCCCCTGACAGTACTGTTATGGATAAATACCAAGTGTTAAAATAGAGAGAACAATAGTATGCAAGAAACGGGATGTATGGGAAGGACTACATGCTTTCCTTATAATTTACCTGCACTATCTTTCCGATGATTAGGCATCCTTGCTCTGAGTGCCAACTGGGTCATATGAGGTAAACCATCTACTGAGCAGATTTTTCTCGCCAGACATTGGCAGCAAGAATTGAATCTAACATCTTTTACTAGACATTAGTTTCTGGTTCCCTGGCTCTGCCTCATAAATGTGGTCGCCAAGAAGCTTTGGCATTCTTTTATAACTGGTATTATTCAGAGTTATAATTTATTTGAGCTCCTGTGCTCTTCTTGTCTTGACTGAAATAAAATAAATTCCAGAGATGTCACATTTCTATATAGCACCAAGAAAAATACTTTTAATGTAAAGAGGTAGAGTGGACAGAATACTCAGAAATAAGAGGAGGAATTTTTAGCAAATTAAATCGCTGCATATAGCTAACACAGGAGTCCTTTTGAAAAGGTCACTGTGAAGTAAGATATCTCATACTTCTGAAAGGGCAGGACAAATGTTATGTTAATATAACATATCTACTTAATGAAGCAGCTTTGTTTTTAAAATCTGTGCTTGAACTTGTTCTATGAGCAATCAATTCCATTAAGGGATTGTGCACACATATTGAAAGGCGAGGGAAATGCGTTTCTGCAAAAATTAGTTTGATACTGATAGAAAAACCTCAGGACCCTGTCATTAACCTAGGCCCCCAGTGGAAATAGATTTAAGATCTAGAAACCTTGTCTTTTAACTAGTTTGACCATCAGTGTATGCTATGCTTACTTTGCTTCTGGTAGTGTCACTCCAAAAAAATTGACATACCTTAGATAATCAATATCCCTAGTTGTAGGAATACTTTTGGTCTCCCTCTCTGTTAATCGGATGCATGTTTTTAAGTCAGTATTCAATACCAGTTTTGCACATCACTGTCCATGTGATCCTGATTTGTCTATGTTTAAAAAAACCCTCCTTCTAGTCAATCTAGAGTTGGTAACTTCTTCAGATTGTGCAGAAGGCTGACACATGGCACAGATAAATGGTCTACTTATATTTGTTTGAGATCTTTTCAAGTATCATCAGAATCACCAAAAGGCAGTTCTTTGAATCCAGGTTGCTCTACACTTCAGCCAAACTGCCTTGATTATAAAAATCTTCTTGTCTCTCTATTAAAAAATGTTCTGAAGGCACAGACTCCCAAAAGTGAAAAGCTGTTGCAAAGAGGAGATGTGTATGCTGTCCTCCACCATGCGCTGTGGCAGGAAAAAAGATGGAGATTCAGAGAAGACACGGGAAAACTTCCCAAAGCTTCAAGTTATTTCAGCCTGGAACACAGACCATGGGAAAGCAAAAGAGTTTTCATGGAACTTTTTTAGTATCAAGCTGGATTTATTTTATTTTTGCATCAGGAATAGCTAAAAGTATATTATAGTATAGCACAGCACAGCACAATACAATGTAGTTTCTTCCGCCCTTGATAAAGAGTAGACAAAATAACCTTCTACAGTCCCTCTCTTTTTCTATGAGTGTAGAAAGGCCAAAGTATATCTACATATTGTAACGCAATCTTTTGCTTTTAGTACCAGGTTTCAAAAATTGTCATATAACTACAGGAAGTGGGGATCAATCAGTTTCATGGACATGGCTATCTACACTCAATGATTCCTTTACCAAGTACTACATGTTGAAAAGAATTTGGTTACCTTCAATAAAATAAGACAGACATTGACCAGACATTGTTATTATTCCAAGGATTTAGCATCAGACTACTGATGAATACTCAAAAGCAAATGTTATCTATGTAATGTTTTAATTACAGAAGAATTTCATACACTAACAACATGCCCAGCATGGTATTAAAGACCAGTTTGTGATAGGCCTAACCATGGAAAGTTAGAGGAACATCAGTGAAGTTGCATATCAAGAGGAGAACTATGCTCAACTGCAGAATAAACTCTATAAAACTTACCTAACATACTTTATATTTATACATATGAGGGAAAAAAAGGAACATACAGCTCTTCACTGATGCTACTGATAAAATTATTAGTGGGTACTCTGGGTAATACATCCCCTATTAGTTCTACAGCTTCTGTGGGAGAGATTAATAACAAGTAAGTTTGTGTCACGCCTCAATACAAATCTAGAGAAACCGTGCTGAAGTTAATTGTGTGTGACAGGATTAAATTTGGTGCAAAACCAAACTTTGGCCCAGTATTTGTACTAAAAATATAACTGCAAAGGGAAAAATAGGAATGTTTTTAACAACTTAACATTTATTGGACAAGGAGAGGTCTGAAGAGCACAGAATGGAAAATGGCAAACATCTTTCACAAAAATAAGAATTGTCCCTCCTTCACAGGCCTGGATAGTTTGCATGTGTGGTACAAAAATGTGTAATGGAAACCTAGGAAACAAAGAAGGCTTTTCAGGCTGAGGATTCCAGCTGTTCGCAGACTGTGGAAGAGAAAACAGACTTTATTCAATGTCTGCAGATGTTTCCAAACTTTCATAGTTCTAAAATTTAAATTCAGTTACCTAATCAATATTAAATATCTGAGGGAAAATATGTTGCCCGTTGGATACAGTTTAGATGGTGAAGAAAACAAAGGATTCAAACATTCTCAGGCAGAAAGACCTGGTGGCTCAGAGGCAGCAGCAGATGAAAACAATGACTGGAGACAGCTCATGCTGGAATGATAAATGAACATTCATTTCTCAGCTACACTGATGCAACTCCACTGGCTTTGCTGGAGTGCAGTGTACCTCAAGCATAGTTTATCTACTGCGCCTGATCACGTGTAAATAAGGACAAATTCTGTTCATGCTTACATAATTACACTCTTCTAGAACAATGCTTAGTCAAAGAAGAATGGGTTTCAGAGCCTTTTGCCTGATACCCTTACAGCACAAAAATTCCCACAAGAGAAAGTGCAGGAAGATGTACGAGTAGGGGTTGTAGAAGGTTGCAGCACAGGAGAGGCTGAATAAGGAGCAGGGGTGAGAGAGAACTGTATTCCTGTCGTGAGCACTACTTTTGTGCTATCTCAAACCAGCATGTGAGTCACGATTAGCTGGTGCTACAGCTCAGTCTTTAAGTAAATGACCAGAACTCCCAGATTCCAACTTTGGTGGGGCCAGGATGTAATCCTGAATCTACACAATTCACAGCTGACAAAACACCATCAGCAGTGTGTTTTACAAATTTGGCAACAAGCTTATACGCAGCCTGAGACTGAAACATATGGATTTTCTGGTGTCCTCTCAAACAGGCATTAACTTTAACATTTTACAGGCAATAATTTCACATTTTCATATAGCATCAACAGTATAACCTACTCTTTTACTGATAAAACACACATGGAAGGAGTGAGGGCTCTTTTCATTTGACAAGTAGACGTATTTTTGGGTGGTGTGCACAACATCCCTTTGCCACACATCTGATTTGCATGCAACCTGCTGCCATGTTTATGCTGAAGATTGGTAGCACTGTTACCCCAAAAAAAGAATTTGATCCTTGAAGTACTCCATTTCATAGAAACAAATCAAGGAAATCCCTTTACTAAATTATTCCCAAGGGCAGATGAAGCTCCAGTGTTAAAAGGGATGTAAATACATCACAATTCAACCCTACCATGCTAGGCTGCGTTATGGGATAGAGAAAATCTTTTCATCGCTACCTGCTCACATGATGACATCAGCCCAGAGATGCTGAAAAAAATATGGGAACAGCAGCAGACCCTCTCTGAATTTGTTAAAGTCACAGAGAAGCTGGTGCCCTTTGCAATTTGAGATAATTTTGATTGCTAGTAATATGGAAACTAAGGACACTTTATATTCATGTGGTTCTTAATGATATCTGAAAAGGGCCAAGCACTGCATGAGTTAAAGCCTCTGGGCAAGAGCAGTAAGGTAAATAGCTGTTCTTTGGAAAACAAAATTAATACGAGAATGAATCCAGAAGTTTTAGCATGATCTACACGAGGTGGTTCAGTGAAACAATACAGGCTTATTTGGTCTATTGGCATATATAGTTTAACGGTTTCTAATTTTCTTCACATGTATAAGAAAAGTGAGTTCAATTCACCCATATTTGCATTGGGATTCAAATCAATACTATACTACTGAAGACCAGACGTTGGTAATTGTATTTGTTAGAAAATAATGGAGAAAAAATGACAATGCTGAAGGGTGCTGCAGGGGATTCAGGGGAGATTAGATAAGGAGAGAAATCAGAGTATACTGTTCTGTGTACAGGGAAAGCCAGATAGTTTTATGTTCCTAGTTTTTAATGACAGTAAGAAGCATCTTTCTACCACATCACTGTATAAGAGGTGAGTGAAGTAGGGTAAATTTCCATTAACACTCTATCCAAGGCCCTTTTAGAAAACTCAAGCTGCTAAGCCTGCAAGAAACAGGCTTTACCTTGTCCAGCTTCAAACTCGTTCAAAAAAATTCCATATTATAACTGGACAAAAATCAAAGCTTGAATGTTTTTTGGAGAAGGAATGTTTTTTTTTTCTCTGTGTACCAAACCTAGTGTGCCCCTAAGTGGGTCATTTATTACCAATTCTACTTCTTATAATAGTGAACATGGAAATATGAAACCAACTTTGCCCCCCAAGTCCTGAGTTATACTGCATCAGTACAAGACCTCTTCATACAGGGTGAATGTGTGCATCTATGTGTTACTGTCTAAATAGAAGTTACACTCAATTTTGTAATGTTTTTGAGAGTGATCAATAAGAAAACCACCACAACAAGATCTCTTTCCTGATGATGTCATAAATGGCTTTGTACTGCACATGACCCATAGGTCCCTATGACTGAAAAACCTGTGTCTTGATGCCAAAATTATCTGATGTGAAATCTTCTTTCATTTTAGTGGGATCCTTATTGATGAAGGTTGGCAGGGACTGAAAATCCTGTTGTGGTTAAGACAGCAACATACTTTGCTCATTGTATCCTTCCAGATCTTAGAAACATATTGATTTGTTTCTCACCTCAAATGGCCTTTCTTACATCTCATCTTCTGGCACAATCTCCAATTTTTATGCATTTCTTGGTCATTGTTTAGTATCTTTTTATAGTGTGACTAGCTCAAAACCCTCCCTTACTCACAAATCTAAATTTCCTTATTGCTTCACTATCCAGGGTTGGCACAATTATTTCAAATGATCTACTTTTCAGATGATTCCCAGATCATTCCCAGACTGTGAGACAGCCTGTTTATGTGATGGAAAGTACAGAGGTAACCTTACACCAATATGCTAATTGTTTGCATGAGTGAAAAAAAATCAAAGTAATTAGAATTTCATACTCTGCACAACCACAGGCTTCTGTCTGACTGTATTACCTTTGTTTTCCTGTACTCTTTGCAGAGTGCCATCAGCATCACTCTGTCAAGTTTACTTCTTCCCCTTCACTTCTTCACTGTGGAGTATACTCCCTGTACAGGCCACCTTATTTTCTTGAAGTCCTCTGACTTTCTAAGCAAGGAGCTAAGCAGATGGCATACTTAATATCTCAATATTCTTGTGGACAAGACAGGACAACTGTAAGGAAGTAGCAGGGTGATGACACTGAATGGAGATGCAGGCAAAAAAGAGGGAACTGAGTCATGATAGGAAGCTAAAGGATAGGGCACGTCTACATCTAGGGGAAAAAAAAATCATTATTAGCCAGCCTGCCAAAAATCTTCTATCTGCCTGTGCCCTAGTCCCTTAAAGTGATATTGCAGCTTGGTCTCTCACCCTTTGTTTTCAAGACTATTAAGATCAGGGAGAGAAAAACAATTTGTCTACTTGTGAAAAGCAACTTTTTACACTGTTGTGATTTTTTGTCTAGAAAGTTGGGCCCTGACACTACCACTGTTTAAGTGCACTAGGAATCTCCCACTGCTGTTGACTGAAGCTTTTGTTGCTGTGTGTCTGGAGAAAAAAAATTTCCCAGTTTTCCTTTGTGGTCTTGGCATGCACATTTCGCTCTTCACTTGGAATAGTTCCTCTCTTATTTGTCTACTTCTATTATTCTCAGAGCTAAATTTAGTTTTTCCTGCTATTTCTTTTCTGAGACTAGAGCAGCTACTAATCTGTCTCCACTTAGTTTGTCACTCATTGTTTATGGAGTCGGTGAGGAGCATCTAGGAAGTGAGGTACTGCATAAGAGGATGAGAAAGATGAAAGAAGAAATAATAGCAAGAAAACCCATCCTGCAATGGAGCAAAATGAATATCAGTGGAAGTTCTATATTAAATGTTTCTGGGAATTTTAGAAACAAAAGAAGAATTGACAGTACCTGAACTCTTTTATAAAACAAATTAGGATATTTTGAGGAGCTTGCCCACGAAACACTGTTGACATTCAATTAGATATTTTTCTTTGGGGAAAAACATTGGAAACCTTTCTTTGGCTTGCATTTTAGCTTTTATTTTTTCAGCACTCAGGTAATTTTAGACCATGCTTTATAAATTATGTGCTGAAAAGTCAGAGGAAACAAAGTTGTCTTGAGGGGCGGAAGAACCATTTCAGATCTGATCAAAAGTTCTAGTCCAGCTGGCTTAAGCCCTGAAGTGCCCTCTGCATTGAACAGCTTCTCTGTGGTAAGGGGGGAGAGAAAAGGAGAGAATAAATAAACTTCAGCTAAATTAGTCACAACAGCTGAATTTGCACTTCATTCAGTGAAATGTAAAGTGCATGATTCCGGTCCATTAACTAGTACAAATCTAGACTAATACCATCCAAATAACAGATCTGTATTCTATAAAGATTCAATTATAACCTTTGTAATATGAAAGGAGAAAAGATATAGTTATGCTTATCCAGGACAACTTTGTATCTTTCAACTGACCTGGCTATCAGATTTGATTAAAATAATCTTTGTGCCTTTTTCAGCCCAGAAACAATTGTTTTAGAAATTGCTTTTTAAGAGATAATGCTAGGAATCAAAATAATGTTAGGTTTTACAGGATTGAGTGCTCTTATCTCCAATTGAGTTGTTTTGTTTTACTTCAGCCTTGCTGGTGATACTCTATTACAAGGAAGCTAAAGTGTAAGAGAAGTACCTGAGAGAGTAAACTAAAAAATAAAATGAAATCAAACCAGACAAATCTATTTGTGCATATATGTTTTCTGAATGATTGTCAACTATGAACTATGCCAGTTCTTGAGAACACACAGATCCTTCCACTGAGGGAGAAGAAGAAATTAAATTTATTCTGCACTGGACAGATTGGGGGGCAAAGTCGAGTTATCAGTAAAGGAAATGCTTCACACCAATGCTTGGTGAACAGAATTAGCAGCTGGTGTCATGCTAGATGAAGGAAAAAGCCTCAAAGCTGAACAAACAAACCAGGGCTTTTTTGTTATATCAGCTGGCATACAAATGGTTAACTGAATACACTTGAACTGTATGAGAGATGTGCAGCAATTGGAATAGCTTTCTGCACTTTCCTGGCACAAATTTTATGACACAGAAGAAGGTCTGAAAGCAAACCCCTGTGGCACTGTGAAAGCTCTGCCGTCCCAAGGTTTGCATGAACTCGCACTGTAGACAAACACCTGCTCGGGTGCTAATCAACATAATTGCACCTCATCGACACCAGCTTTCACAGAAAAAATTCAGTAAAATGGGTTTTAGTGCTCAATTTTAATGAACTGGGGTAAAGTTGCATTTCTCTCCCAAGGCTGTTGTGGAAAGTAGTGTGTAATTGCAATGCTGCAATGGCACAGTAAGGACTATCTCGGGACCCCTTTGCTCTTTATAAGCAATAATCACAAGCTGCCTCACTGATTTCAGTAAGCACTGTAATATATAAAGGAATCAAGAGAGAAAACTGTGCAATAAATTAGTCTGATTTTCTAATTCTTACAAGCTAACAGTAGGGCTACAGTATTTAGGTTCCAGTTACTGCAGAGGCAGGATAATATAATTTCCCTCATAGAATTAAAATAATAATCATTGGTCTTAATTTATGGAAATAGTTCTCCAAAACAACTTTCTTTTCATCCAGCCTAATTTTAAGATACGTGGCTCTGGAACGGGACTTAAAAATTAGTCAGTCTGAAGCATGTAGGACACACAGTGCTGGGACAATGTACTTGTATCTGTGAGAGCCTACAACTAGACTTGGGTGTGTCTGAAGTTCAGGCTCATAAATCCATATTTAGACAGTTAAATAAGCGGCCTGATTTTCAAAAATGTTTATGACCTAGCTTCGTCAGCTGACTTCAATAAAATGTGTGTGTATGTCTGTGTGCGTGTGTGTATGTGTTCAGTACTTTTAAAATCAAGCCACATATTTAGATGCTTAAATCTAGGCATCTAAGGCTTGAAAATGTTGCCAATAGTAATTCTCCCAGCTTCACCATGGGCATAACACACAGAGTGGATTTTAAATACAGGTGCTTCTACAGGAGAATAAGACCTGATGTAACTTCTGAGGTTTTTTTGGTTCATTCTGAAGCAGTTAGGGAATGGTGTTTTTGAAACATCAGCACTGCCTTTTCTATACCTGAGCAAACAGCCCATAGCAAAGCTATCACAGAGAATTCCCTGGCTCATCCTTCTGATCAATGTCAAATAAAACAAATCATAACCCATTGCTTTGTATGAATAGCATGTAACAACAGAAAATGTTTCCTCAAACTATTTTTCTGATAATCGTGTTTGAAGGAAATCCTTCTTAAAAAAAATAATCACCTATAGATATTCATACCTTCTTCTTTAGTTTCAAGTAGAAATAGCAAGTTACCATTTTTAAACAGGTTACATGTTTTAATAAACCTTCATGGACTGCAATACATAGTTCTCGGGAATGGATGACTGGTTCTTTTGGAAAATAATTCAACTGTAAACCTAATCTTTAACCATCCTTGTGCTGAGAAATTTAAATTTAGTAAGTGACTTTTAGTTAGGAGCTATACAGATCTGACTGCTGTGGAACAATTTACAACCAAAAGGAAGAATACACTTTTTAAATTGAAGATTAAAAAAAAGAGTCTTATTCAATAACCTTTGCATACTAGTTCTCTATGTGTAAAATGACCTGCTCATTTCTGTGAGTCACTTGAGCTTTGGGATAATAGACAATGAAAAACATTGTGCTTCAGATTAAAAACCTGCTGTGTTCAAGCAGAAGACACTTGCTTGGCAGAACTGGCCAAAGCCCAGCCAAAACCTTGCCAAAACTTGCCAAAACACCACACTCTGTGTTTGAAGGCAACTTCAGTGAAAAAAATTCAGCAGGACTATAAAGACCAAACTGGCTTCTGGTTGTGTTGCAGTTAGAAAACCTTTCAGTCTTATTATGAAAAAAAAAAATCTTCCAAGAAGAATAACAAACATTTCTAATTTTATACTTACAGAATTATTCCACTGGAAAAAATTATGTGAAGCCTAAGCACAGGTATCCAACAACAGCTGTAATTAAGCTTAGCACAGAAGGCGTTTAAACTAAGAGGCTAGTGTCTGCAAAACTCATGTTTCTTTGACTTCCTCTAGGGAGAATGATGCTGGTGAGAAGCAGGCCAGCATTCTCCTTACTCCCTACTTTCTCCACTTTCTTCTTACATTCTCTTTTCCATGCTACAGTTTCAGATTAAGTCCACTGACAATACAGAGGCGCATGGGGCTGCTGGAGTGTACAAACACAACTGGCCCAGTAAAGCGGTGATGTTGTGGGAGGTCAGGGTCCCACTTTCTGTTACTGCCACTGCAAAAGCACTTGGCTCCTACAAAGCACTGGTCACTGTACGCTCAGTGCTGCCTTTGAGGCACAGTCAGACATTGCCATAGGGTAGATCTTGTAATTTCTACTTATTTAAATGCATAGGGGACCTGATATACAGGCCTGCTGGACCAGTTGCCCAAGGCCACACATAATATCAGTGGCAAACTGGATGTTGGATGTGGGAACTCCTGCCATCTGGCCTTGTTCACAAACCACTGGCCACACAACTTCTCCCAGTGTTAGCAATACATCTTAAGTGAAAAGGAAAACAATGTGCAAAGCAGCCAGGAAGGTAATGAGTAGTATTAAAAAGGCAGCTATGAAAATAATATTTTTGAAATTAAAGCACCCAAATGAGGACTGAAAGAAAAATTGTATTTGTGTTTTTAACATTTTCAGTTGTCAGGAGGGCATTAGTCTTCCTGAGCTATAGCAGCAGGAAGTCTCTAAGTCCTTCGTATGGAATCCAATGGCCAGGCAGCCTGGGAGGATCCCTGCGGCAGGGAAAATAACATCCTCTAAAGTAGACAAATGAATGAAGCTTAGAGAAGACCCTGACTGTCCCTGGGAAGGGACTTTACTCTTCCTAGGATGGTGGCGAATCCAAGAGGTAAACAGGAGAAACGTGAAGTCACTGTCAAAATAAAGGGACCAGAGTAGGCCTTGCCTTGGCCTCTCACTGTTGCTCTCAAGCTATTCTATATGCCAGAGCCACGCGCCCGTGTGCTGCAATGCCACTGCGTGTGTGAGCCACGTAACAGGAGCAGGGCTTAGGGAAAACGAGGCAAGGGGGCCTGGCCGGGATGCACAGCTCAGAACGTCAGCCTTTCTCTCAGGGTTCAGAGCTCAGAGTCCCATGTGCAGCCAAGGCAGGAGACACGCTGGGGAGTGTGGGACAGGGACAAGCGTCTCCGTCTCATACCAGCAGCAGCCGATTTGTCATGTCTATACGTGGTGGTCCCAGTATATTTAATTTCCCCATGCTGCTGAGCAGCAGCATGGTTGCACAGAGCACCGTAAGGCAGAAAAACAAAGCCTCTTATCAATACCAGAGGATGTTTCATCTCCCATAGCTGCCTTGAGCTGCTGAGCGGTATTGACACACACTCATTGTCACTTCTCACCTCCTGTGCCATCTGCCTCAGGAGGTGCGACAAAGAAATAAGTGAGAACTCAAACGGCACTGTAAACAGCTTCCACTCAGTAGACATAGGGGACATTTTAGTGTAACAAAATGTTAAGAAAGATACAGGTGCGCTTTACATATGGACTAAAGCCTGAGAGAAGGTCTCTAGCGGCAGGGGGACAGTGGGGTTGCCATTGAATTAGACAGAACCAACTCACTGTACACCTTAGTCCCTTGGTGACTTCAGTTAACTTAGGACAGTGACACCACAAATGGGATTCAGTCTTTCTGTATATACATTAGAACAGTCAGCGTTTCCTTAGCATTAAAGAAAACAACATTTTCTTGTTTAAGTGCTGCCACACAAGCTCTCTTAGAGGAATCCAAATCTCTTGTATAACTCCCAGCAATAAATGCTTTCCGAGGCTCTGCAAAATACATACTTTCATTACTTTGAATATCTACTTCTTCAAAGCTATTATTTCTTCGCTCTGTTCTAGAGTAACTCCCCACACACTCCTGGAGCCAAGTCCTTGGTCCAGTTTCTTGTCACATGTCTGTCTGCTTTAGACTTTCATCATTCAAGATTTACAGGTGTTGTTGCCTTTAGCATTAGTGGAATTGTAATCGTCAGTACTATGTAAGTAATGATACGTACTGATACACTAGCCTGTTGGAGCACGAACTTAACCATAATGGTGTATAAGCACGGTTTATTACCCAAAACTACAATAAATTAACTTGCTGAGAATAAAATCTGTAACTTCTATATTGTAAATATAGTCCCACTTCCTTCTTAACGTTAAGCTTGTAATACATATCATTCCTACAGATGTAAGCTGAATGGAGACTTTCCTCCAAGGAATGCCACTAGTCTAATAAGATTGTTTAGAGGGGACACACTACCACTACACTCTGGTTTTGGCCAGGTGAGTCAGGAATTTAATTATATAGCACATCATTAACTTTAAAATACTGCCTCAATTTTAGTGTATTAGTTGTTCAGCAATTTGGAGAAGTTGTTGCAGGTCTTGTTATGAAGGGAAAAATAAGGAGGAGCCCCTGTAGTATTCCACATAATAGTACATAATTGGCAAAATATTCGTGTCCTCCTGAAAAAAACCCTGAACATACTGATAATAAAGGAAAGTGTTTGTTTCACATTAGGAAACAAACTTTCACATTCGGCCTTTTCAAGAGATGTTTGATAATGATTTAAACATGAAACATACAGAATTTGATTTTGGCATCTTTTGAAAACAGCCCTAGCAGGTAGACATGTGGCAGAAGGGAAAATATTTCTGAGTTGGGTGACATCAGTCAAATTCTTCATGCTGTAATAAAAATTCTCTACTGGAGCCACATAGCAAGAATGGGCTTTTTGAAAAATAATACACAGAGCTATGTGAACTGCAGGGAAAAAAAAAAGTTAATTAAACAGAATACAATACGACATCAAAAAAAGAATGTACTATTCATGTGACTGCATTAGACCTAGACCAAACGCTTCCTCAACTGATGCTCCCTTTTTCCTGACAGAACTTAAACACAGTATCATCTCTACTTCAGATAGTCTCTGAACTGCAGATTGATAGAACGCATGGCTATCCTGACAATGTGTTAGTATGAAGTTGCCCTTTTCTGATGCTCTTCTCTAGGCATCTGGTTTTATTCATTTTTTGGTTCCAGGATCATAGACTAGCTAGAGTTCAACTCAATTCAATCTGATACAGCCATTCATCTTTCTGTATATAATTAGCCCAAAGTGCAAAATGTCAGGATAGAGGTAATTTTAAAATGACCTCCTTCAAGACTGAAAAGAAGGCTGCAGATGTTCAAATTAAAGTGACTAAAAGGGAGGCAATTTCTCATTAGTAGCAATAATTTTGCATTGAATGCTTTTTGATTCCTATTTTTAAAGGCTGCAGTGGGGACTTTTTCTTGGCAGAGATGAAGGAATATATTGGACATTGTCAGTAGGACATAAGACGTTTAAGAGCTTCAAAGGTCTTCCTCTCTTTCTCTAGCATTTTGAGACCTATTAATTGGTACTCCAGTGGGGCTTTGGGCTTCCCATATTACAGAAGATTCAGATTACTTTGCAGCCAGGAGAAAACCCCAAGGCACTCTGAAGCTAACCATCTGTCTTTTTGGAAGCAGTACAACAACCAGACAGACCAACTCTTGACTGATTATTTACATAAGAAAATTATGGCTCTGTAAGTAAGCTGTAAGTTGCTGGTATAATAGGTTTGGTATATTATCTCTAGGTTTGGAGACTGTAACAGCCTGCAGAGCAGCTACTTCATCCCAAAGCAGAGTTTAGAAGGTACTTTCGGCTGCAGAGATGTAATCACGTGGGACTCATGATGAATAGGGCAAACAGGTACCCTAATAATAGGTGCTGCTATGCATAAGATGTACTAAAGATAGGGGTTTCTTAAAATAAAATTCATGACCTAAAACTCAGCTCCCTCTGACCCCCAGAGTAAAACTCTGGCTGAGTGGAGGGAAAGCAGAGTGCTTCTCTAAAATCCACCCCAAAGAAATCACTCCTGTTATTTGGTGCTCTCACATGGTGGTGTTGGTGCCCTTGCAAGAGCAGCATGGCTTCCTGCTCTATGCAAAGGGTAGTGTCCACAAGTCTCAAATTCTGATCCTGGCTATTATGCTGGTGTTTGGGGTAATCCTTTGCAGGCAGTTTACAGCCAGTATCTCACTTATTCCATCTGCAAAACGGAGATGAAATGAGAGACTTGGTTTGTGAAAGGCTTAGACACCAAGTCAGAAAAAACGCCAAATATGAACTAGATTTTTTACTATAAATAATATTATCTCCAGACCTATAGGGAGGCCATATTACTGCAACACAGAGCCTCTTTATTTCCAGGATGGTACAACATAATTAGTTATTTCACTGTTTTCTTGAAGTATACTTTTTGGCAAATCTTGCAGGAGTTAAGCTTTCCAGGGCCTCTGCTATATTGATAACACAATGCAAAAGCCTGAATAAATAGTTTTCTTTCTATCTGCCCCCACCTCCATTTGCTAAAAAACATATGGGATTGGTGAGAAAAGAAAATTACATTTGCTGTTCCAGAGAGATCTTTCTCCTCATGCTACAGCCAGACTGTGCATAACAGGTCATGACTGGGCAGAAGAGACAATTCAAAACTAATTGTCTGAGTTCACAATGGAAAAATGTTCAACAACGAGAAGCGAGAAAACATAATTTTAGAAGGAATGAGCCAGCTCATTTCTAAGGATGGAACAGAGGCTGACTGGGACAGCACAGTTGGGTTTTTGTTTTGTTTTAGGGTCTGATCTCTGTTTTAAGTATTTGAGGCAATTGTAATGGTAGGTGTTCAACACAGCAAAGAGCCAGGTGCAGCAACAAACACTTAGTTGCTAATGTCACAAATGATCAATGTCCTTTCAAGTTCAATATCTGTGTGTGAAATCCCCGATTCATGGTTATATGGATTGATTCCTTCTGTTGCACTGAAGAAATTATGAAGAACAAGGTGAAGCTTCTTAGCTCCAAGGAGCCCAGCTGAATGTCAGTTTATGTCCCTTACAGAAGAGGGTAGGAAACCAAAGATCCTAATAGTAATCTTACTGTTTTTATCCAAGAAAAGTTCTCATTGGGAATTCAGTGCAGAGACTGAGAGAGGGAAGGGGCCTGCTATGCTGAGGTTGTTAAACTGCAGTAAAGTAGGATCTTAGTATCTTCCTTATGGTCGATTTTGAAAAATCTCTACTTTTAGCCTCACCACATCACTCAGCCCATCGCATCCTCTCCCTCTGACCCCTCAGATCTATGGAATACACAGTATTAGCTGTCCTTGGGACAGCACAGTCACTGCACATTATGTCTCTTGGCACTGCATGGAGAAACACTGTAGGCAATTGGAAGTCTTTGGTTTGAATTTTGTTACCCCTTGAGAAAAAACATCAAGGTGGCTACCTAGCCTTAGATCTTCTATGAATAATAACAAACAGTCTCCACCAGAAACAATCATCTTTGTGGCTTCTAATAAAACTATTTTCAAATATTTATAAAAAAAGAATGTAAGCACCATGACAGCTTCCTTTGTCCCGTAGGTTTGGCTGCCGGGGCCAGGGCTGACTTAGAGGTAGCACAGCTGAGGGTTGGCCCCTTCCTTTGGTGACCATGAGGAGGACTCAGCCAAAGCTGACCCTGCCTCCCTCTGGGAGCTGCTCCAAACTACTTGGCCTCAGCCTGAGCTATAGCCTCCACCACATCACAGACTGTCCCAGCCTGTGGACCCCACTGATCCAGTCCCAGACCTATAGGCTGACCTCATGCCTGTCCATCACGATGGATGCTTCTGGTGATCACTGGGCTGTGTCTAGCCCTGGTTACCTGCCCCACACCTGATCCTGACTCTGACTCACCGGCTCAGGCTTCCAGCTTGGCCTTGGACCTGCTGTATCACCACAGAGCTGTCTGATGCCCAGGGTTGGGGCTGCCCTCGGTTGCCCCCCAGCCTGGCCTGCTCCCTGGCTAAGGGCAGTGGAATGGACCAAGACCTGATGAGGCCCCCATCACTCCCAGCGTCTCAACCCTTAGGGAGCAGCTGATCCTTGTTACTGCCTGACAATGAACTGCAGATATTTCACCCTCCTTTGGCAAAAGGACAAAGATTAGCAAAAAATAAGTGGAACATACATCCTTTAATAAGATTTTTATCTCTAGATAATTATCTTTTCACCAAAATTTTTTTCAAGCTAATAAAAATAGCTCCTAAATAAAATCTAATAAATATTTTCAGATTATAGTTTCACAAATAAAATATATATCCATTCATAACTATGCCAATAACTAGGATGCCTACCCCGGCATTACAGAGATAGTAGATGTAAAGAGGGAAGCATCTTTTTAAGATCCTGTTAAGACATCAGCATCTTTTCACTTGATGTTTAGATATTATGCGTGGAAAAGACACAGCTGAAGAAAAGAATTGTTAGAACAAGCTGGTAATATTGATCAGGTACACACAAGAGAGAGAGAAAAACTGTAGGTGTTCAAAAGAAAAATGTTTGGAGGGAATTTCCTACTTTGATATACTTTTAAAGGGGACTCTCTTCAGAATCTGTATCTCCTGAAAACCAGGTTCATTTAGAGTATCTAATGGTGTCCTTCCCTCCTCCCAAACCATCAGATGCAGCATCAGCAGAAGTTTTTCTAAAAATCTTGCTTTGTATACTTTCTGCTGCAGAGTCCAGAATCTTGGTTTAGAGATCTGGTACATATCTATGAAATATGTCCCTCAATTTCATGGGCTTTTAATTGTCAGCAGATGCCAGACAGAGCAAAAAGGCTATAACTCTTTCGCCCCTTGAGAAGAAGCCATTTTGCTATCACTCAGCACAAGGGACAAGCAGAGAAGCCAGTGCAAACCTTGCTGGAAAACACACAGCAGGACAGAGCACATAGGCAGGCTAAAGTGAAAATTTGTGTTCTTCCTAAGATATGCCCAAATAAAAAAATTAAATTATTGCTTTTACTTTAGAGATGCAAACTGGAATATATTGGAAACACTGACCAATTCACAAATGTTGCTTTTCTAATAACTGTGAGATGAAAAACTAACCAACTCTACATAAAATTATTAAGATCATTCTTTGCTGGAACAGTAGATGCCAAAGAAAAACAGTCAGAAAGGTTGACTTCCAGAAACACTAACAGAAAGATATCATATTTAGAAGCTGGTCTCTGTTAAAAAGTTGGAAATAAAAGTACTGTTTTGAACTGAATACAGCTTTTCCCAAGCTTTTGACAGACGTGACTGGCTTATTACTGCAGCACAGCTATTATTTAGAGCCTTAATAAAGGCTGTTTTATCTATTAGATCCTACAGTCAAGTTTCATGATAAACAGAAGCAGATACAGATGGATTTCTAAATGACACACACTAGGTTCAGTGTCTGTGTTTCTCAGGTCAGACTTTGTGTGGTAACATCCCCTGGGGAGTGGGCTGAATATTTATCTGCTTGCAAGACTGCCTGCATGCCATACTGCAGCCAATGCAGAAATGTAGATGCACTGCGCTTTTGCCTGTGGATCGATTACCATCAGAGACTGATGAATTGTCAGTTAACACAGGGCCCCTGATTTTTCTTGACATCGTGAAGAGCGAGCTTTGCTGGCATGCTGGCTTCCCTTTCTGGTGATTCAGACTCACATCTTTGTACCGGTGGGCAAACCTCCCATGCTTCTGTTTCGAGTTTAGAGACCCATCAGACTATTTTGAATTGGTGAACTTTTTCTTCTTGCAATTTAAACACGTTTGTTTGCTTTTCCCTCAAGGGAGGTTCAATGTGAAATAGAACATGTTCTTTTTCTAGCTAAACAGAAACATATTGCTGGTAGTGTTGAATGAAGAACATACCCCAAAGAGAAGCAGGTACGAGTGGTCCTTTTGTGCACACACACAGAGACACACACTCAGCAGGTCTCCTCAGGGCTGGAGTCAGACGGAGGGGAGGCTGGCAGGAGGAAAGGGAATGAGAATTTGGATAGCTGTTAGTTTATCATGTGAACTTTGAGTGGCGGAGCCATATAGGGTATTTACATTGGGGAATTACCATTTCCCTGGCCTGCTCCCTCTTCCCCCTGCCCGCACTGAGTTGGTTCTCTTTCTCCACTTGTTTGCTTCACATGCTTGAAGTATTTCTCATTTGGTCCCATGTCCATCAGATGACCTTTTTATAATACATGGTATGAATTAAGAGCTGCATGAAAATCTCTGCATAGTCTGTTCTTTCATAGAGTTGCATGGCATGTAGGTAGTATCTATTAATATTTTAAACATGTTGAAAGGAAGGCTACACTAGAGCCAGATCCCATGGCTTGGCTGGTTTCAGTGCATATAGAGCATTTCACTACATTTATCCTCTGTTTCTGTTTTTCCAATGAGAAATATGAACCCAGTAATTTTAACAACCCATCTTAAAGGATCATCTCTGACATCCCAGAGCGCACCTACACAGCGGGACTATTCCACGGGGAAGCAGCAATGTTGAAGGAGCCCTGATGGGGACAGAGGATGAAAAATTTTTACAGCTGCACTGTAATATAAATTCAGGAAAGGAAAGTTAAATGCACTTCTGTCCTGTTTTTGCAGAGGTACCTCATCACAGAGCAAGGGAAAAATAACCTAAATTCTTCTTGGCTCCAGTACACATGGGCTTTGAAGGCACTGCTTAGTTCCACATGCCCAGTGATCAAAAAGACAGCAAGACTTCAGAGAAGCAACAAATGGCTGGGAAGAGCAATACCCAGAGGAAAATGAAGAAGATAACATATAAGCTGCTAAATGAATGAGAAATATTTAAACACAAGGAGTGAGACAGGTATATTAATATAAATATGTGAGATAGATAAAATTAAGATTACAAAAAAAGATGAGGAGAATGCAAGAGGGAAGATTCTTCCACTGCTGGAAAGAGGAATGAACCGTTCATTAGGATGTTCATCTATGCTATTTTAACTGGCAAAGTGCCAGCAAAATCGGTGGAATGTGGAAGCCAATGCTTTATTTTTGTCAAAAAGAAAAAGGACTTAGGCCCATTAGCCAGGGAGTGACAGTAATGACGTCCCTGGTAGAAACGATGGTGAATTCAGTCTATGGTAACTTGGTGAAATATTTTGTGTCACTGTAAGTGATATTCAGAGGGAAAATTTTACTATTTTAATTTTACTGCTATCTTTAAAAAAAGGCAGATTTTATAAGCCTTTGTATGCTAGCACTTGCTTCATAAACTATTGACAGAAAAGCAGAATATTCTCAGAATCTGAGAATAAATTAGGTTGGAAGGGACCACTGGAGGTCATCTAGTCCAAGTCCCTGCTAAGGCAGATCTTTGAAGTTAGAGAAGGTTGCTCAGGATCCCATCCAGCCAATCTAGAATATTTCCAAGGATGAAGATTTTAATATTTCTTTGGGCATCTTGTTCCAGTGTTTGATCTCTTTCACTGTGAATTCCTTTTTCTGGAATCAAATCAGATCTTCCCTCACTATCTCTATTCTCCTGTGTCATTAACCTGCCCCTTGGATTGACAACAGTGAACACACTTAGTAACACATACCTAAACATTAAGTGAAAAAAAAAAAGGTAGAAAAATGGTGCACTTAACATGGTGACATTCAGGTAGCAAGCTTCATCAATTTGTAAGTTACATTGATTGATTACAATAAAAAAATGAAATGAGACAGAAAGTGCACTAAAGAGTGGTAATCATTATGAAATTTCCTACTGAGACAAGTCCTATTTCTTGGCAAGCTGGCTTCAGTTAAATTGGTCTGTGGACAACCTAAACAATGAGAAGCACCCAGACAAATGTCAATATTTGAAGTGAGGGAACAACAGGCATTTTGGACAGCAAGCACATTTTCTTTGGATCACCCACCTTTTGAGCTTAATATTGTCCTGGAAGAAATTTCAACAATGTATATTTTAAGTGACTATGTACGTGTCAGGATAAGAGCACAGGTCTGTCAGAAGAACCATCCAGCAGTTTAGAATAAGTCTTGTATCTTTTCTACAGTCTGAAAACAGAGACATCCTAAAAGCAGAGGGTTTTTTTCTTTTTTTTTCCTTTCTTTTCTTTCTTACACTTCTTTTGTGGTTGTTCTGCCCAGTTTGTATTGAAATACTGTGCTGATTTTATCTAAACTATCCCATGACATTTCTATGTGAGCTGTGATACAAAAGGTTTTGAACACCTTGATGTAGCCTTACTCTGGTTAAAAATACATCAAATTGTAATTTGCCTCCGGTACCCATGTCTATGCCTCAGAAATTTTCAGGGACACAGTTCATATATTATTGCTATCTTCTTCTTCACTTTAGTTTGCAGTGAGACAGTCCCAGAAGCTAATTGTCTTGGGGCGCTTACAGGCGTGCTCACATAGAACAGCCCTGGAGTAAACATATGGAGATCGCACTGGGAAAATCTTTGTCCTTTTAACAGGGAATAAAGGAGCATTCAACCGCATTGCTTACTGACTCCCTAAATTCATTGACAGAATTCAGCCTCTGTTATTATCAGTCTGTGGATTTAGTATAACTTTCACTGCCTAATGACTCTGAATGCAGTCAAACATTGTTATTGTGCTATATAGAATTCCTCATAAAATTTTCTGTTGGTTATTACCATCTTGTCTGTCAGCTTGAACACCTGCTGTTTGGGGAAGCAACTGCCAGTTCTGACATCTGAATGCAATCCATAAAATTATAACCATGCATCACTCAAAACATCCTTTTCAAAGGCACAGTCCAAGCATCATAATTTCCTTGGTTGGTCGCCTGTTAGTATCATTTGTACTAAGATCTTGGAGATAAGTAGAAAAAGTTTCCAGATGCACAGCCATACATTCTAACTCTCAGATCATAAGGAAAACCATTACAACTAAGGGCAGGGATGTGCGTGTAATTAAATTGTTGGAGCTCCTACATGATTATAGAGAAAGGACTAACAAAGTCTTGCTCTATAGGAAATTTTGTCCATATGTTATGCAGAACAAGGCAGAGAACTATCTTGATTGCTTTTGCATTGAGCATCCAGTTAAAATTTTGAATGAAAATTCACAAAACACATTTTGTAATGTGCCCAGGTTTGTATGGGAAGAAGAGAAAATTCTCAAAGGCTTTTAATAATTTTAAGAAATTTTAGAATTTTGGGGGGTTTTTTTTAGGTTTTCTTTCCTTTGAAGGCCATATGGAGAGCCCACTGGTTTTAATAGACCTTTGGGTCAATACTTAAATAAGTACACTAAAGCAATGTAATCCATCTTGACAGTAGAAGCTAGCAGCATGGATTTACTTAGTGAGGGTAACATGAAAGGCTTTAGTACCCCTTTAAATGTGTTGTTCATGCTCATCCACCATGTGACATGGCAACAGAGTTAAATAGCTTTCTCTTTCAACCCAACAGAGCAGTACTTTGCTTGTGAATTTTTCTACCCTGCCTGAAAAAACATTCCTGTGTCACAAAGCCTCTGTGTTTCTGCTAAGTTAAGTAATGGAGAAAGCTGTGTATAATGACAAGCGAAGTAAGGTTTAGAGGGTTAAATGTTTTGAGCAACAAGGAAGAACAGTCTTACTTGTAAATATAAAAGTAAAAAACTCATATTCTTAATCCTGCCTGCTCTTACACCATAGGGAAGTTTTGGTGGACAGAGAAATTATCCACCTTGGTTGAAACTTTAAAATATTTTCATGCTGGTTTTAAGACTTCATTGTTGTAAGTTGCTGCAGTTTTGCTCAACTTTTTAAATACAGACTTAATGAACAATACTGCTGAAAGCATTTGTCACGTTACCTGACAGCAAACTGAACTTGAATCGATGAAGAGCACAATGAGTGATTCAAATTGTGCGTCTCTAGTCCCAAAGTCACTACTGAATAAATGACTTGAACACCCCAACAACCTATGCTGCTGACGATCCTTTCTTTTCACCAACCCCCTGTACCATTCTGTACCAACCCCAACACCATTCTACTAAATGAGGAGTCTGCTCCTCTCCTTTGCATCTCTTAATAATATATACATTCAAATAAGTCTGAAAGCTCATAAGCTTTGGTACCATTGGTCACCACAACCATAAAACATGAAGTTGCACTGTAGATGAAGATGGACGAAGGAGGTTCACTGGATGCTTGGTATGTGGCTGGGTACTCTGATTATAATGGCATTGAATAAATTCACCTTAAGTGAATTGAATAACCTAAATAGCAAAATCCTAACTAAGGTGACTAATCTTGAATCTTCTGCCTCCTGAGCAAACTGAACATTGATGTAATTTTCCTGAAATTAATGGCCTCAATTATTTGGGGTGGCTGCTGGCCCAGTGATTCAGCTGGATATGATCTGAAATGTCTGTGAAAATGAAGTTCTCAAAAAGCATTTATTTTAAGATAGACATTATTATGTCACCTAGTAAAACTAAAAAAGAGCATCCACACATCTCTGCAATAAATAACAATGAAATCTTCCTTTCAAGCCATCTCATTGTAAGAAAAACTTCCAGCCAGGAAAGTCAGGAAATACTTGACCAGAAAGATATATCTTATGCTGAAGTCTGGGAGCCTTTTCCAAGTGGAATCAATTCCACTGCTCAAACCTTTCAGCTACTCAAGAGTGAATATCTAAGCTAAATCATCAGGAGTGAGCAAAGGCAATTTAACATGTACTGTAATAAGTAATAATCACCAACCACCATGAAAAATCCATTTCAGAAGGTTTTAATTTGATCTATAATGCTTCCCAGCTGCCCATTATATTGAAATCTCTCCAGCATTTAATGGAAGAATATTTTGTCTTGTCCATATTGTATAAAATTCTCAACAATAAAAAAAAAAATTCTGAAAATATTCTGCCTGAGGGACTTTTTTTTAACGGCAAGTCATGCGTTTCACAGAAGTAGAGTCCATAGTAATAATTTCCAATCCCCTCAACCTAGAGAATTTTTCAATTTTTATTCCTTCACTGGGGCTACGAGGACACAGGTTCAGCAAACTGACTTCATTATGTTTTTCAACCACTGCAGAAAAAAAAAAATACTAAAAATCCAGGACAGGTTAAATGTTGGTTCTCAAATAGAAGAGAAACAAGATAATAAAATACCTCAGACTAAACATTTACACACTGTCTGCTTGGGCTGGAGTGTACGGACATTTGAGTTCTTTGGATTTCTAGTGGTGTCCTAAGCTATAGCAAAGCGTTTGGCTGAACTGCCAACAGCACCAGTTTACCCAGGAGGCTGCAGGCATCCTTCCATCATTTCAAGATTCAGATTGTCTGAACAAACAGAAAAAATGTGGAAAAGAAGCTGAAGAATGTCAACGCAGCAAAGAGAATTAAGTTGGCCTTTGTGCTAGCTGGACACCAATACAGAATATTTCCCATCACACCTACTATGCAGACTGAGCAACATGCTTTTCCTATGAAATGCATGTTCATCTGCTAAACAATTTGGTCTAAGACATCTGGGTTTGGAGGTTAATAATGGCTATCAGAAGGTTCTAATATGTGTCAAATGGCTAGATCACTTCCTCACATTTTAACTGGACTAACAGCAAAATAATTTTAATGACATGGAGTATCCATCCGAATTTCAGGCTACACACTAAGCCGGATTTTTTTCAGGACAGCTAAACAACATCAGGGACTTAAAAAGACATAAAGCTCTACTGCCCACTGACAGCTCATTCCATACTTCCTAGCAACATATACAAAATCAAATTTTGTTGTCCTAATGATGGAGGGGAGGAACAAAGCCAAAAATTCCTTTTCTGTCCTCAGCCCATGTGCGAGTGGACGCAGGCAGACCCCAGGAACAAACGAGAGACCGCAAATAAA